>JAQIUQ010001547.1:0-485000 GCA_030378365.1 Hybognathus amarus
CTCAATATCTCAGCTCTGTATGCCATTATAAATATCTCAATATCTCAGCTCTGGAAGGGTCTAGAGCCTCCATTTTTGCACTCAGATCTAAGTCCCATGGCCCTCTATCAGAATCCAGAGTTTCAAGAAAATCAAAATTTTGACCCGAAAAAAAACAGTAAGGGGTACCACTGTCGTTTTTTTTTTTGGGTCAAAATTTTGATTTTCTTGAAACTCTGGATTCTGATAGAGGGCCATGGGACTTAGATCTGAGTGCAAAAATGGAGGCTCTATACCTTTCAGAGCTGAGATATTGAGATTTCACGTAGCATTTATGCCATTGTAAATATCTCAATATCTCAGCTCTGTATGCCATTATAAATATCTAAATATTCTCAGCTCTGGAAGGGTCTAGAGCCTCCATTTTTGCACTCAGATCTAAGTCCCATGGCCCTCTATCAGAATCCAGAGTTTCAAGAAAATCAAAATTTTGACCCGAAAAAAAAACGATAAGGGGTACCACTGTCGTTTTTTTTTTTCGGGTCAAAATTTTGATTTTCTTGAAACTCTGGATTCTGATAGAGGGCCATGTGACTTAGATCTGAGTGCAAAAATGGAGGCTCTAGACCCTTCCAGAGCTGAGATATTGAGATTTCACGTAGCATTTATGCCATTGTAAATATCTCAATATCTCAGCTCTGTATGCCATTATAAATATCTCAATATCTCAGCTCTGGAAGGGTCTTAGAGCCTCCATTTTTGCACTCAGATCTAAGTCACATGGCCCTCTATCAGAATCCAGAGTTTCAAGAAAATCAAAATTTTGACCCGAAAAAAAAACGTAAGGGGTACCACTGTCGTTTTTTTTCGGGTCAAAATTTTGATTTTCTTGAAACTCTGGATTCTGATAGAGGGCCATGTGACTTAGATCTGAGTGCAAAAATGGAGGCTCTAGACCCTTCCAGAGCTGAGATATTGAGATTTCACGTAGCATTTATGCCATTGTAAATATCTCAATATCTCAGCTTGTATGCCATTATAAATATCTAAAATATCTCAGCTCTGGAAGGGTCTAGAGCCTCCATTTTTGCACTCAGATCTAAGTCCCATGGCCCTCTATCAGAATCCAGAGTTTCAAGAAAATCAAAATTTTGACCCGAAAAAAAAACGTACAGTGGTACCACTGTACGTTTTTTTTTTCGGGTCAAAATTTTGATTTTCTTGAAACTCTGGATTCTGATAGAGGGCCATGTGACTTAGATCTGAGTGCAAAAATGGAGGCTCTAGACCTTCCAGAGCTGAGATATTGAGATTTCACGCAGCATTTATGCCATCGTAAATATTCTCACATCTCAGTCTCTGTATGCCCATTATAACAATATCTGAAATATCTCAGGCTCTGGGAAGGGTCTTAGAGCCTCCACTTTTGCACTCGATCTTAAGCAGAAATGGAGGCTTTAGACCCTTCCAGAGCTGAGCTGTTGGGATATTTACTAATGGCATGCAGAGCCGAGATATTGAGATATTTACAAATGGCATGGGATGCTCACGGGAAATCTCGATCTGTCAGCCTCTCGGAAGGGCGAGAGCCCTTCATTTCTGCACTCAGATCTAAGTCCCATGGCCCTCTATCAGAATCCAGAGTTTCAAGAAATCAAAATTTTGACCCGAAAAAAAAATCAAGGGGTACCACTGTCGTTTTTTTTTCGGGTCAAAATTTTGATTTTCTTGAAACTCTGGATTCTGATAGAGGGCCATGGGACTTAGATCTGAGTGCAAAAATGAGGCTCAGACCTTCAGAGCTGAGATATTGAGATTTCACGTAGCATTTATGCCATTGTAAATATCTCAATATCTCAGCTCTGTATGCCATTATAAATATCTAAATATCTCAGCTCTGGAAGGGTCTAGAGCCTCCATTTTTGCACTCAGATCTAAGTCCCATGGCCCTCTATCAGAATCCAGAGTTTCAAGAAAATCAAAATTTTGACCCGAAAAAAATACGTAAGGGGTACCACTGTCGTTTTTTTTTCGGGTCAAAATTTTGATTTTCTTGAAACTCTGGATTCTGATAGAGGGCCATGGGACTTAGATCTGAGTGCAAAAATGGAGGCTCTAGACCCTTCCAGAGCTGAGATATTGAGATTTCACGTAGCATTTATGCCATTGTAAATATCTCAATATCTCAGCTCTGTATGCCATTATAAATATCTAAATATCTCAGCTCTGGAAGGGTCTAGAGCCTCCATTTTTGCACTCAGATCTAAGTCCCATGGCCCTCTATCAGAATCCAGAGTTTCAAGAAAATCAAAATTTTCACCCGAAAAAAAACGTAAGGGGTACCACTGTCGTTTTTTTTTTCGGGTCAAAATTTTGATTTTCTTGAAACTCTGGATTCTGATAGAGGGCCATGGGACTGAGATCTGAGTGCAAAAATGGAGGCTCTAGACCCTTCAGAGCTGAGATATTGAGATTTCACGTAGCATTTATGCCATTGTAAATATCTCAATATCTCAGCTCTGTATGCCATTATAAATATCTAATACTCAGCTCTGGAAGGGTCTAGAGCCTCCATTTTTGCACTCAGATCTAAGTCCCATGGCCCTCTATCAGAATCCAGAGTTTCAAGAAAATCAAAATTCTCACCCGAAAAAAAAACGACAGGGGTACCACTGTCGTTTTTTTTTTCGGGTCAAAATTTTGATTTTCTTGAAACTCTGGATTCTGATAGAGGGCCATGGGACTTAGATCTGAGTGCAAAAATGGAGGCTCTACACCTTTCCAGAGCTGAGATATTGAGATTTCACGTAGCATTTATGCCATTGTAAATATCTCAATATCTCAGCTCTGTATGCCATTATAAATATCTAAATATCTCAGCTCTGGAAGGGTCTAGAGCCTCCATTTTTGCACTCAGATCTAAGTCCCATGGCCCTCTATCAGAATCCAGAGTTTCAAGAAAATCAAAACTTCAACCCAAAAAAAAAACGAGTGGTACCCCTTACGTTTTTTTTTTTTCGGGTCAAAATTTTGATTTTCTTGAAACTCTGGATTCTGATAGAGGGCCATGGGACTTAGATCTGAGTGCAAAAATGGAGGCTCTAGACCCTTCCAGAGCTGAGATATTGAGATTTCACGTAGCATTTATGCCATTGTAAATATCTCAATATCTCAGCTCTGTATGCCATTATAAATATCTAAATATCTCAGCTCTGGAAGGGTCTAGAGCCTCCATTTTTGCACTCAGATCTAAGTCCCATGGCCCTCTATCAGAATCCCAGAGTTTCAAGAAAATCAAAATTCTCAACCCGAAAAAACGTAAGGGGTACCACTGTCGTTTTTTTTTTCGGGTCAAAATTTTGATTTTCTTGAAACTCTGGATTCTGATAGAGGGCCATGGGACTTAGATCTGAGTGCAAAAATGGAGGCTCTAAGACCTTTCCAGAGCTGAGATATTGAGATCTCACGTAGCATTTATGCCATTGTAAATATCTCAATATCTCAGCTCTGTATGCCATTATAAATATCTAAATATCTCAGCTCTGGAAGGGTCTAGAGCCTCCATTTTTGCACTCAGATCTAAGTCCCATGGCCCTTATCATAATCCAGAGTTTCAAGAAAATCAAAATTTTGACCCGAAAAAAAACGTAAAGGGGTACCACTGTCGTTTTTTTTTTCGGGTCAAAATTTTGATTTTCTTGAAACTCTGGATTCTGATAGAGGGCCATGGGACTTAGATCTGAGTGCAAAAATGGAGGCTCTAACACCTTCCAGAGCTGAGATATTGAGATCTCACGTAGCATTTATGCCATTGTAAATATCTCAATATCTCAGCTCTGTATGCCATTATAAATATCTAAATATCTCAGCTCTGGAAGGGTCTAGAGCCTCCATTTTTGCACTCAGATCTAAGTCCCATGGCCCTCTATCAGAATCCAGAGTTTCAAAGAAAATCAAAATTTTGACCCGAAAAAAAAAACGACAGTGGTACCCCTTACGTTTTTTTTTTCGGGTCAAAATTTTGATTTTCTTGAAACTCTGGATTCTGATAGAGGGCCATGGGACTTAGATCTGAGTGCAAAAATGGAGGCTCTAGACCCTTCAGAGCTGAGATATTGAGATTTCACGTAGCATTTATGCCATTGTAAATATCTCAATACTCAGCTCTGTATGCCATTATAAATATCTAAATATCTCAGCTCTGGAAGGGTCTAGAGCCTCCATTTTTGCACTCAGATCTAAGTCCCATGGCCCTCTATCAGAATCCAGAGTTTCAAGAAAATCAAAATTTTGACCCGAAAAAAAAACGTAAGGGGTACCACTGTCGTTTTTTTTTCGGGTCAAAATTTTGATTTTCTTGAAACTCTGGATTCTGATAGAGGGCCATGGGACTTAGATCTGAGTGCAAAAATGGAGGCTCTAGACCCTTCCAGAGCTGAGATATTTAGATATTTATAATGGCATATAGCTGAGATATTGAGATATTTACAATGGCATAAATGCTACGTGAAATCTCAATATCTCAGCTCTGGAAGGGTCTAGAGCCTCCATTTTTGCACTCAGATCTAAGTCACATGGCCCTCTATCAGAATCCAGAGTTTCAAGAAAATCAAAATTTTGACCTCGAAAAAAAAAACGACAGTGGTACCCCTTATGTTTTTTTTTGTGCAGAAAAAAAAAAAAGTTTCTCCAATAACTCTTGGGAACCGCTAGAGGGCCATGAGTCTAGACCTGAAGTGCAAAAATGGAAGTCTCTAAACCCTTCCCTAGAGCTGAGATATTGCTGTACTTCCCCCACTTAGAATTTATCCCATTAGAAACCACTATTTTTAAATTGGGATAAATGCTACGTGGGTAATCGTAGATCTCTCCCACTGATCGGAAAGGTTCAAGAGCCTCCATTTTTTTGCACTTAGGTCTAAGTCTCATGGTCCTCCTAATCAAAATCCAGAGTTCTTCAAGCAAGATCTAGAGAAGCTCAAAAATTGGACCCCCCCCAAAAAAAAAAAAAAAAAACCGACAGTGTTACCCCTTTCGCTTTTTTGGGGGTCGGAATTCTCAGTCTCTCCGATCTTCCTGAAGGTCCGGATTTCCGATGAGTGGGCCATGAACTTTAGACCTGATTGCAAAAATGGAGGCCTGAACTCAGACCCTTCCCTGAGCTGGGCATTGTCGATTAGCATCAGCACATCAATCCCATGATAAACTACTATTTCTAAGATAAATGGGATGAATGACTTGCGGCAGGTAGTTCATTTTGCACTCAGGTCCAAGTCTCATGGCCCTCTCATCAGGAATCGAGAGTTTCAGAAAGATCAGAGATAAGTCAAAATTTTCAGAAGCCCCAAAATCAACGACAGTGTTACCCCTCTCGGGTTATTTCTGGGGGTGGAATTTCACAGTTTCTCCTGATCTTCTTGAAGCTCTTGGATTTCTCCATAAGAGGGCCATGCAGACTCTAGACCCTGAGTGCAAAAATGGAGGCTACAGAACAAATGGTTCAAGGTCCAAAAGAGTTTCAGTGCAAACTTAAGGGAAACTGTTCAAAAGGCTTTGTAACGATTCTAGATGAGATGAATAAGGGTCTTATCAAGTGAAACGTATCGCTCATTAAAGAGAAAAAAACAGACAACAAAGTTTAAAGTTTTCATAAACTCAAATGGTTGCCTTGCTCCGTTCTGTGACTGCATGTTCGTGACTCTCCTGTTCGTAACTAGTTTACCAAAGTGGAACGTCAATCTTTTTTCATTTCATTTGGTCCATTCAACGAACGAAATAGACATGAAAAAAAGATTTGAAAAGCTTAAGTTGACTCTGGAAAAGATTCTTTAGTTTGATGAACGAGTTGGAACAGGAGAGTCACGAAAGTGATTCACAGAACAGAGCAGAGGCGAGCATTTGAGCCTTATAAAAATTAAACTTTTTTGTTTTGTTTTTAAATGACCAATCGTTTCTTCTTCTGATAAGAACCCTCATTCATTCGTCTGGGGATCATTGTCGGAACCCTTCTGAATAGTTTTCAGCTTGCAGCTGAAACTGTCTTTGGCACCTTGAACTGTTTGGTTACCCAGTAAAGTGCATTATATGGAGAAAATCCTGGAATGTTTTAATCAAAAATCTTAATTTCTTTCCGACTGAAGAAAGAAGACATGGACATCTTGGATGACATGGGGTGAGTAAGTTATCAGCAAAAGTTTCTTTTTAAAAGTGAACTACTCTTGCATGAAGTAATAATTTATTTATTTATTTTTGCTAGGTGATAGTGGTCTGTGGTTATTGCATACACTGGTGTGGATGCAACATCACACAAAAGCAATACAATATTGGTCAATTCATTCCATTATTGACATGTTCCATCCAAAAATGTAAAAAAAAAAAAGATATTTGTGTAAATAAACATATTTGTTAAAAGAAGGTTTTTGTGAGTAGTGTAGTGTTGGAACCAGCACATTTTAAGGACAAGTCTGAAGAAATATAACCCAAAAAATTAGCATGGAATGGTATTGTACTAAATATTGCAATACTCTGATTCCTGCAGTTCTTTAAAGTCATTCGCAACACCACACAATCTGATAAACACGAAAAAGACAGCGATCTGATGAATGCTCTCATGAATGCTCCTGAGCAAGTTCCTTTGAGCGAGCCAAAAACATTCAGTGCGATATTCAGTGCGATACCCGGACGAATGATTCTCATGAACTTTCATGAACGGGTTCTTTTCAGTGAGTCAAAAACAAAAACTGCAACCAGTGTAATCTGATTCCCAAACTAATGACTCTTATGAACTGGCTCTTTTAGTCAAATCAAAAATGTAGCTTCTCAACTACTATACCTGAGACTGAAACTCAGTTTACTGACTGGCTGTTCATATATGTAAATAAAGATACGCTTTGTCAGTAGAATTTTGTAGAAAGACAAAGAATTTTAGCCCTCTACAACACACATTTTGATGGCACATGATGAAAATTATTCCACATCATTTCTTGGCTCATTTGGGAACATTTTATGATTTATTGCATAATTCCCCCTCCCCTGATCCCCAACACATTTTTTTTCCAACAACATTGTGCAACAATGGTACAGAATCGAGAAAATTATTATAATAAAATGTTCAGAGAGCAGTAAAAAAAGTTAAGAATCTTTTTCAAAAATGTCAAGAAATTATTAAGTAAAAAAGGGAAAAACACTAGAAACAGATTAAATATATTTGATTTGATACAAGCATAGGTTTCTGTATCATGGAAGTGTAACATGTCATATCATGTTCTTCATGTAATGAGATTTCACTCAGTGTGAAACTCAAAAAAAAAAAAAAAAAAAAAAAAAAACAGGTCTTCTGCTGTGAAACAGAGGTGTATGTTACACTTTTGCATATCACTTTGGGTGTTCCTGTACACCCAAGGAACTTCTTCACACTTTATTTGCCAGTGTGAGGTACTGTCCAAGACATCCTTGAAAAGTACCCCAGCCTTATTGCAGAAAAACTGAATCTGTGAACATCCAAAATAAAAAAAAAATAAAAAATCATAAAATCTGCCAAAATGCTTCTCTACACCTTCATACACACACATATTTCTTATGTTTAGTTCATGTCATTTTAGATAAGATTACATATCGTGTCAGAAAAGGACGTCCCACGTTCCATTTGTGCTTGATAGTGACTCCCACACTTATTGGACTGTTCTTTGATACCTTTTCAACCATTCTAATTGGTTGCAATCATTTAAAGAAACATGCACTGAACATAAGGCTTAAGAAAACTTCATTGCATGCTGTGCTGTACAGGGTGAGTGCACCACATTTTTGGATTGTTGAGTGTTTTTGTTTAATAAATAGTTAAGGCCAATTTAGATAAATAAAGGTCAACAAGACTGAAAAGCTATTAAATGTCTGGATGAACACATTTCGCAGAGAGCTATTTTAAATTTAAATTGTTTAAAATTGAAAATGAATGATTGTTCTTCCATTGAGTTTCACTGTAAAGACAAAAAATGGGATCTGTTACCTAATTTTCCTATATAACATTATACCGCATCATTGTTTGTTTAAAGGCAACAAGTTCTGGTATTTTACACTAAAGCCCTGTTTTAAGATCGTTTCTGATGAAATAGAACGGTTAAGTTTGGACACATGCTGCTGGCCCCGAGTATTTTCGGATTCTGTGGTCCCAAATTTCAATCTCAACCGTTCTATTTCATCTAGAAATTATCTTAAAACAGGGCTTTAAGTGTAAAGATCCGAACTTGTCCTTTAAAATACTAGGCTAATAATCTGTGCAGGAACACCTGAATAAATAAGTTACACAACATGGCCTATGAATCAAGTTTGTTGGAAACTAATTACGGCTTCTCTCGCTTGTGCAATTTATAACATAGAGCTGCCTGCAGTCACACTTAACTTCTACAATGTGATTAATGACTTGACATTGGAGGTACAGACCACAGTCAAAAAGAAATGACAGTGAGAGAGACTAGGAGACAGAGAGAAACTTCCCTGACATCAGCATTCTGATTGTGAGTCCTTCCAAACCCAGAGGCCACAAAAGGAAAGCATAGCAGGTTTCAGAAAACAACCTTGTCTTGTTTGTGAGAGTGCTCGAGGGCAGAGTAAATAGTATGAGTGTGCCAAGGCTCAGAGGGAGGGGAGTGGACAGAAGTTAGGTAGAGTTCATTTTCACTGGGCAAACACAGCAGTATTTATGATTTAAGATTCACCACACCATACACAGTGGCAGATGCCTTAGATGCTGCAGGAAGCAAAAAGACGGTTCATTACGGACAGTAAAATATATATTGGACTGTACTGTCGCTTTCAGGCAGAAACATTGTATCTCCCACAATGCTACTTTACAGGAAATAAAAAAAAACACTAATCCACAGGCGTCGATCCTCCGAGCACCCCCAGAAAAACAAGATATTCTCAATTCATATCAAGTTTGATCACCCCTCCCCCTCTGCTACATAATTAAAGCTGCGACAGTTGAGTGCATGAAGTGTTCAACATTACACATCTGAAAGCTTACATAAAACATTTCCCTTATATACTTATATATCCCCTTTATATACATATAGTCTAGTCCCTGACTAAAATGAATGATTTTTTAGCTAAAGTACACCTGCACTGACATATCTTAAAGTATGTTCGGCGCTATTGTTTTGTCTCACCAGTAATGTTTTTTTTTTTTTAAGGCATGTTTATAAAAGCTACTTAAATGCCCTAATTGAACAAAGGCCTAACCGGTAACACTTTATTTGAAGGGGTGTGCATAAGGCTGTCATGACACTGTCATAAACATGACATAACATTAATGTCATTAAGTGCTCATTTCGGTAAATTATGACACTTTTAATTCAAAGTTGACATTGTTTAAAATGTCGTTGTTATGACAACTCGACATTAACAAAGACAAAAATGTCTTTGTCATGACAACTTGACATTAACCAAGAAATCATAACTAGTCCAACGTGTTCCACTTTACTTGAGGCAAGGGGAAATATTAATGACACTGTTGTTAAAGCATTTGGGTTAAAGGGTTAGTTCACCCAAAATGAAATTAAGTCATTAATTACTCACCCCCATGCTGTACCAACCCCATAAGACCTTCGTTCGTCTTCCGAACACAAATGAATATATTTTTGATTAAATTTGAGAGGTGGATCACTGCTACATAGGCTCCTAAGGGATCAAAATCTCGACGGCCCAGAAAGTCAATGAAGAAAATGTTTCAATATTCCATGTGACTACAGTGGCTCAACTATAAGTTCATCAAGCGACGCGAATACTTTTCGTGTGAAAAAACAAACAAAATAACGACTTTATTCGACTATTCCTTTTCTTCCTTGTGGGCCTCGAGAGTTCAAGAGATTTCCACGATGCATTCGCTCAGAACTGCACTGAAGTAGTTGAAGGAGATCGCAATTCATGCGCGTGGAAATCTCTTGAACTCTCGTCTCAGGCCTACAAGGAAGAAAAGGAATAGTCGAATAAAGTCATTATATTTGTTTTTTCGCACAAAACGTATTTGCGTCGCTTGATAAACGCATACTTGAGCCACTGTAGTCACATGGAATATTTAAACATTTTTTTCAATGACATTCTGGGCCGTCAAGTTTCAATCCCTTAGGAGCCCACTGTAAATAAAATATTTTCAAGATTTGTTATCACACCATTTTTTCATTTGTCAAATCAACTTAAATAATTATTTAGTTCAGATAACTTATTATTTTGAGTTTCTGATGATTAAATCAATCTCCTTCATTGTATTAACTCACTTTTTCCAGTTCAATCAACTTAAAATTTTAAGGCAACCAGGTTACTTACTTTTTTTAAGTTAAACCAACAATATTCTTTACAGTGATATTTATGATTATATTTGAGAGGTGGATCACTGCTACATTTATGTAGCAGTGATCAACCTCTCAAATTTAATAAAAAATATCTTAATTTGTGTTTCGAAGACGTACGAGGTCTTACGGGGTTGGTACGCACGGGGTGAGTAATTAATGACTTATTTATTTTTTTTTTTTGGGTGAACTATCCCTTTAATGTGTAAAAATAGGGTTTTAAGTTCAAACTGATTCAGATAGAACTATTTTATAAAGGAAAATACTTTAATGTTTCCCCACAACCAATAAAAAATGGATTTATTAGTTTCCAGACATTTGCTTTCCATTGTCTTTCTTGATTTTTATTTAACAGAATTTTAAAATATTACAGCTAAACAAGACATGTGGAACAGACCTGTGCCTGTTATCTATATATTGGTTTCATTTGCATTTACTGAAGCTCCAATTCTCACATCTTCAAGCAAGTGAGTTTTCAAAGTGGTGAGTGAAATCATAGCCCAACACCACGAGCGCCTCGAATGAACACTCCATATCTAGAGTTTGGAGTGCAGCTGGCAGCCATAGGAAGTTTTCTTAAATGATCTGCTGGCTTCAGCTACACTATCAACAGATGGAAACTGTGCCTCTTGCCCCCCAGGGCAATGGTTAAAACTGAGCCTGTGAAATCTGTCACAAAGCCGAAGTGGCGAAATGTCTCACGGTTTTTGCAAAATGCTAATGTGACTCGTGCAGAGTCCAGAAACAGGGAGGGGGAAATCAAGTGGAGGGGGTGATGGGATAGAGTGTTCCAATTTAAAAAATGACATCAGATGACAACATCATCTTTCTAAAGGGCAGAGAAATACGTTTGGCCAGAGGACAGACATTCACAGCTTAGCCGCGGCTCAAAGAGCCGGATGACATTCAGGGTTGGCATAATAAGTGTGTGTGTGTGTGTCTTCTATGAGGCTCCCCCTTACTTGCCAAATTCCATCAGAGTGCCCGATGCAGAGACTAGCCTAACTACAACAGACCGAGTCTCAAGTAATGAGGAGAGGAATCCGGGGGTTAAAGGAGAAGACCAGTGTTTTCTCTAACATGAATTGACGTATACAAGGAATCACTGGAGCTTTGCTGCGATTGCTCACTGGAAAGAACTTAGAAAAGTGTCCTCAGCGCTGAGAACATGGGGAACATCACAGACCATTAGACTAACCAAAATATACAAAATATTAAAACATTTGCTGCATTTTTTGTGAAACAGTGATCGTTAAAGTCAAAGAATCTTCACTTCTAAAGATTCAAATCGGCCATGTTGGAAGCAAATGAAATATGTGGACAGCTTCTTTCTTCCTCACTTGCACTCTACACTAACGTAAAACTGACATTTACACGTGCATCATTACAGTGAATAACGACTTAAAATATTTGTTCTAATTCTCACTCAACGCTTGTATTATAGCTTGCAAGTCGTATGGACTAATGATACTTTAATGATACTTTATGTGCTTTTTGGAGCCTGACAGTTACAACCACCATCCTCACATTCCTCATCCATCTCTTTTGCGCTTCACAGATGGGGGAAAAAACATGGGCGAGTAAATGATGACAGAATTTTAATTTTGGAGTGAACTATGCTTTTAATATCGTTCCTGTGTAGCAGTGTCGCATTTTCATTTATTTTTTTAATGCATTAAATGTCATTTTCAATAATATGTTTTATGTGTTTTTGCAACAGAAAGTTTACAGAAAATTATCAATATGGCAAAAAGTTTGTTTTCGAATAAAGAGAGTAACTTTTCA
This sequence comes from Hybognathus amarus, assembly GCA_030378365.1. NCBI lineage: Eukaryota > Metazoa > Chordata > Actinopteri > Cypriniformes > Leuciscidae > Hybognathus > Hybognathus amarus. The sequence goes on from JAQIUQ010001547.1 coordinate 12,108, forward strand.
TTATTAACAAAACAATGAAAACCAAAAGAACACATCCGGAAAAAGTTTTTGCAATAAAACCTTTATGCCTATTAAGTTAACAAAAACATAACGAATAAAAGTAAATTAAGTTTTTGGTATTTAAAAAAAAAAAAAAGAAGAAGAAGAATTAGTTGGGTTTTTTTTTACATTTTTAAGGGGATGCAAGTTTTTTTATAAACAAAAAATAAAATAATTGAAAACCACTGTTTTCTAACAAAATGGAAAATGCCACTAATTAATTAAAAATCTATAAATTTAAAAATAAAATAAAACACAACAGCATTATTCTCCACATATTGTTAAATTGGACTGAACACACAAAAAAGGGAAACAGAATCGATGTTCCTCGTTCAAAATGGTCCTCTATAGTTTATTAAATGTTACCCATATACAAAACTATAAACCTCCAACTGAGGTATTGTTTTTCGTGACGTGTATGAACTCTGGTTCATATAATTTCCTCTGACATTTGGGCTTACTATATATGGGCTTTCCTTTAAGAGGCCTTACTAGAAAGAAGCAGCACTATATTTTCAATGTCATTACTGTTTAACTTAATGTACTGTACTCTAACTTGATGGATCTTCTGGGATCAAGCAGCTAAGGTTACAAACAAAGGCATACATGCATGTATTGATGGCTCTCTTAGAAAAAGAGAGAGCGAAGCAACCGAGGTAGCTAAAATGAGAAATTTTCTCAGGAGCTGTCAGGCTCACCAAAAAGCCCACCTGTTTCTCCCATCAGGCACTGGGCATACCTAAAGCCATTAAAGCAGAGGTGTGAAGTATATTAATGAAAGAGGACGCATCCCACCTCACAGGGCCTGCAAAGGCGAGATAAGAGGTCTCGCTGGTCCAGGCGAGAAGCTCAGCTCGTACGCACACACTTTCTCAGAAAAGCCCCACACATCATTCCCTGGCTTTTGTCCGCTTGAGCCTGATCAGCGGTGCTATTCGCGCTGTCATCTTGCCTTTATTTGTTATATTTCAAAACAGGCTTGCTTCCAATGTGATGGATAAAGCATTCCAAAAGCATCCCATAAGGAAACGTACAGTGGCACAGAGCCCTCTGGCCTGCACAATTGATTGACGTAGCACTGACAGCAATACAGTGTCTACTATTGTTATCATGGTAGCTAGCAAATTTTGGGGCCTCTGTTAGGTTGAATAGTGGTATCTGGCATCACACAGCTCTTGCCATGCAATAACAGTTATTTGTTAGGGAGGCTTTTTATTTCAATCAAATAAAAAAAAAAAGCTTTTCTCTCATCACAGAGACAGATGCATTCTTTTTATCTGCACAGACACGCGTAAAAAGAATCACACTGTAACGTATTGTATTAAGTTTAATGATGCATGCGTTTTTGTAGCTCTAAACTGTGAATGGCCTTACTGTCGAACAATCTCGTCAGATTGAACCTCAAATGCTAAACTGGCAAGGTAAAATTGTAGAAAAAAAATGTTTATAGAGTATAATTTATTAACTGACTATAATGCTTTGAATATGAATCTTTAATTACACGATATGTCTTACGAAACCGGAAATATTCACAGATACTGGTTCCCATTTCATTTTGATCAGAAGTGATAGAAAAGTGACCCACAGTTCCTTTGTTGTTCACTCGGATGTCAGGTCGGATGACGAATGGGGTTTCGCTTATAAAAGCCTATCAACTTTGAGTATTACAAAACGAGCAAACGGCGGCAATATGCAGATATGTTTTCGCTTCGGAGCCAAGAGTTTCTTTTCACTCCACAGCCATTTCTGACTTCACTCTATCAGAGCAAGTTTTTTCCTCTCACAAAAGAGCTCACAAGCACCACATCTTTTAAAGATGGCTTGCCCGTGATTCTCTGCTCTGCGTGTTTGGCATTGATCACACTAGAGCAGCGTTGTGGATGACTCATGTCCTCTCTGCTGGAACATGAGCATCGGTCGAGACTCAATGAGAGATTAGAGAGAAGTTCGAAGAAGTTAGAGAGATCCCCTCATCCACACCCCGACTCTACACCCTCCACGAGAGGTGGTGCTTCGGCTGGTGGCCAGGGTGACCTGAGGGTGGAGCGTGTGGAACAAAACGCCGACTGTTTGGCCGTGGACCATGCCCCCTCTTCAGTGACGCAACCCGCAAATGTTCAAGAGGATCCCCCGGGTCTATTTTCGGTATGTCCCGTGGGTTTCCCTTGAGGCTCCAGATTCAGATCTGATGTCCATCACAGGGTGGGCTAGAATGTTTAGGAAGTGAAGATTTGACAGTGCTGCCATCTTCAGTTGTGCATATGGCATTTGTCGAGACTTGATCCAGAGATGATGGCTTCCCCGGCAGCCGCTGAGCATCGGTCGAGAGTGGAACCCTCCACCCTGTCCTGAGCATTCGCGGCTGGAGAAATTCACGCTCGTGGTGTAACACAGGCAGCCGCCTCACTGCATGCCATGGCCGTTCTGCCTGGCTCTACCAGGCCCAGATGCTCAGGGACATGCACAAGGGCAGGACTGATTCAGGGCTCTTTAATGAGCTGCACACCGCCACTGACCTTGCTCTTCGAGTGACGAAAGTGGCCGCACGCTCCCTGGGTCAGGTGATGTCTCACCAATGTGGTCCAGGAGCGACACCTGTGGCTGAACCTGGCTGATGTGCAGGGTGCCGAACTCGCGACCGTCTGCTCTGACACTTCGTGGTGCGGTTGAGGTCTTTGCCCAACAGTTCTCAACCGCCCAGGAGCAGACTGAGGCTTTACAATATATTCTGCCCCGACGGCCCGCTGACTGCCCCACAGTCGGCTCAGATCCCTCAGTCTGCCCACCTCTTCCTGTGGCTCCCACCTCTCCCCGCAGAGCCCCAGCAGCAGCCTTCACCGGACTGTGTTGTGGAGGAAGCTGCAGGTAGGTGCAACAGCCCTCTCCAGCCCCGCCCCTGCCAAAAGCCGGGCTAAGCGGTGGTCCTGAGACAGGCTCCTCAGAGATGGGACTCAGTTCTTTCCAGGAGGTGGTAGCAGGCTCACTCCTTCCCCCGGTGGAGGGCCAGGGGAGAATCTTCTTTCTCAGAAATAACTGACTCTCCCGTCACTGAGCACAGGGTGCTCAGACGACATGGTGAGTCACCCTCGAGCCGGCTGACAGTGCATGCCATCCCTGGACCGTCCCTTTCTCATCCCCCTCAGTCCCTTAGAGCCTCAGCAATCAGTGGAGGTTAAATTCCTGTCTGATGAAGACAGGTCTGCTGCTTGCACTGGCCTCAAAGAGAGGGTAGGGGACCTGCACGGATCATCCGTCTGACGCAGCGTGCCTGGAATTCTGGGCAGGCTTACTCTCAGGTGATCCTGAGACCCCGGTCTGGACATGTTTCTTGTGCCTCATATTGAAAAAAATGAGAATTATTTAGTGTTAAACTAGTTAACACTAGTCTATGGCGCGCTACGGCTGCAACACGGCTACCGGAGCTCATCACGCCCACTCTAGTCAATGGTTGTGTTCTACACCAACCACGACGCAGCATTTCAGAAGCATTCCAGAAACGGCTCTCTCGCAATCCGCTTCACTGAAAGATAGGTGGTAAGTCGATTTTATATTTATTTGTAAATACAAATTAAAAGTAAAAGGCCCCCCCAAGCCCCCTTTGCCTGCTGCCAGCAAAGCCATTTCGATAAACTTCTATGAATCTTTTTGACTGAACGATTTTGTGAAAGTCATTGGTTCACAAATCCTGTTCCATTCCTGAAACCGCATACATAAATCTCACAGTTTTCCAGACTGTTACCAATGGCGACTATAGTTTAAAGTCATCGTCACATACTGTGTGAGTGGAAAAAGCTCAATGTTGTAAGAAAAATATTTAAAGTAGCAATTGTAGCACAAAAAAATTAAAAATAAAATTAAAATAATCTTCACATTAAGTTAAATAAGGGATTGTTCTGCATAATTAAATCGATTATCAAAACATTTTGGTATTGAACAAATATTTAATTTTGGAACAGAGCACTAATGTGAACGGTGTATGTGTGAATAGGACAACCTTTGCTTCATTAGACAAGCACCAATAAAGCAGATTGTTTGTTATTATTACATCCCTCAAAGCTTCTCATCAAACATATGAAAAACAATCCAAAATTCCAGTTCTTGTGCTAAATGGCTTGCTGACTGCTTGTCTTTACTTGATCACTGATGTTTCATATGCAATTAAAGGAGCTGTTGATAATTGCTCATTAAGGTTTATAGGAGAGCTAAGATAGATGTTAGAGCCAACATCTTTGTAAAAACAAAAAAACCAGACAAATGGGTAAAAACTAATCATTACAGGGATAAGGGAGAATTATCAATCCACTTTCATGAGGACTGTGCTGTTTAGTATATGGCCTATATAGAATTATGGAGTCTCTGATACATTATAGCAAGCAAGAAGGTAACACTCTTTCAGTAAAGTTGATAATAGGGAGTGGGTTTTCTCTCTCTGCAGAGTTCACTTTAGCTCAAAAAGATCAAGCAGCAGTATTCATGATAACAGAATGTTCTTTTTTCTGTGTCTAAATTTGATCTGCTCCATGTAAAATAAAATCGCTTTTATTAAGCAACTTATAAGATTACTCTTAATCTCATGAGTTTACATATTTTTGAAACTAATTATTTTAGTAGTTCTTTAAAATTTCTTTAGGGGAAACATTTTAAGCGCATCTTTAGACGTTATATCTAAATGTACACATAAATGAAGCACAGTAGCAAATTAAACACTTGACATTCTTTTTTGTTCTTCTTTTTTTTTGCTATAAAAAACACACAACAGCTGATATTACTTGCAGTCTGCCATGAAAAAAATAATTCTGAAAAAAACGGCCTAAGGACAGGATCTTTTCACTTACACAGTATTTCAAGTCTGAAAAGCTCTGATTTTCTGAGAAGGCACATGATGTACTTTTAGGCACTCTCTCCCCTCTCATGCCGGCATTGTCAAAGAAAAGCACTAAGTTGATTGCACTGTACATGCGCCTATCATTTTCTACACAGTATACCATTTTTTGACAAGGTAGAGAGGAAGAATGCTTGTATTGCAAGACAAATTTCCACGTACACGGACAATAAAGTGCTATCTAATCTAATATTTTACACAGCAGGGTCTAAAACAAAAGGGGCCTAGCAACGTGATGCAGAAAAATTAAGTGAACGCTCAGAAAAAAATAAAAAAAATAAAATAAAAATCTCACCTTGACCTTGGAATCTCCCGAACACCATGACGAGTTCAAGAGATGCTACATCCTGATAGCTGCTGGAAGCTGTAGGCACGCAACATTTTTGTGAAGCAAGGCTAGATGAGTCAAAGACAGGGTAGGGAAGAGAAGAGAGAAGAGAGAAGCTGTTATATATATATATATATATATATTTGGGTGGTACATAAGTAACTTTAACTGTGCAATCTGAGATAATGAACAACACTATAAAAGTATACTGGTGACACACAGGGGTAAACATGACAAATGTGTACAATCTCGTACTTCAGATTCTATAATTGCCACTGAATAAAATGAACATGAAAATGTAGGTCAAGTACTGATTCTTTTAATCCGATTATATATTTTTAGATCCATTATACAGTATTCTGAATCAACAATCATTTTTTGATCTGCCCATATAATATTCCCCAACAAACACCATTACTACTATGCCAATGGTCTCAACCAGCCTTATGAATTTATGATCTTAATCATGGGCACTATTTCAAATGACTAAAACCCATTCACACCAAGTATAATAACTATATCGATAAAAATATAGTTCCAAAAATCTTTCTAAACATAAAAGAATAGCAGAATCCACAGCACAACTAACACAAAATAGCTGGAATCACTTTTACAAGTTTTTTTTTCCTGCTGAAAACAGTAGACAGCCAATCAGAATGCAACCAGCTTTAAATAGCTCAAGCAATTAAAGGCAAATATGTGCATAACTGCAGCAGCATGCAAAATAATATTGCGTGTTGGTGTGGACACTAATATGAGTTGTTACAGTTATCGGTTTCTGATGTGTGGCCATCACTCACCCTTTGTCAGACAAATTTATCACAATGCTAGTCATAAAACTTCATGGAAAAGTAACAAAATAACACAACAATTAAAAAATATTTCTCAAATCTTAGCGCCACAGATCATGTCATGTTTTCGGGGCACTCAGCTTATTTGCAGTCGCCTGTCGCAATTCTCCTCACTGGGCTGTTAATTTATTTTGCTGAAAGGTCCTTGATCAAATGTTTGACAAGTTATTAATCAGGAAGGTGGCCTCAGCGGAGCTGCTGAAAGTTAATTTCCACACTTCATTCCGGGGAGATGAATCAGAGTTGGTAGAAGATTGGGCAGCTGCCTCATCCAGCACTGCAGACGTCTGGAGGTTGAGGGTGACCTCCAGTACCACCAGATTTCCTGTAGACATGAGCCAAAACCACATCCAGACACATACTGCCGTATCCCTCTCTGACCAGCACGCAACGGACGTCCAAACGCTGCCGCAGGTCTATTAGCCTGAACTGGGCATGAGGTGCCACTATAGCTATTGAACGTGGAGGTGGATGATAAACAGCATTCTCATGCAAGAGACACAGATGTGTGTCAGTCAGGACAAGCTGGACAAGCTCAGATTCTATTGGTGCCAGCTGTGAAACAGGTACAATGGGATCAGCGTGCAGCTCGGAGACTTGATCGCTGAAATCTGACAGTCGTGTAAAGAAGTATTTGTACATGCGCAAGTGCCGGACGCTCACCCTGCATGTTACCATGTAACAGAAAGACCAACTTAGCTAGAGTTTTCTGGAAAGTGCATGTAAGGCGCCCACCAGAGGGTAGAAGCAAATCCTTAATATGGGAGTCCCAGTCTAGGGACAAAGATACTATGTCACTTGACAGTAGCGGATGGTCCAGTGCATCACTCTCGAAAGGGCAAATAGCCTCAAGCAAAGTTCGGGACAGTTCTTGACTTAAGACTGCATTGCAAGTGTGCAAAGTAAGTATGCTGTTCTCTGTGATGCCCGTCAGTCTGACAGTCTGCCCAGCAAAACCAATGTGGATCTCCTTCATTTCCTGAAAAGATAATTCATAGAAAACATTTAAAGAGTGTGTGGGGCTGGAAGAATCAGTCAAAGGATCAAAGGTGACCACCAAAATCTTAGTCTGGAAAAGGACAATAACTGCAGGCTGTGGATCTGGTTGAGAGACAGGTGGCGACACTGAGCCAGAATGAAGCTAATACCCGCTCTTCCATTAGCAAGTGGGCAGGGATGACATTGTGCAGGCAGGAGAGAAGCTGCTGAGGTGGAAGGTTCTGGAGATGGAGCAAGGGTTCAGGTACAGGATGTAGTCTTTGGCAACACACCTTTCAGTCCTTCACTTATCTGGGTGGTCACCGAACTTCTTGTCCGAGTTGTCTCCAAATCCATCAAAGGGCTCTTCCATTCATTTGTACTTGATCTTGACAGATCTTGCATGGGAGGCAATGCTACACTCTGTTTTCTTTCTGACAATATCTCACTATGAGACAGATTGGGGTCGAAACTGGGTTGCCTCCAGAGTTGGTTTTGCCTGTGGTCTTAGAGTCAATTCTAACTGGATATGGTGTACAAAGGGTAGATCCTTTACCATTGAGCACATTTGATTGTACCAACTGCTTTCTCTACCACCGGTTTGTTCCTTTAAAGAGTTTGTAAGCACACGCCCTGCGTCCGCCAGCATCCAGGACACTCTACTTGCGATGCTCCCTAGGCTAGAGCTGAGCCCACTTCCTTCTGGATGGACTTTGGCTTCTTGACTCTCAACAGACATTCTGGAGAAAATGTGCTCCCTAAATTGGCCCTCTAAGGTAAGTGGGTTATGCCTCTGTGAAAAGTGCTTCAAGCTAGTCAAACTGGGGACAAAAGCTGCTCCTCTTCCCGTGGCGGAGTGCATGCTCTGTATATGGGACTCCTCAGCTAACAAGCTCCCTTCTGAGCCCACGATGGGGTGACAGAGATTCTGCTTCTCGACATCCAGAAGCCCAGAGGTCCTGTTACGGCACTCTTGAATTATTCTAGTATCCCAGAGCCCTCCACTCACCCCTTTTTCCTCCCACTTCGTTTCCTTATACGTCACGTCCACTGACGGAGCTTCAATTTCTGATTTATGAGGGGCTGACTGCTGCTTCTCCCACTGGATGTTGAGACTTGTCTGAAGCGATGTTACTAGACTTTTGGCATCTCCTGCTGGGTTGTTAGTGACATGGTGCTCTGTAAGTGCCCTGAGTGTTTCAGGAACGTGCTGACACCCGGGAGGGATGCTGAAACTACTGTCTGTCTTGTTTTGAGGAAAGAGGAAGTTTGTAGGAGTAAGAGATGAGGAAAATATCTGAAAGGAGAAAAAATGAATAGTGTCAGTAGAGTTTAGTAATTCAGGTCACTACATTTTGTAATATATTTAAATAAATGTATCAATGATTTATGCAAATGTTTTTGAGACTCTTTTATTATAGTTACCTTGTCCGGCATCTCTCAGAACTGGGCATTAAAAGCTGTAAAAATAATTTCTCATTTCTGCTCACTTCTGTTTATCCTGCATCTGTTTATCTCTGTTTAAGTGGACTGAACACTTCACCCAATATAAATGGAAGAGCCAGGAGAAAAAGCAGTGTGAAGTAATTGGTTGGGAACATTTACTCTATGAACCTTTATATTTGTTAGAAAGGCTCTGCATGCTATTTGTATTAGCTGCATTTCCACAGATGAAATTATGATCAAGCCATTGCTTTGATGCACTCTCTTACCAGGGGGTAGCCATAAATCCATGTAAAACATAGATAAAAATGTATACATCAAAATCAATGCTAGCTAGGACTGGGAAAAGGGGCCTTTATACTTTTTTTAATTATTTCCATGGAAAGCAAATAATGCTTAAGGCATTTTTTTGTAACAAAAGACAGAATTTCTACGGTAATAAGAAACGACCCCAATAAGCACTGTCTGTCATCAAAATACCTCTAATAAAAGTTTAGCCTAAACGATCAGTGGTATTACAGTGGACTTTACACTTTTGATGCCTTTGTTTTATTTAAAAACTGAGACAGTAGTTGTATTAATTAGGGTCTAATTAATTATAATAGACACTGTGTGGCTAAATTCATCTAGTCACTGAATTAATTGAACAAAATAATGACCTTGTTATGTGCTGAAATCAAATAAGTTGATGAGAATAGGACAGTATGTTCATAGCTCAAGCAGAAGCCTCTGATTGACAATTTCAGCATTTTTTAATTTTCAAGTGCAAACATCAAAACAGCTCTGGCTCCCACTAGGTCCCCAATGCAGCAGCACTGCCTTCAGGCAATGGTCAACTCCATCTATGCTTGTTTTTTAAAACAGCGTATTCTTACATCACCTGTCCCCATAGAAAAGTTATAAAAATCAAACTACAGTCCAGTCAGCCACAAACAAAAGTTAGCATCTCTGATTTTTTTTCTTAGACCTAAGTTATAGCAGAAAATAAATCCATATAATTCATCCAGAAGTAAAACAGATCTAATAATAAAGCAATAAGTGGAGGCTAACAACACATGCTTACCCTGTGATTCTCTCCCGAGAAACAACAGTCTTCTGTGTCACCTTCAGGTTGGTCAGGAATCTTTCTGGAACTGTAAGGGAAAACATTCTTCATTTTAGAGGATTCAACATTTGTATTTATATAACAAGGATTAGAGAGGGAAAAGCACATTTCCTCTTACACTTAAGCATGGCCACGAAAGAGCTAAGCAATTAGGTTTATATTTAAAATCACAATGCTGTAGTCTTTGTTTTGAAGAGTGATTTTAATTATTTTTGCTACGGTTATGACACAAGAGACCTCCAACAGATGGGATGGCAAAAAGACTAAACTGCACAATGTCCCACATCTCCAAAAGAGTCTATTAGATTTGAATAGCAAAGGACCCAAATGTCTGGATGTGATTAGGGCCACTCAGCTAGCTGTGAAATTAAATAGAATGTGCGCATGTAGATTTGAGGATTTACATGCAAGCACTTCATCCTCAGGCATTCACACAGGGATGGAAAAGCAGCTTGGTGGGAAACGAAGACGACTTTCCGTCAAGCTCAACAGGATTTTGGACAGAAAGCCAAAAATTGTATGGATCCTTGTACACAACTTGCCGGATAGCAGAGCATGTACAAGTCAAAACCCTGCAAAATGTCAGAAACTCCCCAGTAGAAAACAACAGCAGAGTACTGATCTTACACTCGAGCCTGAGAGCATTTCAGACACAAAGGTAAATACAACATGTTTTACAATGCAGGTCACACAGGCAATTTCACAGAGAATTTCTTTGTTAGAAATGTAAAAAGGTGAAGCATAGACCTTTCAAAAATTCAATGCATCATTTTACTAAGGAATCATAATTTGTGAGAACAAAATTAGTACTGATTTTACAGCATTTAGTAGTGCATTTAATAAACGTGGTTGTCGTGAGTATAGGTCAGATTTTAAACCTTGATTGGTGCCAGAAAGAAACATCCTCTAGGTTTCTACCCAAAGCAGTGTGGCTCCTTTAGGACTGTCTTTTGTAAATTCACTTCTCTAGTCTCTATACATGTCTATGCCCTGTCTGTGATCTTTTCCCTCTCTAGGTCTCTGCTGTCTTTCTGTCACCCTCTGAGTTTACATAGTTGGATTCTTGGTGACTGGCTTCAAGTAGTTTTGATATTGTTGTTTGATTGTTGTTCCACAAATAAGCATGCTATTTTCCATGAGTATGAATGGAAACCACAATACTGTGTTAACCTAGCCTATCCATTACCAACAAGTTGGCGTTTTCAACCTGAAATGGCAAATAAGAATGGGTTTGTGAGTCACTTCATACTATACTACTTGGCCATATAATCCAAATGCCTTGCTTTTGTACAAGAAAACAGATCCTCAGTCCTTGCAAAGTTAACCAACCTTTCAATTAACATTTCAGATATATAAAAGGGGTGGTTGATTGCGACTTTTTTCCATTTTAAATAGTGTGTAATGTTGCTGTTGGTGCATGAACAGTATCTACAGTAAGTTGCAGTGCTGAAAGTTCAATGTAAGAAGATACAATGTTAAAATCAGGAAGTTTAATGCCTACAAAAACGACTCGAATGGGACTACAATGGGTTTTATACGTCACTAACCCATACATTTGCATCAACCCTCCCTCCGGAATATGCAAAAAAGGGCATGGCCATATTTCTGCGACTCATAAAGTGTGTTATTTTCACCCAACTGTCAGGTCTTCTGTGTTTGGGCTTCCCACAGACATTGTAGTTCGTCAACAATGAATACAATTTATGTTTGATTATGTTCCTGAAAATTACAATTGTAATTTAGCTCTGTGCTGCGCATTTTACAAAAGTCAGCGTCCAGAATTCTCCACCAATTCAATGCCGGATTCAACAAGAAACCGTGATTAAACCATGAAGCAGTTCCAACTTTAAAACAAGAGGCAGCAGTTGTTGGGCCATAACCTATAAGTAAGACTTAATAATTTTAAATGTATTTCAGGCATAATGTTTTAGTTTTATCAAATGCCAGCACTGGCTTTATAGCCACTTAGTTATGCTATTTACGTGTCTACGACAAATGCGTACAAACATTTTGGACCTGAATTTGTATATGTGCTAATTTTTTTATGTAGTTTTCATGTATAAATATTTTATGGCATAATTTTTTATTTAATCAAGAACGTAAACCAATGCCAACAATGTTTTTGTATAGTCGCCAGTTAGTTTGAAGCTATTTTGTGTAAGACAAACGTGTATAAAGTTAAAATGGTTTTAACACAGTTGACACATGTAGGCTACACTTAAATAAAACTATATACTGAGTGAACTAAGTTTTTTGAATAGATAAACGGTTGTTCATTATATCGATAAAACAATAACTTTAAAAAAACATTTATTCAGTTATATTAAATGTTTAATCAGGAGAAAACTGTACCTCAAAAGCTAGCAAGCAGCAGTAGCATTTTCAAGTAATAACGTATTGAAATTCTTATAATAATAGCAGAATAGAATAATAATATATATTTTTTTTAAATGTACCATTCAGAAACGTTTTGTCAGAGCCGTGATAGTGGAGGTTATGCTTGACTCTTCATCATTGCTTTCTGGGTCTGATTGGCTCAAACTGATACGGCAGTATCGACACCATTATTTACACTGACCGTATGAAACATTCACCCGTAAAGGTAATGGGCGTGAAGTTTCCGGACAACGTGCACTACAGTTAAGCCAATCACAACACACCGGCCCAAGCTAACCAAACTGAGCCCATTGCCTGTTTCTGGGAGAGTGGTTTCATGGAATCAGGATGTAAACCGGTCATTCATATGACAGAGGAAAAAAGCGGCTTACAATAAAGGTGAAATTTTTGAAAAATAAGAGTTTAAAAAAAAAACAGGAATTCATGTTATATTGCACCCCATAAACACAATCGCGCAAAGAAAAAAAGGCAGTAAACCACCTCTTTAAAGGGTTCATAAACAGCATTTTAATGTTTTGTTTCCTGAGGTGCACTTATAAATGTTAGTATGATTTTTACATCAAAAATCTGAATTTAGAAATAAAAGGTAATTTTTTTGCATTAATTTTAGTCCTCTGATTTGAACACTCTCTAGGAAGTCTGCTACGAGACTTCAATGTAAATGCTATAATTAGCTAAGATATTTGCATATGAAAACTATTAGCAGTGAGCATTGTAGCCTTCATTGCAATGAAAAGCTTTCACTTTTATCACCTAACAGTGTAAACATGATGCACATAAGAGAATAATTAGGCAGTTTAGACAGCGTCATTGATTATAACGGTGAGTTCTGGCGAGAGTCCAAAACTCAGTCACTGATAAACTCGCACTGTGTAATAGACAGCTCCAAGGATTATAAAGTGAGGGTTCTTTGATCACTTCCTGTATATCATTTTATCACAATTTTCACGCTTTAGTCATTGGCTTGATTTACTGAAGCATTGACAGCAATAAACATTTTGAGACAAAGGATGTCGGACTGTCTGACATTAATCATTACAAATCAGAAAGCACCGATCACAGAATTAACAGTTACTTAAGCAGTGGCATTACTGTCCAGACCATATATTACCATAAAAGTCTGTGCAAAATTGCAACTGAGAATCCACAGTAAAATGTGAAACAAATAATGCTCTACTGAAACACTGTGAAAATAAACACTTTCCTAGCATTATAGGATCCTTTGGAAGGGAATACTACTTTTAGTCCAGCAATGCTGTTTCTATCTTCACTCCTTCTCATCTCACTATGAATGACTATGGAATATACATATACCATGGAAGTCAATGAGACCAGGAACTGTTTGGTAACTGATATTCTTTTAAATATCAGAAAATCGCCTGAATGGATTCAAAACGTTAAAACTCAACTGTTTAACTCTGGGGGAGTTGTAAAATGAGTATTCTTTAAGTACAATTTGTTAGTACTCTTTCCATCACTGGGGGCGCACACTTTAAATAAAGTGGGGATAAAACACTTTTTTTGAAAGAAATCTGTAAAAACAAAACTGTACTTCCTAAAGGTAAGACATGACCCTCCACACAAATTTCACAAAGGAAAAAAGATTTAAAAACTGCAGAAGACCTTGTATGTTCTTCCTTCTCTTTTGAGAAGCGATCCCGCCTTACAGAATTCAAAAGCCTGACCTGTGGCCCATTCTGTGATCTATGAGCACACGTGACTGAACAGGTGCTCAGACATTTCTCTCTAATTTTACCAAGACATATGCTATGGAAATCCTTTGTAAGCCTTTGGGAATGTTTGTGAGTGAAAATAAAATAGCAGTTAGAGCCTCCTGAATGCTTCATATGTTGTTATTCCACATAATATCCAGAAAATTAAATTAAATTGTGAATGTACATAATGAAAAAGCCCCAAAAAATAAGAAACAACAGAACAGGTGAGAAGCATCTGTTTCACTAAAAGCAAATGAAAAGCATCTGTTTCATCAAAAATATCTTAATTTGTCATTCCTGAGATGAACGAAGGTCTTACTGGTTTGGAACGACATGAGAGTGAGTAATTAATAGCAGCAGTTCATTTTAAGGGTGAACTAACTGTTTGAACCTTTCGAGGGAATTTACAAGAGCAATGTTGCAATCTTGCCGAGCGATTGTTGCTTGGGACTTTCCCATTGAAAATCTGGATCATTTACATCGGTCATGGGCCCTGTTTCTCATCTGGTTGCCCGTTGATGGAAAAAAAGTATATATATATTTTTTTATTGTCTGAAAAAGATTCCTTAAACGTACAGTCTGTAATTTTTGGCCACCAGGGGGCACTCGATCTAAATAATAACAAAAGACGTACTTTGATGACGTCGGAAAAAGTATGGGCTCACGGAAGTTGTTGTTGCTGTCCCTGACAACCAGCCCTCCGAGGGAGAGAAAAGAGAGCGCGAGCGAACACATCGGAACTGTCATTCCCTTCATTCTAACTATGTATTTTTGACAATCACGTCTTTTCGAACAGAGATATAAATGAATTATCAGACCCTATTAAATCAATATTCCATCTAGCTAGTATTAATAGAAGTTTAAAAAACACGGTCACCTTTTGTTAATAAAATAATTACGTTTATACTATGATATCGAACAAGACAACGTTAGTGAACTGCATATGAAGCTACTTTCTCCAGCTCAATTTAGAAGTTAGAACAAATTTTAATTTACATTATAGCTACTATACATGAGAGCTAGCCCATCTGCGTTTCACACATGACATAATTTCACAAAATATATGGATAGATATAGTTAACTGAATGGGTGCTTACTGTTTATTAGAATGCAAGCGAGATCGGCATCTCTCTGTTGCCTATAGGCCTATTTAGCTTGTCAAAGCTCTCTCCATTTTAAAATTCAACCCCACTGTTTAATGTGTCATGCTTCTTCTCCTGTCTCAAACCCTTCTTGGGTTATATTTTTCACCTGTACGTTTGCTAGGTTGACCATATTTTGATTACCAAAAACCAGGACACTCGGCCAGCAGTTTTTTTTTTTGAAAACCAGGACATTTTCATCACTTTATAAAAACAGTCAGGACGGCCAGGACAGAGCCAGGACATGTCAGGACTGTTGGTCACCCTAATGTCTGCGCTTTGAGCTGGCTCCAGCAGCAGAACGTGCAAAGCGCAATCGTGGTCCATAAATATCCTGTAATCTAGAGCGAGCATGTTTGTGAGACAGAAGTTGCGCTCCTAACCGCGCATGCACACAATGTCAGAGTGGTAAGCTAGCAAGAGATCTTGCGCGTGCAGCCAAACCCCCCTCAAGTTTGTTGCAGGTGCAATATGATACTAGCTAATACTTTTTCATCGTCGTCATTTTCTTTGCTTTTATTGGCGGTAGTCCGGTGTTCCCCTTTGTGTTTGGCGGTTTCGCTGGGTTCCGCATGAAGGTAGAGAAAATAGAGGAGTCAAAGGTTACATGACGTCATAGACGGGCGACAAAACGGAAATAAAGAAACGGCCCGTGTCTTCGAATTAATCTATACATTTCTCCGGATTTGAAAGTTGGTGGAAACTGTCAGGATAATGTAAGTACATATCTAATAGAAATATATAACATAGATACAGTTATTTTTGCTATTTTTAAAGCAGAAAAAATACATATTGTGCCTTTAATCGGTTGTAATAAAAGTAGATGTAATGTTCTTGTTGTTAGTGTTAGTGTCTGTACAGAACAGGATATAAATATATAGTACAAAACTGACTCATAAATTAAAGCATTTTTTGGATAGTGTAATGGTTTTCTTTTTTGCTCTGCTGGTCATTTAGCCATTTTTGATGCATGCATCAAATCCTATTGGATTTCCATTCTGATGCTTTTGCAGAAACATGAAAGCCAGAACAAAATAAATTAGCAATCAGCTAGGCTTGCAGTGCTCACTTCAAACACACAAATCCATTATCTATAGAAAGCTTTGAACAACAAAGCCGAAGACGACCAAACAAACAAAACATTTTGTAAACACCGACAAAGGAACAATTAGGAGGAACAGCGTGCAGAACATTGCCGAAGGCGTCTAAAGCGCCACACATAGACTATGTGTACATGTGAAGAGCCCGGAGGTTCACAGATGATGCATGACGTCTCCAGGCTCCAGCTGTAAACAGTGGCACGTCAGAAAGAACTCTCCCAGCTGGGAGTTGGGAGACTGGGAGCTTTCTTTGTTGTCATAGTTGTCGACATACAAGACACAGAACAGCCTAAATCTCTCAAGCTGTCCACGTCTTATTCTCTTTCTCATTAAACTTTCTTATGTGTGTGCAAATTCTTACAGACTAACACAGGGGTGTTCAATCCTGCTCCTGGAGGGTCAATGTCAACTTCTGGAGGGAATGTTTTCAACTATTTGTAAATTCGTAAGAAATTGCGATTTTAACCAAGGAAACAGGGCGTGCGAACAGGGGCGAGGAGTCGCCAGTCAATGACGACATATCCGCGTTACCCTGGTTCCGCCAGATTTGACCTAGTACTGCAACAGTAACCACGGCGACAGACGTTGAAAACTAGGTTGGTTATGCCCGTTATGCCTAGAAGGATGCTCACGCTGTTGTTGTTTTGTTCAAACATTATGGAATCATGGCAAGCAGACTTTGAGACAAAAAGAGGACTAAAACGAAGATCAACATCTTTCGAGATGCCATGAGCTCCACGTCCGCGACTAACTTTGATTTAGAGACGCTAGTGTTGCAGGTTACTTTATTAAACAGGTGAGCAAATGTTGAGCATGGTGAGCGAACTAATCAATGTTATTTAGTTCAACATGATGAAAAGTTAGAATATGATCTGTATGTTATTCTCTAATGTTAATCTAGCTTAGTCTCATACAGCCCACAAACAACCTAACTAACAGTATTCAACACACTCAAATGCCGTTTTACGTTACCTCAAGTTTAACTGTTACCTCAAGTTTAATTCCTCTAATAAACTGACCTGTGTGAGTATTAATTTAGCACTTGCGTGTAGTTCGGTAGAATGAAATTTCCTTATTCCTTTATACGCCTTATTCACGGCAGCGCCATCTTTGATTTTTAGTGAGAATGAAAGCGAGGCTGTGAGGGATAGTCATGCATCTCTTCAATGGGCTGTACTGTTATTTAATGTGTTTTCGGATTGTTCTGCTCATGAAACACTGGAAAAATATCTTTCCAAGAAATTTCAGTTGATGAAAAACTCCCGAACAATGTAAGCTGTGGGAAAATTGTAAGTAATCTAGGAGCTTTATTCAGCTTTTTACAGCGGATGCCATTGCAAACACAGTAAGTCTATCCCTCACATGCAGCCTCACTTTCATACCTGTCATGGCGCTGCTCTGAATAAGGTCTATATCCACTGCACTTGCGTTGTGTGTGGCGCTGGTATAAGTTACATTTATTAATCGCGCCCTGCTTCATACCACAGTCATGTTAAAAGCATCACTGTATTCACTCATCCATAAAAGATCCATCAGCTTAACAAGACCCATAATTCGCTTAATGCAGAATATACGTCATCAATATATGCCTTTGTTATTGTAAGAGGTTAGCAACCCCTGGTGGCAAAAAAATCTTGCATATTGTACCTTTAATATGCCGTTGCAGAGACCATTCTTTCCGGTAAAATGACAAAACAATCTTTCTTTGATCTTTGATCTTAATGAGAAAAAAAAGCAATATGAGGGCTGATTAGAACCCGGAACCACGCTTAAGAAAAAGTTATATCATCACAAGGAAAACCTGTCTTTATGTATTGGATCTATGTATTTTTTCACTAGTGTGAAGATGAATCTTGGGACTAAAAATATATTGCATTATAGATATAGTACTAGTAGATGTAAGAATGAAACTATCACATTAAACATGAGTTGTCAATGTACTATTGAAACTGATTCGTAATCGTAATGTAATTGTTTTTCTACAATTATTAGTGTCCATATCTGATATAGCATTGTATTGGCAATCCACTGCAAGTAAGAGTCAAAAAAAAAAAAAAAAAGTCAAATGTGTGGAATAAATTCAAATGAATTTGAATTTAAATTGAACTCAAAACAGAACTGAAAATGTTGGCAGTTTTTTTTTTCACTTAAATGTACAGTCCCGACTCCCCGGCCAAACATTGACTGAAAAACTTGAACAAAACAGAGTATTTTGCTATCTTTCTCCTCAGAGGCTAGGTTAATTATTTAGCTTGAATGATGAACAATTCACATCTTCAGAGATTGACAAAATTCAGCATCAAACTTTCTCAAAAAAAAAAAAAAAAAAAAATATATATATATATATACATATATACATATACAATATATATATATATATATATATATATATATATATATATATTATACTTCCATGTTGTTAGATGTGAACAGGTCTCAAATCTCATCCTAGAAGAAATTAAGTGTCCTAAATATGACATTTTATATCCATCTAGTCCAAGTTTAGGTATATAAAAAGTAATAAGTGAAGCAATAAAAGTTAATTTTTTCCAGGATAAGTGGTGTGCGAAATGTCTTGAGGAAGAAGATAAAGCTAAAGTGCTGACTAAATGTTATATAACATAATGAATCAGAGGATGGATGGGGATACAGCACAGTCTGTCTCACAGCAGGTGTACTCACCTGAAATGACTGAAAGTGTCCACGGAGAACGCAGTGGAGTCACTCGACGCGAAGAGCCCAGACTGGGGAGAACACACACACACACACAAAAATGGATGGTTGAGCATCCATAGACACACAGCACTGTGGTAAAAACCACTCTCACAACTAAAAGACATCTGTTTCTAACACACCGCAATTACAGCACACTAATTAAAGCAAACATGCCATTAGAAAACCCTACAAATCACCATCATTCAGATCGAAATGAGAGAGTAGAATGCAAGGAGACTAGTAAACATGATTGCAATGTGCCTCAATGAGCATGGAAATAAAACACCTTTTATAGCAAACTGTCTTTGCTCTAATGAAAGTTTAAAGAGATACATCACACAAAACTGTTTTTTTCTTGTCATCAGATATTCACCGTCATGTTGTTCCAAACCTGTATGACTATGACTATCAACACAAAAGGAGATGTTTAGTAGAATGACTGACCTGCTCTTTTCCATACAATGAAAATGGAAGGTGACCAGGGCAAAATAGAAGCCATGCATGAAGACATTCAGCTAAATATTTCTTTTGAAAATTATTCTGTGGTTATGGCTCACTTTCACTGTATGGATAATGAGCGTCTGAAGTAAATAAATTAACTAAAAAAAAACTACTTTTTGGTTATACTCAAGAAAGAAAGTATACTGGTTCAGAAATTACAAATTATTAAGTTTAGACATCTGAATCAGACTAATATGTTCTTAAGAAACACCTTAAGTACATGAATTATGCAACTTTGTTTTCAAAAGATGAATATATAATACATTTTATATATATACATATATATATATATATATAGTACTGTGCAGAAGTCTTAGGCACACTAGTAGTTTCGCCTCAAAGAAAATGGTTTTAAAAGGTGGAATACCTAAGATTTTGCATTAAAATATCCCAAAATCACAAGGCCAGTGTTATATATTTAGTTAAGATGATAACTTACAATATTCCAAATGTTTCAAACAATGTTTAAATCAGCGAGAAATTTGAGATTTTAACCAAGGAAACGGGGCGTGTGAGCAGGGGTGAGCTGGGAGTCGCCAGTCAATCGCGTCATATCCGCGTCACCTCAGTTTCCGCTCGTACTACGTGTAGTCCTGGACAAATGCGGAAGTTGTAGTTGTGCGTTAGCGTCTTATCAAGCAACAAACGTCAGCTTGTTTCGCGCATTTGTTAGAGAATGGAGCAGAATTATTCTTTTCAATTATTGTCAGAATGTGAACTGTTGTCTGTAAAGGAGGTCGCACACCGGACGTGAAGAGCCGCGCCACGTCTAGGACAAAGTCCAGTATCCCACACCGGACGCGCACTTTCTCATCAGTATATGGCCAGCAATATTGTTATGTTTAATGACATGAAAGGAAGATAATGTCTGTTCTATGTTATGATTGTACTGTACAATTAAATACAATCGTTGCTGAGTCTGCAGTCTGAAAACTTTACCTCAGAGCATCCGTTCACTGAACTGAATTGAGAATCTCACCTGAAAAATCTAATAACATCAGCAACTGTCATTCAAGCAGCTGATTTCTGTAAATGAATGCAAAACTAAATGCATATTGCAGCATAGGGCGAAGTCAGGATCCATTAGCAACGATTTGACTTCAAACCCTCTCCACCATAGCTTCGTCCAGTGACTCGTACAGTAACATCTGTGATAACTAATTTACTTTTAAACCTGACTTTTCTTGCGCTATTTCAGTTTAATGAAAAACAAGCATGTCATTAAATGCAACATTTATAGAAATCGTACTTTACCTCATTCATGACAACTAATTTTTGATTTCCCGTCTGACTGATTTATCAACGGTGGAGTTGAAAACAACAGTTCCCATCATTCTGCGTTCCTCCGCGTCGTTATCAAGCAAAGCCGTTGTTGTTGTTGTTTTGAATGTAGCGCCCTCTAGTGACATGCAATCTTAGGTATTGCAGCTTTAAGCCAGTTATTTATATATTTTGTTGTATAGTGTCTCAGTAGGAAATATTAGTTTACATTTCCATACATTAATTGTGCCATTAATTGTAATAATTTTGAATGCACAAGGATTCTGACAACAGCCAATGCTTCACTCGGAGGTCAGATCTCACCATCATCGAGTGCATCTGAAATTATATGAAGAAACAGAAAAAACAGAGACTAAGACCAGAAGAACGGCGGCAACGTTTCCAAAGACGCTTGAAAAAACCTGCAAAACTAAAAACTATGTGCAATACCTGGACAAAAGCTGTTGTAAACGTAAAGGGTACTAAACACCTATTGATTTGATTTAGTTAACTGTTAAAAGTTAATAACAGTTAATAATAGTTAACTAATAAAAGTGAATTGATCAAGAAAATCTATTTATGATTATGACATTATTTTTGAAAGCATTCTCATTTACAGCATAAGTGGTTTTTCACAGTACTGTAGCTTTGCAGGCAGGCAGGCACTACCTTTCGAACGTTGCGCAGTTCCTCTGGTCTTAGTTTTTTCTGTTTCTTCGTATAATTTCAGATGCACTCGATGATGGTGAGATCTGACCTCCGTGTGGAGCACTGGCTGTTGTCAGAATCCTTGTGCATTAAAAAATTTCACTGGATTATTACAATTAATGGCACAATTAATGTCTGGAAATGTAAACTGATATTTCCTACTGAGACACTACAACAAAATATATAAATAACTGGCTAAAACCATTTCTTTGAGGTGAAAATACTAGTGTGCCTAAGACTTCTGCACAGTACTGTATATACAGTAAGCTGCAAATATCACTAAATATCACTCTCTGAAGAGTGAACATATAAGGTGGTATTTCCTCTGAAATTAAGAAAAACTTGTACCGTGGCACTTAATAATTTACACTGATAAATAACCATTCCAAATTAAAAAAAAAATGTTACTTTTACATCATCCTGACATAAAATTTAAGTCATAAGATTCATCTGGGCACAAAAAAATCAATGGAAACAACACTCATAAACATGAACATGAATTTAGTTTATGCAAGCAATCTTCAAACTATTGTGTGCCATTGTGTAAAATGGAAATGAGCCATTTGAGTAAAAACTAAGTTTCGCACAACAAAAATGACTGAATGGTGCCGCTGAGAGCTCCGTGAGGCAAGTTAACAGTTGTTTGTGAGCATAAGAATAGTTCACGCAGAGAGAAGGCGCTGTAATCTCCGTGAACAGAAGAGGAAACAGCTGCTGTCTAACTTTACAATGAGAGACTTAACAGTCAGGAAATATTTAATTACCTGTCACAGCAGTGAGAGACAGAGAGAGAGGAAAGTTAGAGAGAGTGTCAGAGGCTAGAGGAGAAAGTAAAACAGAGGAAAGGAAGGTGCATACTCGTGAACCAACGACAGAGACATGTTCGGCTCTTATCAGAAGACACTGAGGTGCACAATTACTTTACCTCTCTGAGGAAATGAAGAAAAAAAAGTGTAAAAGATAAAAAGAAAAAAAAGAGAACTAGTACTTTGCAAACATACCAAGAAAGATTCATAATTTTAGCTTGAGGGAAGTGTATATGTGCCTCTTTGAAGAAAAAAGCTCCTGTTCTAGCCTACCTTGCATGCAGAGACACAGACAGTTTCTGATGACTTGCATTTTTTAACATAAGTTGGTAATTGTGCTCACCCTTTATCCAGCAGCGTTTTAATACATAATATTTTCACAAATAGCTTCAAAAGAGAATGATTTCCCCCCACCTTGCGTTTTTCCCGGAGTTGGGCAGCTTCTTGAGGATGGTTGAAATGGAACATGGTGGCCTTTCCAAGTAGTATGTTCACACCTGACAAACAGAAATATAAACATTAATGGTGAAAAATGCAGCAATAAGCAATATCTGTTATACAATATACCGACACAATTTTCCCAACAATACTATTTCATTCTCTATACGGTAAATAACAGTATACATTTTCAACAGAAACTATATATAGGCAATCTGGCAAAAACAAATGATGATGGATAGATGGGAAAATAGACAATCCTGAGCATTTGGCCAACCTGTCTCTTTGCTTTTCTAGTAAACACTTTATGCATTACGTTAGTGAAACTTTCTCTGGGGATTGTGAGAACGATGGCTTTCCGAGCAGATGGCCATTTCTCTCTTTCTCTCCTCCCTTTTCCTGGAGTGAAAAAACTAATCTTGCCTCTATTAATGACATCCAAGGGGTGACAAAGCCCTTGAAAGGCCTGCATCAGATGGATTTGGGCCATGGTTGCTGTGGAAATTACTATCATTTGTTCAAAAGAAATGGCTTCAGATGCCACCGTGTCTAAAGAGGGGAACATTGGCAAATTGAAATTTGTGAAAAGGAGACTAGCATGGTTATCCCACTCTCTTGTGACTCTCTCCTCCTTTTTAGTTGGCTTCTCTCTCTCTCTCCCTTTTTTTTTTTTTTTAATCTTACACCCAGAATAGATCTAGCCTGTTTTGTCTGAATTCTGGAGGTTTTACCCTCTTCGAAAGGTTAATCCCACACATGCACTTCAAAACCCCTCTGCACTCTATCTGTTTCATCAGCCAATTAACTGCGGGTCGGGTGCTTTGTCCGCCAGAGTCTTAACCTCAGTCATGTTAGGCTGTTCTGGAAGTGCCACGAGTCTCACTCTGAGATGAAGTCACGCTGGTGGACACGTACAAGGATAGAAGCAGTAGGGCGGGACTGTTGCACTCCATGGGCCTTGGAATGAAGAGAGGAGATCTGAAGTGGCAAGACGCAGACATACTCAAAGAGCTTCTTTGAATTCCAGTTAAAACCAGAGTTTAACATGATTCATATTTTCTATTTGTTTGCTTGTACAGTTAAGGTATGACAACAAATCTGATTGTATGACTCCAATTCAAAGCTGCTGTAAATGGCCAAAAGACAAATCTGTACCCATATACTGCATGTACTGAATTTTATATTAATATGCCACTGTGTTGTGTCTTTGATTCGCATGGTTTAACATAAACAGCCTACAGCTAGGGTATACTACTGTATTACTTGGCAGAAACACTTATTGTTATATAAAAATGTCAACGTGTGCATTAACGTTGCATTAAAATGATAATGCAGAATGCATTAAAATTATAATTTTAATGCACATTGTTACTTTTATTTTTTTTAAATACATCAAATAAATGCTGTTTTTTTTAACTTGCTATTCATTAAAGAATAATTTTAAAATTTTTACAAATTTTTATTTTTTCCATGGTTTCCACAAAATATTAAGCAGCACAACTAGGTAAATCATCCTCTTCTATATCAAAACTTTTAATTTATTACACTAATAGTTACCACACTAGGTCAGGCTCTCATATTTGGCTAAAACTCCCAATGGTATTGTCGGAATCTGGTAAATATGCTTTTTCTTTTATGATCCCTGGGCGTGGAATGAATTACATAATGTACTTAAAGGGGGGGGGGGGGTTGGGGGGGGTTGATTGCGATTTCAGTCTTTTCATTTTAAATAGTGTGTAATGTTGTTGTTGGTGCATGAACATTATCTGCAAAGTTGCAGCGCTGAAAGTTTAATGTAAACAGAGATGTTTGCTGCGATCCGAAATCTCCACTCAAAGCACTACTCCCTACCCCCTATGTTGGGGTTAGAGAGCAGAGCACTATATAGTGAGCTCACCAACATAACAGAAGCCACTTTCGGACACTACTCGAATCGTCTCTCGGCGCCGTTGATTACATCATCTGTCAGCTGGTGCCGAGCCGGCTCTGGGCTAAATAGATTTTTAAAAATAAATACATTACATTATATTGAGCTTATTTCTCCGAAATTTAAAAACTAAAAGTGATTTCCGACCGTTTTTGTTATAATGCGCTACTCTACACATGATTATAACTTATTTTTACGATCAGCGCAATGCATGATGGTATGTAGGGCTTAGGTTCAGTGACCATCGGTTGTTCACTACTTTTCAAAATGCATTCTGGGATACATTGAGTGGACTATATAGGGTATAATAATCATCACTATACATTCGGACAGCACTACAAAATGGCGAGCTCACTATATAGTGCACTATATAGTGATTAATGGGAGATTTCGGACGCAGCAGTTGTCTTTTAAAAATCAGGAAGTTTAATGCCTACAAAAACAACTCGATTGGGACTACAGCTAGGTTTTACACGTCACTAACCCACACATTTGCATCAACCCCTCCCTCCGGAATATGCAAAAAAGGGCATGGCCATATTTCTGCAGCTGGTCGAGTGTGTTATGTTTATCCAGCTGTCAGGTCTTCTGTGTTCGGGCTCCCACAGACGTTGTAGTTCATCAACAATGGATATAATTTATGTTTGATTATGTTCCTGAAAATGACATAGCTCTCTGTGCTGCTCATTTTATGAAAAACAGCTTCCAGAATCTCTACGAATTCAATGTCGGATTCAACAAGAAACTGTTACTAAAACATGAAGCAGTTCCAACTTTAAAACCAGAGGCAGCCGTTGTTGGGCCACAACCTGTAAGTAGGCTAAGACTTAATCATTTTAAATGTATTTGCATGTATAATTTCAGATGAAATATTTTAGTTTTATCAAATGCCAGCACTGGCTTTATAGCCACTACGCTGCTAGTTATGCTATTTTGTTTCTGAGGGAGTGGTTTCATAGACTCAGGAAGTCAACCAGTCATTCAAATGACAGAGGAGAAAGCGGCTTACAATAAATGTGAAATTTATGAAAAAGAAGATTTAAAAAAAAAAGAAAAACCACAAATATGTTATATTGCAGTAAACAAAAAAAGCAGTAAACCACACCTTTAATTTAAATGCACTTCCAACCCTGACCACTTTTAAACATATCTTGCACAATATTTTAAAAGATACTTGTAATTGTTTTTCTTGATTCGCTTCTATCTATTTTGCTTCTAAATGTGTCAAATTTTGTATTGTTATTTTGTTATTTTTGTGTGTGAAACTTTATGTGCAGCCGTCTTGACCAGGTTGTTTTTAACATAGATAATAATAACAGTTGCTGCTGTCACCTCTGGCTTACTTAGTTACGAACGCTTAATATTTAACAATATTACTGATCTGACTAAACTGATGCTGTTGAATGAGAACATAACTAAGCTGGACGATGACATCATATTTTGCAGAACTGCTGTATATATGAAATGATCTAATTTAATAATTTATGATCTTTACAATGGAACTGAATCAACACTGTACTGACTTGCATCATTTTCCACTTATAACTGAAAAGCTGCTTTGAAACGATTTGCATTGTCTATAAATAAAGGTGACTAAGTTAATTGAGCAACAAATCAGCATATTAAAAATTATTTCTGAAGGATCATGCGACTCTAAAGACGGGAGTAATGACTACTGTTTATTTACATTTTTTGGTAACACTTTATTTCGATAGTCACTTTAGACATTCTACTAACTATAAGTAACTTTTCAACTACATGTCAACTAAGTGTCATTAGAGTATTAGTAGGCTGTAGTAGACTGTCAGTAGACTGTTAGGTTAGGGTTAGGTGTTAGGGTTCAGGTTAGGAGAATAAGTTGACTTGTAGCTGCTAAGTTACTTACAGTCAGTTGAATGTACTGTATGTTGGGGGACCAACAAAATAAAGTGTTAGCAGATATTAAGCTGACAGTCTACTATTACTGTAATGATAGTTAGTTGACATGTAGCGGCAAAGTTACTTATAGTTAGTTGAATGTCTAAAGTGGACTATCAAAATAAAGTGTTACCAATTATTTAAAATTGTAATAATATTTCACAATATTACAGTTTCCCAGTATATTTTGTTCAAACAAATCTTCATGGGCATGAGACTCTAATAAGAGAAATTTCCGACTTTAAACGTTTATTACCCTGGGTCAGAAGATATGGCTGGGTCACCTCCACCCCATTGATTGCACATCTGGCTCCTGGTAACGCACCAGAGTCTAACTGCTCCTCTCTGGTTCTCAAACACACAGTGTTCCCTCTGAAGAGCTTCACCGTGGAGAACTGCAAAACAGAGAAAGCTCAAATGAAAAAGGGTCTGAAATTGCCGACAGCTTCCTGTCAGGAACAAAAATCAATGCAGACAGAATACAAACCTATATCCTGCTCTGGCTCAGTTCCTCCAGTCCCAGCTGAAGTTTTACCTTCCTAAATCGTAGAACAGGCCATGTTTATAAACCCCATAACAGCAAATATCGATTCAACCAATACTCTAGTTTTTGATAATAAAAAAAATGTGTCACTTGGGCAAAACTAACAAGCAACATCACGTCAATGGCCCTATGTTATGAAGAGGTGCTGCCTACCTTTAAATGATAGAGAACAACCCCTGTGCTGAGTAGATCTTCATCAATGCAGATTAAATAGGGAATTTGAGAATCAAGAACTACACCAATACCCTCTTTTCTGAGAGCTACTGTATCTTCCTAGATAAGAATCATAAAAGAAAAACAGACGAGATGAGATGGATGGGGGTGGCAAGAAAGATGATGAGCTAAACCATCAGAGAAAAAAAACCCTCAAAAATATGTTTAAAGAAGCGGGACCAATGCATAAAACTGAAATGACAGACATTTAATTGTAAAGCATCCGAGCAGAGGAAACACTGTGTGTGTTGTTTATGACTTTGTCTTCATGCCCCAAGGCCAAGCAGAATAATATCTGGCTTTGGCTATAAGTCGAAAGGTTGGGGAATGGGGATGCTGGGAGAGAGGGAGCGATGTGAAAATAAGAAGAAAACACCATAAATCTTTTAGACCACAATGGGTCCGTATCAAACTCTTAAAGTTTGTAAAAGGAAATTCAACCAAACCCCATCTCAGAGACGTGTTGTTGAATACTGTTAAAACAAGCACACATTACAACAACGAATACATTACGTGTTCAGAAAATAAGACTAAAAGACGCTTGGTATTTGAGTTGTGACATTTCTAATGTATAAAGACTTGTTCATCCTCAGCAACAACAATCCAGTAAGCCAATAGAAAAATGCATATTAGATTAAAAAGTGATATTCAGAATAAATAAAAGACCATCTTTTTGACATATCTGGCTACAAAACATGTTTTGAATGCAGGCCTTGCCCACTAAAGACGATGACTTCATATATCCATGTGAAAAATGTTGAAATTGTCACTATTCTATGCATGGCTTATGATTAATACTGTGATATAACACAGCGTTGATGTTTTAATTAAAAATCATTACAGGCCAACACCAACATTCCCTATCAGTAAACTTTAAAGGCACAGTTAAATCAATATTCAGAGGAAAAATCCATTGGAGTTGGATTGGAGAGAGGGGGGGGACACATATAAATATGTATTTAATGGCATTTGAACAGCCCTTCACAAGATCGGAAATGAGAAGCAGAAAAATTATTCCGCTGTGCGGGCGTCTTTTTTTCCCTAAATATGGTAGCACATGTCCATGCTGCTACTCTTATTCATTCTCCACAGAGTTGGGAGGCACTTCCATGTTCATGAGTGCCATCAAAGCACACATATTCTTCAAAGGCCAAGTGGCATCCGTGATGGTGCAGGCAAATAGTGTATAAAGATTAATGCATCTGCTACTTTGAGAATGTTGGTTCCAAGAGACCGATTATCACATTGGCAAGGCACATATTAAATAAATTTGGCATGCAGGATTTAGCATGTTCATTTTCAGGATGCAAATCCTAGACATACTGCATTTCGTGAAAATCCTTGCTGAAAAGACCAGCTTAGAGCAGTATGAATTTTTTTTTTTTTTGGTTAGTGCTAGTTTGGTTCGGGTCAAGCTGGTTGAAGTCAGTAACTGGGTAAAATCAGTCCAACTGATGGTTAGTCTATAGTTAAGTAAGCTTTTGACCAGCATGTCAGCATCCAAGAACATCATATGCTGGGTTTTTTTTCTGCAAGGATACCAAACAAATATAATTTTTGCTTTTTTTTCAAAGCTTTTACAAAAAAGTGGTAATTGGTTGGACATGATTAACGTATTACAGTGTATTTTATAGGAATGTATACACTTCAAGCTATTGTATAACTTTAAAAACATTGATTTTGAGTATTCCTATTTCTCATGGTCTGTCTTACTTTGAAACATTTTCTATGCCTTCCACATCACTAAAATGGTAGAAAGTGTCATGCCTCATCAAATAAGTACTCTGCTTTGAATAATGTGTGCTTTCACCGGGGGAACACGCGTCTGTTTCCAATACGAGAAAAGAAATAATGACAACAATCCACCTGACTGAACAATGAGAAAAGACCTTCGGATGCCCTGCGCATACTGAAGCAGCACAACAAAAAGAAAAACACTTGCATACCAATCTGTCCATGAGGACGCATTTAAAATAGGAGAGGGCCAGAGGACGTCTTGAAAAGAGTCATGGACTTGGGCAGAGTGTTGGTATTAATTCAGAGATTTGGAGACTGGAGCACCAAAGATCTCTTTCGAATGAAAGTTAATGTGCTTTGGTTCACTGTGCTCACTGACCTGAAGACTCAAATGTCTTTCATTCTCTGAGGAACTCTCTATTGCACAAAAGTAACTGCTTTTAAACTGACTTAAAAGACTTTTCAACTCCTCTCATGAATGAGTAAGGGCAGATTATTAGTAAGATTAATGATTATTTGTAAGATTAATGACTTAAAATTTTATCCATTTCTCTCGAAAACAATGTCAGAACTGAAATTTTTGGGTGAATTGCTCCTATTAGACACAAAAAAAAAACCTGTCAAAACTCGTCATTGTCTGCCTTCCTCACTCACATTTGTTTTCACGGACACTAATTGTGTTATCATAATTATCACCTGTATATACTGTATGTTCAGATTCTGTTTCAGTTCGGTGTTTGTCATCTATTGTGGAAGTGTTGTGAGTTGCTCTGCTCCTGTTCGAATTACCCGCTGGATTTATTAAATATTACCATATTGCATTCATCATCTTTCTTCTTGAGTTTATACAACCACCCCGCATGACAATAACCTTACCAGCACCATGTTTTTTGGGGGGATTTTTTTAACAAATGTGGCCTTCTTCCCTCTCATCTTCCATTCCTCTCATTCTCTGCCTCTTCAGGCTAGAGAGCAATGCATCTATTTCCACCTCATTGACAGCAGGGAATGAGAGCGAAATCCTTTTCTCCTAACGAAGAGGGAGAAGCATCGATTGTGTGGAGGGTCTTCTTTCCACACTTAATTAAATGAATTCTTCCAAGACTTCAGTTAGGATATAGAGAGAGAGAGAGAGAGAGAGAGAGAGAGAGAGAGAGAGAGACCATGTCAGTTTTCGGAGGGGGAGGCAGAGAGGAGCGAGAGAGAGGTACCTTCTGCCCCCGAGGAACTTTTTAAATCATGGCGTGTGTGTGTGTTGGTTGTAAAATTACATGCACTCTAAACTTCTGCTGCAAATGAGATCTGGCTAGAGATCATAGAACCGCTAATTTATTTTACTCTCTTGGCAAATTAAAGGTGGTTTTGGTGCCCAAGACTTCAATTTGAGGCAATGCGGTCTGAAAACAAGGCAGATGCACTGGGTGAAGATTAAAAAAAAGCTCTTAAAATATATGGGTTGAGAGATCAGAGAGAAATAAGAACTGCAAAATGGTGCACCGACTATAAAAACAAGAGAGAGAGAGAGAGAGAGAGAGAGAGAGAGAGAGAGAGAGAGAGAGAGAGAGAGAGAGGGCAGAAAAAAGCAGGAGGTGGTAGGTTTTGGTAAAATGATATAGGGCACTATATATCCTAGATGTAGCCCCACCCCTTTTCAGCACTGTGCTCATTGTGTTCTCTCTTCCGGTTTGTGTTTCCACAACATGAAGGTAAGTTCGTACGGATTTTTGCATGAACTGCTCTTTTCAAAATCTTCCCAGTCTAACAGTGTAATCAAAAATATAGATATTTCGCTATGTATCAATACTAAAATATCTGAAATGTTTACAGTTAAAAGAAAATGCATGTTGTGTAACAGTATATTGGATCCATACATAAGCTCTCAAAGTGACGGCAGCCTATAATAAACCTGCAGCTGTCTGTCATCAGAGAACAAAAGAGAAAGGCTCTCACTGCTCTTAAAGGACAAGTTCTGAATTTTACAATTAAAGCTAGTGTTTCTTTCGTCAACGAAAATTATGACTAAATATCATCGTCAACGAACCTTTATCACGTGACGAAAGCGAGACGAGAACGCAATGTAAATACTGGTCATGTGACGATGACTATAATTAAATGTACAATGCAATATGCAGATTGATATTTAAACGTTTTTTATTTTTTCTTCTCTACAGTAACGTTTAGATATTTAAATGGAATAAAACACCAATAACAAAGTGAACTAGGTAGGTTAGCTGATTACCATAAAAATCCATAGATATCGTAGTCAGTTCTTATGGCCGTTGACACTTTCTCTGACAAGCGCAATGCGATTAAACCCGATTTTCCGGTTTGGTCACATGACGCTCGACATAAAGCCTATTCTGGAATATTTAGTCGCACCTGTGACTTTCTGAAAAAAAATCGGCATGAGACTCTTCACTCTCAATCCAGTGTTATTTTACATTTGATTGCTTTTAATTTCTGTATTATTTCTTAGCTGAAAATACTGTTAGACCCTGTTGTTTATTTGTTCTCATTTTATTGCCGACTGTGTATTTGTCTTTTTTGTATATGTAGTTCAAAGATTCAAATAAAGCTTCCCTGTACTGTGTATAAGCTATTAAAACAAAATTATTAAAAGTTAAAGGTATTGAAGGTCAGAATTTTATAAAAACTGTTTTACCAAATTTGTTTAAACTTTCTATATATATATCAATGCATAATTAAAATCTAAGTACTCTGAAAAAAAAGAGTATAAAAATCGAGTGACTCTAGACCGTTTAATCTGCACTAAACGCAGCTCATTAGTTCGAACCGGGACGAAACAATGGGACGAAACAATTGGCTTAGGCGACTGTCACTCTCTCGCAACCATGGCAACCACCCTTTTGCCACACAGGACCTGCCCACTTGCGCGTATCCAGATCGTACCTGTTCGCGTGCTTGTTTGAGCTTGAAGATGCAAAACTCGACGCAGGTCCTCTTGTCTAAAAAGTGCTCCTTGCCCTGCACTTCGACTACCCCGTCCTCGGCCTCTACTTCCTCGGACCCTAATAGCAAAATCCTCTGCTTTGCCCTCGACCACGGATCTGTCCTCGAGCTGACGATGCGGTACTTGCTGTCTTATACTGTCTATGGGTAACTTACTTGTCTCGGGTGTGTAGTCCTCATCAGAATCAACAATGCTTTCATCAAGCAAACTCTTACATGCAGAACACCATATATATGTAATGAATCTTACATGAAATTCCTCTTCATCACAGTGTAAATGATGGCAATGGAAAAACGTGTATCATGCAACCTGTTTTTAGCTTTGCCTTATAGATAACTAACTAGCTCGTTCAGCGAATCAATATTGTAAGCTTTACCAATATCAATATGCTAGCTTGATAGAGAGTAATAAAATCCAACTTATTTGTTTATCTTCATAATGATAGTTAGATTTTTTATTTACATGTGTTTCTGACATGATGTCACTACATGCACTTCTTCCTCCCCTCTCCGCTCGTCTGAGGTAAATAATGCGTCTTCAGCTCAGCTGTCGGAGTTGCGCGTTCATGTGTTTTGGGGGCGTGGCTTTGGAAGGAGCCAAGAAGGGAGGGGGTGAAGTGAATGGAAATAATGAGCTGTCTTTAAAACAGTCGTAAAACAGTTTAAAACAGTCGATTTTTATACTTTCTTTTTCAGAGTACTTAGATTTTAATTATGCATTGATATATACAGAAAGTTTAAAGAAATTTGGAAAAAAAGTTTTTTTTTTCAATTCTGACCTACACAACCTTTAAATAATAAATTATTTAAAAAAATGACGAGATAACAAATTATCTGTATGGCAGTACATATGGCAGTTTTCCACATGGTATCAGAAATGTTACCATGAAATGTTACTTTTGTTAACTACAATAAGTAAATCCACTTCATCAGCTAATAACTCTTCGATAGTCATGTCATAGAAAAATACTGAGCTACCGCAAAAACAGACATTTATACGCACTTGTTTCTCTGGTGTGTAAGGTCTACACACAAGGACAATAACAACACATAACTTGCAAGAATAATGCCAACACATGCAAAACTTGCTGTCATGATGCTAGGATCATGAGGTGCATTACCACGCAGTTGCTACGAAAGTTTTAGCAGGTAGCTACATTTTTGCGACTGATGTTCTGAGGAATTTAGATAATAGCCAAGTCAGTAGCCAAGTCTTTGCCCAAATCTTTATGATATTGTGGTCATAAAGAAAAATCTGAGATTTTTCCACCTGTTATATAATCTGTTCGCTTAGTAAAAGTAACAGCAGCACAACTCTGTTCAACAAGCAACATGATCTGCGGTATTATTTTTGTATGCATCACAAACGAGACGGGTTATGAGCTGAAGTTTAATACTCAGCATTAGCAGTCTGTTCAAATCCCTGACTCTGAATATGAGCAATATTCATATTGACACTTGCTTTGCCTTCACATACTGTAGACTGAGATACTAATATGTACTGAGGTCCATGTTGGCCAACTGCGGATTTAAAAATGAAAGCTTATGTTCCTTTTTCTTTTCACGGCTTGATATGGTTATCAGATTGATGTGACATCCACTGAAGAAGCACTACATTATATATTCAATTTATCAGGTGGACATTCGCAGAACTCATTAAAGGAACACTTAATTACTGTCCGTCACAGTCATCATCTGCACCATCCTGTCTTTGTCTTCACTACACTTCCCAGAATCCCTCGTGTCTCCACACTTAGGTCCTATTTATAAAACTTTGCGAAGCATTTGCGTTAAAAGTGGCGCACAGATTAAACATAGGATGTGCGTACGTACAGAAATGTTCGGATTTATAAAACAGTTTTCCCTTATTAAATCACAATCAATTCTAAATGTAGCGCAGCTTTTGCGGCTTCATGTCACGCCCATAGTTGCTGTAGTCCATGAAACGCCCACAAGTTAATATGCATCGATTGCAAAATCATGGCAAACACAGAGAGGAAAACCAAGATACGTAACGTCACTCAATGTGAAATATAAATTATCATTGGCGAGATGGAAAAGAGGAGTAAAATGTTGTTTGGAGGCCACAGTGTGGGCATTAATGTAAAAAAAAAAAAAACTCGAGTGGCAAAAGGTTGCATTACGCATTACGTCATTACACATTGTGAAGGCATCATGGCATTTTATTACCATCCATTTGATTGCATCTGACAAGCTACAGATGTGTTATGAGGATGAATTATTATGAGGAGGAATAATTATTATTGCAGAACATATTTCACTTTTATTTTTGCAAATATGTGTTAATTTACATTTCTGTTGTAATCTTTGTTTGATTTTGTTTGTTTTACACTACAGATTGATCAAACAGGTGTTCATGTAGGCTGTTAATTGTAAAGGCCATTGCACACCGAGTCCGAAATTCGCATACGAAATTTTCGCAAGTTAAAAAAAATTCGACCTCACGTTATGTCAATCATGCTTGCACACCGCCTCCGAAACTTTCGTCCGTCATAAAATTAATCGAGATCGGGTTCGACTTTCTGCGTTTTTCGCATCCAGAGCCAGCATTTTGAGAGGTCTTTAGACAATTCAGGGCCGGGGGGAGCTCGTCCTCAAATCCTTGCACATTTTGCGCTGTGCTTTCAGTTTCGGTTTTCAGTTCGAATCAAGTGTTTATGTTCTCTTCTCTATATTGGATTATGAAATTAATAATAAGATTGAAATTTAGGATCGAAATAAGATGTGATGGAGCAGCCAATTCGATAACCAATGTATTATTTGAGCACAATATCACAGCCTAGTTGTTTTGTCTGCCCAGCGCTTCAACCGTGCCGCGCGCGGGGATTTGTGTGTGTGTGTCCATACCTTAGACATACTGCCAGATCTCAGTTCAGAACCGATTGGTTCACGGAAATTGGTGGTCTTGTTTTTAATATGTGGCTCCAGAATCGCTAGCAAAGCATCAAACTGTCCCACTGACATTCTGAAGTAAATTTTGAATCGCTAGGGATAAATTCGCAACTCCTCTGATAAGGAGATGAAACTCTCCTTCCTCTCGGCGCAATTTCAGGATTGGATGGACGTAGGCTAATATTTTCTCTTTCTTCTATTTTCAATAAGAGAGAGGGCAACAAAATCATCCTCACTGCTTGACGAATCCATTTTGGTATTTTTGCGTTTTTTCCCGCAAAGGTTTAATAAATACGCATCGGACTCGGTGTGCAAAGTTTCTATGCGTGACGAATTTTTAGGCTGACGAACACGAAAAAAACGCATCCGAAAGTTTTCGTACTCAGTGTGCAATGGCCTTAAGACTTGTTTTACAAAACGGTCTAGTTTCACACACTTTAACGTTTCTTCCATCTGCCGACGGTGTCGCTATTTCTCATTTCACCAGTTTTTGTGCGTACACCTGGGTCAGAGCTTGCATGAAGGACTGCACATTTTCCCATGAAGTTAGCTTTTTATAAATACCAATTATTGCGTAGAGAGTGGCGTACGCCTTCTTTTGTGCGTCACGCAACGTTTATAAATGAGGCCCCTGAACTCACTCCCTTTTTACCCACCTGCTCATCGTCATCATCTGTCACCTGTCCTCACCTCGTTACTGTTCATTTTTGTCTGTATTTCGTTTCCCTCTGTTCAGTTAGTCCTTGTCAGTTCTTGTTTATGTAAGGTGTATTTATGTTACCTTGTGTTCTGTATGAGTTACCCATCTGCCTGTCTGTCCCTGTTTGGAAGATTTATGATTAAATATTTGAATTGGAGCCTTTTTGACTCAGCCACTTCTTCAGCACGCACCCGTCACACAGCCATTTGTTGTACCTGTCCATCCCATTTTATTATCTGAAGGTATTTCACACCTATCCAAGTCTGAAAAAAAATGTGTTGCAACCACAACACTGCAATTAAACGGTTGTTATGGATAATTAAAGGGTGGATTTTAATAAACACTGAAAGTGATAAAGAAGCGAAGGAAGAAAACATTAAGTCAGAGAAATAGGAAGGGTGGGAGGAGGACATTTAAGTTAATATAAATACTCTTTCAGAGCCTCAATATGAGAATAGGTGCTTGTGGTATTGTGTGTGTGTGTATGGCTCCAGGGACTTGACGCATCTTTTTTCTAAATGAAAACAAATGGCACAATCGACTGGAAGATAAACTGCTCCGGTTAGGCTGCTATATCTGTCATCAATCCTCCTATTCCCTTCAGTTCTGTATGAGCACTCCTAAATTAACAAATGGCACGAGGGCACATCACCTCGCCAGCTGCTGAAGACTGGGACAGCCACTGGACAGAAGAAAATTCCCTCCCTCACACACTCTCTCCTCACACTCACTTTCCTTTTCTCAGAAAGTCCACTATTCAACCACATCTCCTTATTAACCGCTGTCCCCTCCCCACCCACCCCTGTAACCAATCTACAATGGCGCAGCTGCATAACTTTGCATTCCAAATCTGCCTCAAAAAGCGAATTAAGATTCTGTTTACGTTCCAGAGCCAGAGAATTGCCGTCACTCTCTAAAAGCATCAATTTACTCCAGCGAAGCAGCGAATCAACTCACATCAACTGAGTTAACCCTGAGCTTGCTGAAAGAGTGAACACTGAAATAGGAGTCAGAAAAGAGATTTCAAATAAAACTACCATCTATTACAATGTATAAAATCTCAAGATTAATATAGTCTATCTATACCGATAGATCAACGCATACATCTGCTCTCTGTCCAAGCTGCGACATATAAGCTGATGTAAAACTTAGTGGTGACCTTTCTGAAGAAAGTCTCACTTCTGGCAAAGTAAGGGATCTTAACAGCTGGCATTTTATTCTCAAATAACTCTTAATAGTTCATTTCGAAGGGATATCAAAAAGATATCTTTGAAATGTGATGCCTTTTAATTCATCGAATGTCTTCAAGAAGCAATTGCGCAAAAGTGAAATAGCTTTAGCCAGTTCATTAAAAACATTCAGAGGTCCAGACTGCTGGCACATCTTGTGTCCTTGCTGTTCATTGTCACATAGAGACAAGTATCCAACTTGTGGACACACATCACTTGTTTGCATGTCTGTTAGCATTCTGTTCATTCCGTTCATCACACCCACTGAGACCACGCCATGTGCTGTTAGCAAGCTAGCAACTGGAACCCCAACCGAACAGCGAAGAAAAGAATTACAACACGGCCATATTAATTAGATCACTGGATGTTCTGAGATTAATCCCGCCATATGTGACTAATCAAAATCTCTTAATTAAGGACCGTAGCATTGTCTCACAACGAGCCTCAATAGTCTGGGCTTCTTGAATTCACTTATATACCCCAGATTTGCTCTAGTATTGTAAAAATAAAAAAAAAAATCTTTATTTTTGTTGAAGTTATAGTAATTTTGTTGAATGTTTTTGCCATTTATTAGCTATTTTAGTTTTAGTGAAGTAAAATAGATTTAGAGGGTTAGAGGTTGTTTTTTTACCTTTTATTTCAACTACTTCAGTAACAAAAGTGTTTTTTATATATTGTTTTAGTTCTAATAACTATAATAACCCTGACGCTAGGGA
The DNA here is from genome assembly GCA_030378365.1 of Hybognathus amarus. Taxonomy (NCBI): domain Eukaryota; kingdom Metazoa; phylum Chordata; class Actinopteri; order Cypriniformes; family Leuciscidae; genus Hybognathus; species Hybognathus amarus. The sequence continues at coordinate 49,382 of JAQIUQ010001547.1, forward strand.
GTTCTCAATTCGGCCACCTTTTCTATTGATTTCACGTACTATAAGGCAACATGCACTGAAACACTTCATCAACCTTTGGCATGTGTTCAGAGGTCTTGCGCTCACTAAAGACAGACCGCCAATTTTCCTTTCTACTTAGCCCTCCTTGGTCAGGGTCACTATCAACATAAACAACAATTTGATTGACTGAGAGCTTTAGGAGATTAAAGTAAATTTGTAAATTCAACACAGAGTTGGACTTGTATTTTTTGTAATAAGACCCCCAAGACACAATCAACTTAAAGGGACAGTTCATCAAACATTCAATATTCTGTCAATATTACTTTTTTCTTCTGAGGAACAAAACAGTACATACTATGAAATACACTTTAATATAGTGTGACCAGTCCCTTTTAAATCTACTGTACATAATTTCAGTTAGCCGCTAAACTGAATATTTGTGTTCAATTTAAGCTTTATATAGATAGAAATTTGGCATACTACAATATATTTAGTCAGTGGCCACCCCATCACTTATAACACCCTAATAACATGAAAATACCCACAAATCCACAAAAGGCATTTCGTTCACAAAAATGAACCTTATTACATTGATGTATCTCCATGTCTCACATATGAGAACATACATTTAACCATCACGTACGGCCATTGTTCCAACTGTGCATATACACACGCTGGGTGGCCAGACTGGCCACTGCAAACATTACTGTTAACATTGATTGAGGAAGATAAACCGCAAAGCACGGGATGCATAATCTCTGTTAAGATTTCTTCACCAAGAGAAGCCATTTTAATCATCTGCTGCACAAACTCCCTCCCTTCACTCTGCCACATGTTGACTTCAACATCATTAAAGCAGTTTTTATGTTGACTGGATGACATAGTAATCTAAATAGCTTGAAAATTAAATATAAACCACAGGGTAGACTTTCTTTTGTTTATTTCATTGCTTCAAGTCCATGTGGAGGAACAAGAAACATCAAAGTGCTACAGTGCCATCTTTTGGTTCAACCCTTTCACCTTGCATGTTCAAAAAGACACTGAACTGATTCAAATGCATGACATGTAATATGAGAACATTTTCTAATACTTTAAAAACATAAATTTATAAAATTTGTTTTATGTATACCCTTTTCCCTAAGTACTACACTTTGGAACATACTGTAGCTTGTACTGCCCTCCTTGTGCTAAGGACATCAACAATACTTTTTTTGAGAGAGGCATATGTGACAATCTTACAGAAGGGAGGGACCAGAATATCAGAGTCTCAATAACCTAGTAACCACATATTCAAAACAATCAGAACACCAAAGCTTTTTCTTGAAACTTTTCTTGAATACATTTTTGAATGGACAAGAGCAACTCACATTTACTTGTAAATGTAAATATAAATATATAAATTTGGTCACACTTTAGTTTAGGGTCTAATACTCACTATTAACTATGACTTTTCCTTCAAACAACTCCTAATCACTGCTTATTATTATTATTATTATTATTATTATATGGTTTGGTTGAATTCTAATGTAGAATGTGGTCTGTTATTTTCTTGATAACAAACCACTGCTAAGTATAACCATGAAAAACAGAGCATTACCATAGACACAGTTCTGTTCACTCTGTCTGGAGGATAAACCCCTCTAAATCAATAAACTCCTTTTTAAATTAATATTTTGTGTCAAATTATTGATTTATTTGGTAGCCATGTAATTAGCAGGATAATAGCTTCAGCGTCGGGGTCCTGATCAGCCTGTTGGGTTGTATTCACTATAACAAGCACCTCACTACTGTAAAACAATATCGTTGGTTTAATTTAAATTAAGTAACCTGGTTGCCTAAAAATTTTAAGTTCATTGAAGTTCACGCCCATTACCTTTACGGGCAAAACGGCAATCGAGCATGTCATGAGCTCCGGTCAAGATGTAAATATGTGTCGAACTGCAGTATCAGTTTCAGGCAGAATCAGACCGAGAAAGCCGTGATGAAGAGAGTCAAACAGAAACTCACCACACACGCGGCTCTTACTAAACGTTTCTGAATGATAATTTGCTACATTTTTTTACTTTATACACATTTGTTTTACACAATAGCATCTGACTGGCAACAATAGCAACTGACTGGCTACTAATGTTATATTCAAACAGCGTTGGCATGTTTACATTATTGATCAAATCGAAAATAACGTCATAAAGCATATAAACATGAAAAATACGTTTAAAACATTAGTACTTATAGAAAATTCAGGTCCATAATGTTTGTACGCGTTTGTCGTAGACACAAAATAGCATAGCCTAAATAGTAGTGGCATTAAAGCCAGCGTTGGCATTTGAAAAAAAAAATAAAAGGCTATGTCTGGATTTATACATGCAAATACATTTGAAATGATAAAGTCTTAGCCTACTTACAGGTTGTGGCCCAACAACTGCTGCCTCTTGTTTTAAAGTCAGAACTGCTTCATGTTTTAGTAACAGTTTCTTGTTGAATCCAGTGTTGAACTCGCTAGATTACGATCGTCATTTTCAGGAACATAATCAAACATAAATCGTATCCATTCTTGAGGAAGAATAGCATCCATGGGAAGCTCAAAGACAGAAGACCTGACAGCTGCGTGAACAACACACTCGACGAGTCGACGTGCCTCAGAAATATGTGCATGCCATTTTCTGCATATTCTGAGGGAGGGGTTGATGCAAATGTGTAGGTTAGTGATGTACCATATCCCTAGCTGTAGTCCCAATTGGAGTCGTTTTTGTAGGCAATTTACTTCCTGATTTTTAAAAGACGATATCTCTGCTTACTCTGAACTTTCAGCGCTGCAACTTTGCAGATACTGTTCATGCACCAACAGCAACATTACACACTATTTAAAATCAAAAAAGTGAAATCGCAGTCAACCCCCCCTTTAAGGGATGTAGAATATCGTCATGCAGAATAAGGCATTAATATGTGCTCTATAAAATAACAATAAACAGCCAATATCCCAGTAATATGCATGCTAATAAGCAACTAGTTAATAGTGGAATTGGAACCTAAAAATATCAAAAATTCTATTTAAATCCTAATTGATCTTTAATCCTACTTTAAATAAAGATACTTTAATATTATGCATTGTTGGTTTACTTGTGTTTTATTGTCTGCCACTAATTTATTACGACATTCACACAAGACAAAATATGCTTAATAGCAATCGCTTGCCATTGCCAAGAAAAAATAACATCCATAAAAACAGCCATTTGGGGATCGCAAAACCACGTTGCTTTGTTAAATCATCTGTTTCTCAGTCAACCCCAGAGGCGGACCAAAATAAAAATGAGCTTTGAGACTTGTGCCTTTGTTCTTCTCTTTGTGGGCTGTCTCTTTCTCACTACACTTTCCTATCAAAAAAGATGCCAAGGCACTTGAAAAAGGTGGCGATGAATAAGCAGTTGAGAGGCAAAGACGCTCATTATGGTGGGGTTTTGAGAAAACAGCCCTGGCGAAGTGCTATTTGAAGTAATTATCTGCAATTAAATTCAGCTGATGCATCAACGGCTCATCCCCATGCTGTTAGGTGGCTTGGCGAGGAATGTACAGAAGCTGACGACAAATTGGTCCCTGGATATTTCCTCAACTTTCCGTCACCCCCAACACGTGCACAATGAACTCGATTGGATAAAAGCAGGATGGTCAGAGAGGCAGTTGGGCATGCTGGCATGGCAGGAAGTGAGTAATATCTAAATAGAGGTCTGGGCTATTTGGCCCTTTGTGGCTCATGTCTTTCTGCCTGGACTGGAGCAGATGAGCAGCTAAAAGCTCAGAGAGTATGCGTGACCATCTGCCATCTCTGTTTTGCTCTCCGCTTCATAGATTTGGGTGTTTATGTGTGTAAATGAGACAGGGAGGGAGGTGATGTGACGAAAAAAAATACCAAAAGCATATTTCACCTCCTTCATCACAGACTATTTCCCCATTTCCCTATCCGCTTTCACATACATTTATGTGCAGGAGCAAGACAGAGGTAATAGTCTCTCATGCCAATGAGCCTATGCTGTGGCATTCTGACAGTTCCAGCTTGTGGCCTGGAATTGACCCCAGACTCCAGCTACAGTCTGAAAACCTCCATTTACAACACCACAGGCTGCTATGCAGAGCACCATCAAACACAACCGGCCAAAGGCAAAAACATTGCAAAACCACTGCGCTTCTCAAGCGCAACACTGCCACCTGTCGAAGGGAAATCTATCAGCTGCCGTTAAGTGTGTTATTTTTTTAGAAGAATCAAACTGTTCCACACAACCAGGGCCAGTTGCGTTTCCACAACTTTTGACATATACAGCGCCATGAATCTATTACAAGACAATCCCACTGGAGCTACCTGGGGTTAAGTGCTTTGTTCAAGGGCAAGGTGGTAATAACTTCTCACTTGGGATTGAACCAACAAACCTTCCCAAACCACAATATCACATCAAAACACTATTTTACAAGAGGAAAAAACAGATCAGTGGCACATGATTCGTTTGTGTGTACAAAGGTGAAATGGTTTAAAGGTCTTGTAGGTAAGAATTATCACGGTGTATCTCTGTGTATGCATGTATGATGTCTACGCCATTAATGTCCGAGTGATTCCACGTGTATGTACATGCTGTTAAATGTCCAAGCGAAACAAAGCAAAATGTAGATCTACATCTGTGGAGCGATTTTTTTTTTTTTTAGGGACGGGGTTAGATCATATTTGTATATACAGTAATAGTCAAAGGTGTTCATAAACACACTGAAAAGCGATTATGCATGTTGATAGCATGCCAAAAATGCATCTTCACAGCTCAGCGGTCAGAGTCGCGCGTCATGTGTTTTGGGGGTGTGGCTTTGGATGAGCTGTCTTTAAAACAGTCGTGAGGTCTACAGACACTCGATTTTTATACTTTCTTTTTCAGAGTACTTAAATTTTAATTATGCATTGATATATACAGAAAGTTTAAACAAATTTGTTAAATACGTTTTTTAAACAATTTCTACCTACAATACTGCTTATGGTAATATTATATTCATGCATGCTAAAGGAGAATCTACTTTTCCAGGCTGCACTGTAAATGATTACTCAGTTTATTAAATAAAAGTATAAAAAGTGTCATTGGTTTAGTCAGAATATGTTTAGCTATAAATGTGAGCTGAATAAAGATCATATCAGATTTTATGGAGGAATCTATGCAAAAATCTAAATATTCTGAAAGGGTTCACAAACTAATTCTTGCCACTTTATATAGAGTATATATAAAGGCATTTTTGAAGGATAAGACACTATGGTCCTAAATCAGGGTAAACTCCATTGCTCAAGGTGAAGCTGATCGACATAAATGTATACGACTGCACAATACAACACATTAAACAGGCTAAACTTCTACATTTACATTTATTCATTTAGCTGACGCTTTTATCCAAAGCGACTTACAATTGCTATATATGTCAGAGGTCACACGCCTCTGGAGCAACTAGGGGTTAAGTGTCTTGCTCAGGGACACATTGGTGTCTCACAATGGATTAGAACCCGGGTCTCTCACACCAAAGGCATGTGTCTTATCCACTGCGCCATCACCACCCCCATTGTCATTCACGTCATATTAAATAGTGCCTCTACCCTGACTGAGTTCTAAGAACTAGAGATGACATTTTCCTGACTGAAAGACTACAACCCTGTAGGAGCACTACCTCTCTTAAATGCACTAATAGCTCAAACCAGCAGTAGAATATTTAAATGTCAAATAAACCAAGGAATTACTGACTATTTGACCCATGATCGCTGCACAGTTGAAAAGACAAAGGTATACGATCAAAACTCTGCTATTAGGAAATAGAAATCTATGCGTGTGGCAGAGTAGGAGGTTATTTAGGTGACTAACCAGCAATGTCTTCCTCTCTATTTAGCAGCACATGCAGCTAGAGTGATGAACAGAGCTAAAGTGGTATTGTTTTCCCTCCTCACAAGCAGACTGCTTCACTGACTGCCACCATTTACACAGAAGGGTGCAGAGAAGAGCACACTGGATTTCCTGCAATCTTTCTCAAATCACCGTGGATGAACAAATTAGATATAGAGGTAGAATTGATGCTGTGCTCTTGCAACTACAAGGGATTCTGAGTAAGAAGCAAACAAGCTGTGAGAGCTGAGTAACATTAAATTATAACACCTGTTTGACTGTACGTATATTTTAAAAAATGTTATGTTGTTTATGCACATTTAAAAAAAATGCTGCATAAAGCAAGGTGAGTAAATACATTTTTTAAATAAAAATATTTAGAATAATAAATAATTTGAGTGAACAATCCTGATAACCCAGACAATCACAGGAATATGACAATTAATTTCTCCACCATTTCCTGAAATTCATGTTTAAAAGGAAAATGTAAAGGTGTATTAAGTCATAACAAGTGTATGCAAGTTACTAACCTTAAGAATATTATGGATTTCTTTCCAACGACTAGCCCATTGTTTTGTCAGCTCCTGAACCTGAGAAAGAAAAGAGAGATATTTTGGATTATAGTGAAAATACAGATACAGAAAAAAATTAAAGGCTTCAACTGGACTGTGAATGTAAACCACATTCTTTCATTACAATAAATAGGACAGAAAGCAGCATTCTGAGTGTTAGGATTAAAAACAGCACTCTAAAATCCCAGTTGCAAGTCATGCATATTTACATCCAAACCTAAGAGGAAGACTAAAGTGCAGCATAACATAAAATAAAAATAAAAACAATAATGCTGCTGCTTATCTCTCTAAATCAGCATGCATCATACTTAAACAGGCATGAGCGGTGGGGAAATCAAGGATTGGTTGGCTGCTATGCTTGGTTTTACCCAACATTTAATCACTAGAAGATCTGTTCAAGTAGTCTGAGAAATGGAGACACTTACTCTGGCTTCATCCTGATGAAGCCTCTCCTCCACACTCGACCCTAAATGCTCCTCAAATGACACCATCTGTAAGGATTTAAGTCATGTGACCACTGAGAAACAAAACAAAGGCTGTACAAAAGTAGGAACTTCTGTGTATAAGCCAGTATTACAATTTAAAACAGCATAAAACGTCTTACAACTTTTCATACCATAAAAGGCTGTGGGCAATATTATCACTAAAAGCATGCAGACTTTGTAACAGTATCTAGTCCGGGCCATTTTGACATTATAATTTCAGTGACATGATTTGGGAGGCATTAAAGAGGAACAAGATATTGCTTAAAGGTTGCTTTTTATAGCTCAGGAGAATTACTTGTATGTTAATTAGGTAAAACTGATCTCTTAAAATTACTTAGGATAAAGCAAACTACACACAAAAACAATTTCAAAGGGAAAAGGTTAATACTGAAATCTCTAACTTTTGTCAAAATCTGAGTAAAGTTTGAGCCATCACTCAAAAACTCAAGAAGAGACTAAGACCCAACTCTGTTTTAAGAGAGATATGAGAAGCTGGAGACTCCATCCTGTTGCAGTCGAAGAGAAACAGAGATATTGAAGAGATCTCATTTGCGATTTTTCATTTCTTTAAACTAATCCTGGCATACCATTTAATACTGATAATATACAAATTGAAATTCAGCCTGTGATGTCTGAGGAGGATGAAGTCGAACTTAGATCACCTGATTTCCTGCAGACAGCAGCGCTCTCAGGCGGGCAATCTCAGCTCGCAGCTCTCTGATAATCTTTACATTGCTGTCTTCGTTCACAGAGGGCTTGTTTAAAATGTTCTTGGCACGGCTGGCATAACGAAGAGTGTTCAGAGTTTCGCTGTAGTTCACGTCAGCAGGTGAGATGGCTAGAGTGAAAAAAAAGATAACAGGAAATTATTCCTTAATACATAATTAAGGCGAGATTAACTCAAAACTCCTTGCAATGGAATGCTAATTTCAATCTTTTTTTCAATCTTTTCCATTTTTTTTTTGAGTTGTTGTATGGAAAAGAGCAGCATTAACGTTTCGCTAAATAAAGTGCGTAACAAAAGCTTGAGGGTGTGTGGAGCTATAACATATGATTTGTGTGACCTCTGACATACTGGCTATCATGATGGTTTTGGAGTTCCCACCAAGACTGTCCTTTAGGAGCCAGGTAAGCGCAGAGTCTCGATATGGAACAAAGTTTTGTTTCCTTTTTATTCCAACACCAATGGACAAATCAGCTGTGACAAGAGAAATAACAAAGAACATTCAACCCTAATAACCATGTCAGCCAAAGTGCTTGAAACCTTAAACTGTTACGATACGGAGCCCCCCTTGTCCCACTTTTTAAAAAAAATATAACTATTAATTAATTATAACTATCTCGTGGCCTCAAGATAATATCTTGTGTCAAAGTATCTTGTGGCCTCAAGATAGTATCTCGTGTAAAAGTATTTTGTGGCCTCAAGATACTAACTTATGGCCTCAAGATAGTGACTCGCGGCCTCAAGATAGTATCTCGTGTAAAAGTATTTTGTGGCCTCAAGATAGTATCTCGTGTAAAAGTATTTTGTGGCCTCAAGATAGTAACTCGTGGCCTCGAGATAGTATCTCGTGGCCTCAAGATAGTATCTCGTGGCCTCAAGATAGTATCTCGTGTAAAAGTATTTTGTGGCCTCAAGATAGTAACTCGTGGCCTCAAGATAGTAACTCGTGGCCTCAAGATAGTATCTCGTGGCCTCAAGATAGTATCTCGTGGCCTCAAGATAGTATCTCGTGGCCTCAAGATAGTATCTTGTGTAAAAGTATTTTGTGGCCTCAAGAAAGTAACTCGTGGCCTCAAGATAGTAACTCGTGGCCTCAAGATAGTAACTCATGGCCTCAAGATAGTAACTCGTGGCCTCAAGATAGTATCTCGTGTAAAAGTATTTTGTGGCATCAAGATAGTAACTTGTGGCCTCAAGATAGTAACTCGTGGCCTCAAGATACTAATTCGTGGCCTCAAGATAGTATCTCGTAGCCTCAAGATAGTATCTTGTGTAAAAGTATTTCGTGGCATCAAGATAGTATCTTGTGGCCTCAAGATAGTAACTCGTGGCCTCAAGATACTAATTCGTGGCCTCAAGATAGTATCTTGTGTAAAAGTATTTTGTGGCCTCAAGATACTAACTCGTGGCCTCAAGATAGTATCTCGTGTAAAAGTATTTTGTGGCCTCAAGATACTAACTCGTGGCCTCAAGATAGTATCTCGTGTAAAAGTATCTTGTGGCCTCAAGATCAGTAACTCGTGGCCTCAAGATAGTAACTCGTGGCCTCAAGATAGAATCTCGTGTAAAAGTATTTTGTGGCCTCAAGATCAGTAACTCGTGGCCTCAAGATAGTATCTTGTGGCCTCAAGATAGTAACTCGTGGCCTCAAGATAGTAACTCGTGGCCTCAAGATAGTAACTCGTGGCCTCAAGATGGTATCTTGTGGCCTCAAGATCGTATCTTGTGGCCTCAAGATCGTATCTCGTGTAAAAGTATCTCGTGGCCTCAAAATAGTAACTCGTGGCCTCAAGATAGTAACTCGTGGCCTCAAGATAGTATCTTGTGGCCTCAAGATAGTAACTCGTGGCCTCAAGATAGTAACTCGTGGCCTCAAGATAGTATCTGGTGTAAAAGTATTTTGTGGCCTCAAGATACTAACTCGTAGCCTCAAGATAGTATCTCGTGTAAAAGTATTTTGTGGCCTCAAGATACTAACTCCTGGCCTCAAGATAGTATCTCAGTGTAAAAGTATCTCGTGGCCTCAAGATGATAGTATCTCGTGGCCTCAAGATCTTATCTCGTGTAAAAGTATCTTGTGACCTCAAAATAGTAACTCGTGGCCTCAAGATAGTAACTCGTGGCCTCAAGATAGTATCTTGTGGCCTCAAGATAGTAACTCGTGGCCTCAAGATAGTAACTCGTGGCCTTAAGATAGTACTCGTGGCTAAGTAAAAGTATTTTGTGGCCTCAAGATACTAACTCGTGGCCTCAAGATAGTATCTCGTGTAAAAGTATTTTGTGGCCTCAAGAAAGATACTAACTCCTGGCCTCAAGATAGTATCTTCGTGTAAAAGTATCTCGTGGCCTCAAGATAGTAACTCGTGGCCTCAAGATACTAATTCGTGGCCTCAAGATAGTATCTTGTGTAAAAGTATTTTGTGGCCTCAATATACTAACTCGTGGCCTCAAGATAGTATCTTGTGTAAAAGTATTTTGTGGCCTCAAGATACTAACTCGTGGCCTCAAGATAGTATCTCGTGTAAAAGTATCTTGTGGCCTCAAGATAGCAACTCGTGGCCTCAAGATAGTATCTCGTGTAAAAGTATCTCGTGGCCTCAAGATAGTAACTCGTGGCCTCAAGATAGTAACTCGTGGCCTCAAGATAGTACTGTTAAATATAGAAGTCTCTCGTGGCCTCAAGATAGTAACTCGTGGCCTCAAGATATCAACTCGTGGCCTCAAGATAGTAACTCTGGGCCTCAAGATAGTATCTCGTGTAAAAGTATATCGTGGCCTCAAGATAGTAACTCGTGGCCTCAAGATAGTATCTCGTGGCCTCAAGATAGTAACTCGTGGCCTCAAGATAGTAACTCGTGGCCTCAAGATAGTAACTCGTGGCCTCAAGATCGTATCTCGTAGTGTAAAAGTATCTCGTGGCCTCAAGATCATAACTCGTGGCCTCAAGATAGTAACTCGTGGCCTCAAGATAGTAACTCATGGCCTCAAGATAGTATCTCGTGGCCTCAAGATAGTAACTCGTGGCCTCAAGATAGTAACTCGTGGCCTCAAGATAGTATCTTGTGTAAAAGTATCTCGTGGCCTCAAGATAGTATCTTTCGATGTAAAAGTATCTCGTGGCCTCAAGATAGTAACTTGTGGCCTCAAGATAGTATCTCGTGTGAAAGTCTCTCGTGGCCTCAAGATAGTATCTCGTGGCCTCAAGATAGTATCTTGTGTAAAAGTATCTCGTGGCCTCAAGATAGTATCTCAATGTAGAAAGTATCTCGTGGCCTCAAGATAGTATCTCGTGGCCTCAAGATAGTAACTTGTGGTCTCAGAGATAGTAACTCGTGGTCTCAAGATAGTAACTCGTGGTCTCAAGATAGTAACTCGTGTTATAATTAAATATCTATATTTATTTTTTTTTTGCCAAAGTGGGACTAGGGGGCTTCGATAGTTGACGTATTCTTTGATTGTTGGTTTACCTAAAGTGGAAATGACGATGCCCAGAGTAACCAAAGATTTATTGATGTTGGCACCTTCCTTCAACCTAATGCCAGTAGCCTGAGTGGCATCAGCTCTTTCACTTCCTGCTAGGTCAACCAGGTGTACCTTACTCACCGTCTCACTTGGTAACTTAGCATCAAACATGGCCTATAAGGACATATTATGGTAAACGATACAGTCAGATATTTCTCAATCAGAAATTCATAATTTAGAACCATAATGTGACAGGGAAAAGAAACAAGCTAAAATATTTGATTGAAACACAGAAAAGTAAGATTGGAAATCCTGCATGATATCCTATCCCCTAAAGTTTCTGAAATGATTATGAATTTATTAAAAGAACTGGATTATAGCCAACAGAGCCAACGTATAACCAACAGAACCCTGTTGAGTTTTAAATATTAGTCTCATAAAAATGGACAAAACTAAGAGACACAGAATATTGACACAATATAGAGAAAAAAGCGGAAGAAAAACGGCAATTTTTGGAGCAGCATACGGTCATACTACTCTATATCCAGAGAGATAAGATAAACTAGAAGGAATATGTTAAAATAAAAAAAATAAAAAAAAAAAAATATATATATATATATATATATATATATATATATATATATATATATTTTATTTTCCAGGGCTCTCAAGTTTTGAAGACAGGCAAGAGTGACATTCCCCGCCCCAATGGGGGGGGGGCGGGTGTTGTTGGTTGTTGAGGGGGGGGGGGGTCGTTGGAATGTGGGTGTTTCATTAATAATATTAATATTAGTGTTTTTGTGTTGTTATTAATTGCTGAGACTTGCAGAAAATGTATGACACATGGCACCGTCTCCTCCTCTAATGGGCCTACCCTTTTGGCCACCTTCTCTGGGCCAGCATCCTCTAACCTAGCCTTTTTAGGGGGCTTTCCTCTCAGGGCGAATGAGAGGATGCTCGTTTGCTTTTCACCTGACATCTTTGAAAGACATATATGCAATGATTAATGCATCCATGGCCAGGATAATTATAAAATATGATTCTCTAACAGCAGTCAAGTTGTCTTTGTTTGTGTCAAACAATTTGTGAATTTGTTGTAACATTAAAACAGGAGATCTCATGACTTACTCTGCTCAGTGATATTCGGAGCTCCAGTCGTTTCCTCTGCGGGTGAACGAAACTTTTGGAAGAGATGTTGTTGCAGAATCACGTGAACAATTCCTTGAAATGCTTTTTATTGGTTGTTGCGTTAAATCTTACCCAGATACAGTAGTGCTATTTTCTGATTGGCTAAAATTGTGTAGCCCTTTCCTTTTTGATTGGCTGATAAAGCGACAGGCTGCGAGAGCAGGGGAGACGCGCGCGCTTGCGTTCCACTATGAGATTGAAGCGGCTAGAGACAATTTGGGCGCTGCGGCATATTAAATATATGATAAATAGTTTTTCTGCGTGAGAAATACAATGTGTGGCGGGAGTGCGTGACAAAAGACCGAAATGAGTGACTGTCACGCTCAATGCGTGACGCTTGAGAGCCCTGATTTTCAGATCAATTGGAAGCCACTCAAAACATTAAATACATTTCTTGTGGAATGATTCCTACTGATTCACTTTTTCCTGATTATAAACAACCATCTATTTTTTAATACATGAAATGCTGTCCAAAAGGCAGTAATCTAGTATTCCAAAACACAGCCATTGACACATTAACAGCTGTGTATCATTACCCAGACATCCTCAACATACACAGAAAATGGAGGAAGCTCAGTGGATAATACAAACAGGGAGATGATAACTTCAAGCTGCGAAGGCTATCTTCACAAATGTACAAATAAAGAGGCAGATGGCATTCAGCAGAGGGTAAATGGACTTGTGACCTTGATGAAGCGAATAGTGAAGATAGCGTGGGATCGGCTGCTGACATGGTTCATGCCTGTGCTGGCAGTGGCACGCCTCCTGTTGCCCTTGTGCAATAGCTGGCCAACCTCAGTATAGCTCTGCACATGGTGTCTGGAGAGGGCTGGACATATACAGGACATAAGAGAAACATAAACACCTGTTTTAACCGGATTTCTGATAATGTCGTTTAAGCAATCAGTAAAGTAACATTAAAAAGTGTGCAAGTTTTCAATCATCATGATGTGTGTAGTCATTTTACCCTCCACATATGCTCCATCTTTAGGATGTTCTCTTACTCTCAGCTCACAGCCTTGTGTCTCTGTGCTGGGAAGGAGGTCTCGAACTCGCTCATTGTAGATTTCAAAGTAGCTGGAAGCACAAAACATCAAAGACAAGAACAAAGCAGTGATAGTTTGCTCTTGAAACGTTAGCTCCTATTTTAGGATATAATGGGATGACATTTCGCTGCCACAAAAACTTCAACAGTGACTCAGTCTAGATTAGTCTGCTTTTAAATGAGCCACATTCCAGCAATTTTGCTAAATATCACTGGTTTAGTTTATATTTTGGTTTAATAGCTCATTTGCTAGCTTATTAAATTTTCTTTGTTTTGCTTGTGAAGCAATTGCCTGGAAAACTCAAATCAATTACCTGCCGCTGTTTGAATCTCATTGTACATGAATGCAATTATCGAAAATGCTGGCTTGATGGAACACAACAACTTGACAAGGAATTAGAGGCTACACATTTTCCCTAAATCTGAATAAGCTCTGTTGTTATATACTGCTGCACATTACAGCAATCGTGTGGGTGAGGAGGAGAAAGTCTGCCAGTCAGAAAAGGAATAAAATCCCACAAGACGATAAACCTATTTCGAGCTGTCTGAGAAATGTGAATGTTTAACCAGGCTCCTGAAATGAAAGACAGATTGGTCCCTCTTCATCTCTTAATGAAGCTAGAGGGAGGGAGAGAGAGAGAGAGAGAGACAGTATCAGTTTGAGCTCAGTACAAACCAACAGTGAACTAATTAAAATGTGACAGTCAGACATTTTGAATGTCTCTACTGCTAGAATTGTCCCCTGTGAATGAGCACTGTTTAAGGAGGGAATCCAGGTAGTTAAACTACAAAAACCTCTTGCAGGCATTTAGACACTACAGTCACATGCAAGAGAAGCCAAGGGTATAGTATAAACCAGTTTTTTTTTTTTTTTTTTTTTTTTTTTTCAATTGATAAATACTGTTCTCACTCAGGGGTGTGACTGGGCTATTGATTTCAGTCATTGATATGTTTGTCTTTGTTTTGTTTTTTTTCTACTGCAGCAATCCTAACTGCAATGGCAATCGATTTAACTGTAATTTAAGACCTCATTTATACCACAAGCAAAAGACATGACTCGGTAGCTTTCTTTATTACATGTCTAGATTGAAGTCTGCACAAGCAAAGAGTTTGCATTGAAATGTACTGTAGATGCAAACAATCAATATGTTGCAACATGCAATAGAAAATATTTTTTACAGTTAATTATATTTTTTGAACAATATTGTTTCTTGTCAATATTGTCGTTAATCAAGGTCTCTGGGATACTACATAGCTGAATACATTTCATTGTGGACTTTATTAGATATTTTGTCAAACATAACCTACAGCCAATTTAACAGACCTGCACTGCTGTTTAATAGTTTGGGGTCTGAACATTTTGTCTTTAAAATAAATTAACACTTTTATCCATCAAGGAAATTTCTTTTTCAAAATAAATGCTCTCCTTTTGAACTTATTATTCACCAAAAAAAATCCTGAAAAGTAGTATCACGTTTTCATCAAAAATATCAAGTAAGGCCATCCTTAAAAATATTTTGGTTTGCAGTAACAGCCAAAATTTTAAAAAAAATAATAGGGTCAGTAGGTAGGTCGATATATATGTTTTTTTTTTCAAGATTCAATGTAAAAAAAAAAGTACAATTTTGGTCATGGTGATTATGAATTTTAAAAAATTTGCATATTGTGATGTCACTGACTGGGCCTTCAAACCGTGCATCCACTGCTAGGAGTTAATGCAACCTACAAATCAGAGACTGGTTACGTTTTAGGCCAGTCACTTGTGTGAAAAAAATTTGAATTTTTTTTTTCATTGAATGAATTTTCCATGTCTAAAGACATTTCCTTTTTTGTTTTTTTATATACATGAGATATAAGCAAAAAAATAAGTACAAACACATGGTCAAACAAAGATACAAATTAGCCTATATACACAGTGCTTTAATTTCAGGAAGGTCTAAAATTACTTTTCAGTTAAGTGTGTCTGATTCTGTCTGAAAAGAAATTTAATTTAGTTATCAAATGTAAAATGACACTGCATAGTTAATCATAGTTAGTCGGTTCGAATTAAAGGAAAAATAAATAAATAATTGGGTCGGCCCTAAATTGACAGGGTCGGTAGAGATTACGGCAAACAAGAATATTTTTAAGGATGGCCTAATCAATATATAATTGTGTAATATGTGTAATAATCAATAATCCATGTGATAATAATAAGAAATATCCCTAGAGCACCAAATCAGCATATCAGAATCATTACTGATGGATCATGTGACACTGAAGACTGGAGTAATGACTAGGGTTGCAAAATTCTGGGAATTTTCAAAGATGGAAACTTTCCATGGGAATTAATGGGAATTTAAGGGAATTAACAGGAATTTATGGGAATAAACGGGAATAAAGTGGGAATTTTCAAAATTGAGGGTTGGCTCTTCATTGGGAACTTAAATATAGTTGAGGAAAGTATATTTTAGCATAATCTTGACTAAAACAAACAGATGCCATTCAAATACACTTGAATATCCATGCCATTCCTCAATCACAATCCGATGAGTGAAGTAGGATGTCGACGAGTGACTTCGACGCTCGTTTAACTGAGAGAGTGAAAGCCCCGGTCGCACGCACACACTCTCGCGGTCTTCAAACTGTCTTGCTCTCTCTCCCTCCGTCGCGGCTCGCACATATCAATGAATTGAGTTGACTGAATATCTTTGAGAATACATGACCGTAAAAGGTCGGTAGACCAAAGTTTTTTTTTCTTTCTTCTGAACTACCACTGGTTGTGAAGTGTGCTAAAATAACGTCGCCTTATCATCTCTAAAAAGCACTCCACACATTCAGATGACATAAACCACACTTTCAATAATTTAAAAAAAAAATCTATTCGTTAATGACACATCCGATTCGCAAACTTATGACTCCTTTGAACCAACACTGAACTCGAGACATAAATCAGAAACACTTTACAATAAGGTTCCATTTATTAAAGTCTTGTTAACTACATTAGTTAACATTCTATTAATATTAGTTTCTATGCGGATTTACTTATGACAAAACCACCCCAGTCATTCTAGAATGATTCACTTCTTTCCAAATAGAGCTATTCAAGTCATCTGGAGAAATTGTTTTTATATCGTAATATATATCGTAGAAAAATAAAATACCGCAATGCCATTTTTTACCAATATCGTGCAGCCCTAATTCATCTAGTAGCAATGCTGATAAGTTAGATGCTAAATAAGCTAGCGTAACTTTATTTACCACATAAGGCAGATGCTAGCTACCTCATGTGTCTGTTTTTCTCTGCCTCCTGCAATATGTTTTCAAGATCATTCCAGTTGTTTAGCTAGTCTTACTATTTATGTATCTGTTCATGCCATTGCATTAGTATTCTTATTTCTTACAAGCTCTTGCATTGCATTAGTATTCTTACAAGCTTATTTTACAGAAAAATGACACGTGCACCATCCGATGTTCTAATATGGAATATTTCCAAAATTCCCCAGCTTAACTTCCCATGGAAATTTACTGAAAATTTTCTGCCCCTTTGCAACCCTACTAATGACTGCTGAAAATTCCATTTTAAAATAGAATTAAAATAGTAAGGTGGTTTTAATAAAAAAATAAATAAAAAAATAAATAAAAATAATAATAATAATATATATATATATATATATATATATATATATATATATATATATATATATATATATATATATCAGGGTTTCTGCAGGTTTCAGTAAGTCAAATTTAAGACCTTTTTAAGACATTTTAAGACCATAAACATTGAAATTTAAGACCTACATGATGTATTACCAAAAATTTAAATAAAAAAATATTCAGAAAAAATTATTTTGTGTGTGTGTATGTGAAAGAGCATTAGAGAAAATAACATTTACAGAAAGTATAGAAATTTGTACTTTGCATTTTATACTGTAAAAACACAATTATAGTTGATTATTAGTTGATCATACCTAGAGATGGCATGAACATTTCATTTCATGATTATTATGAAATCAATTTGCCAAATGTATGTCGAAACCCAGCAAATAAAATTAGCATCAAAATGCACTTTGTTTACATAAACATTAAAATACCATTAAAAATGATGGCCAGATTTTAAAGGAGTGTCTTGCAACAGGTTATCTAGGTAAAATAAAGTCTTCACAAAAATAGTTTTATAAACAGATAAAACTCACGTATTTCAGCCTTTAAATAATCTTTTATAAAAAGATTGAGTCAAAAAATGATAAATTACTGATATTCACATTCCCTTATCTTTTAATATTAATAGTAAAATTTGGGCCGATTTTCCTGTTGCATCTGTCGTTGCTATGCAACCATGCGCCTATATTTGAATGAACTTGAGCGCGCAAACCTGGTGTATAAACGGCCTCCTGGCGAGCTACCTCGTATCAATTTTAGACTTTTGAAGACTTTTTAACACCCTGCGGAAACCCTGTATATATATATAAATATATATATATATATATATATATATGTATATATATATATATATATATATATATATATATATATATATATATATATATATATATATATATATATATATATATATATTGTGTTAAAATTTTAGATTAGGGTCCAATTCTCACTATTAACTAACTATTAACAACAACTTTGCCTCAATAAACTTCTAATTACTGATTATTAATAGTTAGTGAGGTAGTTGTTGAGTTTAGGTAATGGGTAGGATTAAGGGATGTAGAATATTGTCATGCAGAATAAGGCATTAATATGTGCTTTATAAGTTTTAATAAACAGCCAACATTCTAGTAATAAGCAACTAATTAATAGTGAGAATTGGACCCTAAACTAATGTGTTACTAATATTGGAATATAATATTTCACAATATTACTGTTTTTACTGTATTTATTTACTGTTTGTACATTTAAATTAACCTTAGCAACCCCAATTTTTTAACAGTAGTGAATAAACATGTTCAGTGTGTAATTGAACTGAGATAGCCGTATATCTATGTTGTTTAAAATAACACGAAATAGGTCTAGTGACTTTGAGGAAATTTTACCACCGGTTAATCCACGTGTGACAACAAGGTGATGCAACACTAGGTTACATCACTTGCCCACAGCAAACCTAGTCTAGTCACACCCCTGGTCTCACTTTCTGTCTCTCTCATCTCTCTCATCTAATCTACCGCATGGGCTGTTATCAAGAAGCCACTATGATAACTGCTTGCGGCGGAAGCAGAAGAAAGCTGAACACTGACCTTCCTGATCATCTGGTCGTAATTAGAGGCCTGCTATCTTACAATGCCCATAAGAAAAGACAAGCTGTCAGAATGGACATGTTGTAATATGTCTGTCCTTCTCCATGGGATTTAGATGGGTTCATTATCCTACAATAAACCACCATGGAGCAAATGATGGCCACTGTGGTCATGGATGTAGCTTCTCGACACATCGCAATTACTTATGTTACTTACTTTGGAACTTTTCCTGCAGCGATGGTTATGCCATTACCAAGAAATATTGTGCTCATACCTGACCTCCATGTGAAACGATGCCTTATCTCTTGCAACACTCCACTGATGTGGTGGAACAGCCCCTCACAGATCCGTGGAATCAGTCCATAATCACCCTGAAAGAAGGAAATTAGAAAATTCAGCTCACTTAGCTGTTAAATGTAGTCAGGTGGCTAAGGAACTAGACTGAAAGATTGAACCCCATAAGGGATAACCCATGTGCTATGATCGTTGACAGAAATATTTTGAAAAATGTTTCAACAGCTTTTGTCCATTTAAAACATTACATACAGCATGGGACATATACAATGGCCATTAAAATGTCAATAAACCAAATAATCTGCAAACACAGCGCTAAGCTTGACCAAGTGCGGAAGTATTGTTGGAATGTACATTAGACATTTAGTACAATTTAAGAAGGACAAGCAATGACGTGACAATGTGCAATAAAATACTGTAGTAAAGAGTAAAAAAAATAATAATAATAATAAAAAAGAGTAAAAAGCATCATGTGAAAGTGAAGCATGTGATTTATGTGGCATTAATGCAACTTATTATCTACAGTTTTGTACATTAAGCTAGAATAGGTGAAATAATTCCCACGTCATCATCTTTAGAAGATAAAAAAAAAATTAAGACAAAGAATTTATGCTTCTGCCCTTCAGACGTCCACACACTTGAGACAGTTTGATTTCATCTCTCTTTCTCTGCTATTTCTTCAATCTGCACTTTTCACTAGCAATCTGAATAAATAAGAACTCCATAAAGTCTCCAAACTCTTTTCCCCTCTGATCTGCAAAGGCGGCTTTTAATTACTACCCCTGACAAAGAGGGGATATGAGACTGAATAAAATAATTATCATCAGTACAAATCTGAATGAGTCTCTCGAACGACAGACCGATGCCCGTTATAATTATGTGTTCTTCATATGCTGCCCTTTTCACATTTTCTGATTACTCATGAAAAGCATGCCGTGAAATAGAGGCTCTGCAGCCACTGGAGTAGTGTGTGCATCTGCCATCTTCTGAAGAGTGAGAGTGTGTTATTAGCTGTGATTTGTAGGTTTTGAAATTACACTTGAGACGGAGACAGTGATGAGATGTGAAGCTTACAGCGTTTCCCATCATGGTGTAGGACTTTCCGGAGCCTGTCTGGCCGTAAGCAAAAGCGCATGCATTGTAGCCCTCAAAAGCAGCTTGCAGGACATCGGTACCAAGATCTTTGAATATCTGAAATGACAAATGAGCTAGAGTTACTATTTTTAGCATTTATTCTTGGATGGAATCTCTATCTGCTTTAAAAAGATTATAATAATAATAATGTTGGATTTTTATTCACTGACGAGATCTTGGTTTCACCCATGGTTACAGCTCAGCTAGTATGTACAATGGCAGATCAGATATTATCAAACACATTATCAAAGTTAGGCATTTACATTGTTCATGCTTCCACTTGAAATTAATGACAATTAAAAACAGACCTTGACATCTACAGTAAGACTCGTAAGAACAGCTCAACTTCTATCATTATTACTACTGGTCACATGACAATTGCAGTGGAGTTTGTACCTTTTCCTGGGTCACAAAGTCTGGACTTGTGCTGTTCATTGAATCATAAGAGAAATCATATGAGAAAGACTTTTCTCTCTCTCCAAACGGTTCTCCAGTCTCCTACAAAGCATAAAACACTTGCTGACCTCCTGCAACTAGTGTCAATAAAAGGTGATATTTGGACATAATATTCATTTGACCCTAATTAGGGCATTACTAAGACATACATCGTGTGGTTCATTTATGGCAAATAGTTTAAATTACTAATAATCACTACAATAGCTAAACCATATAGGCCTAGAGTGGGAGATTTTTATACATTTTAAACAGGTATGATTGATTTTTGACACTGGCTAATTTTGTAACCAATACACATAAACAAACATGTATTAAATATCAACTGAATGAGATACCTTTGTGTTAAGGACAGAGGTTTTATGTCCATTCACTTGAATAACAACTTTGGCTGAAAGGTCCTTCTCCCTGAGAGGAAGATAAACAGAAAGAGACAAATATGAAAACAGTTTCGTCAAAACAACAAATCATGATAAACTGCCACGGACTTGTATAATATCAAATAATGATAAATTGAGACATGCTCTCTTATGGAAAACAGTTTGTGAGAGAGATTTGTTAAATAGTCACGTAAACACTACAGTTTTGTAACGTTATAATAATACTGGTAATGAATATTTGACAGTTGCCCAAAGTTTATAATGTTATCTATTTCAGTAGCGTTATGTGTAACTAGCTTATGTTGATTTTGAGCATTCGGACAGCACTAACCTTTGGCTCAACGGACGGACCCGCACCGCCACACGCACAGACGCCATGGGTCAACGGTGAAAGGACACTTCACCTGCTTCACGAGGATTATATTATCATAACTGTAATTGCATGCTCTTCCATAGACACCACAGGGTTACCAGTAGCGCAGGCGAGAGTTCAACTGTACTCATTTCCCTCCACTTAACGTAGCCTAATACCAGAGATAAGAACATAAACTCTGAGCAAAATAGGTTTGTTGCTGGCAAACTAACAAGTTCAGTGAGGGCTTATCTCATGAATATTAATATACTGACAAATATTAACATTGTTTGGTAACCTATGGCAAAACTTTCTTAATGAATATAAATTGTGTTATGGCGCTAAAGGTCCAACGATTGGCTGATGAATTCTGACAGGTACTTAAAAAACCTATCACAGAAGCAGGATTTGCTCATGAATATTAAGAGATTAAATCCCTATTTTACATCTGTGTGTGTTGGGAACAAAAAAGATAATACCCCCAAAATGGCATAATTTATATTTATTATCACCAATGTGAATTAATACCTGTTTATCTGCTGTCCCTGAGCCCTGGAGATAACAGGTGACTACAGCATTTCCGGGTTTTAGTTGTATGATAAGTTAGTGTTTATTAGGGTAACAGTTGTATGTTAAGTCAATATATTATTGTGACGTTTGTTAGCTTTTATTATTGAACGACACTTCGATATTATTAACTCTTCTGTTTCGGTGGTTTAAACAGGTGAAGGTCATGTCCTGTAGATGGCAGTATTTCTCCAGTTATAAGAGGAAGGCACACACCAGCGAAACCTGTGGTCTAATTATACACTAGGACTAGGTCATATTTTCTTCACTGTTTATTATATTCATTAACATATCTACTACAGCACTGTAAAACACTAATTGCTACATCTAAAAGAATAGGCCCTATAGTTGAACTTACTTTCTATTACTTACTGTGGCACACACACAGTCACACACAAATCATAATACAAGACAACATATGACGACTGCAATATCCTCTGTACGAACTACTTGGATTGCACTGACACATGAGAGCCATCAGGCTGTTTCACTGTCACACACTCTTGCTAACCATTTCTCATTTTATAGATATTAATCTTAATTAATGTTTATTAAAGTTTATAAAAGATCACTCTCTACCAAATCATATTTTGATGGGCGAAGATATAATCAAGATTTCTTTATATTTTTTTTAATCTGTCAACAAAGAGTGATGTTGAGGAGCTAGTCATATGGATGGTTTTGTAGTGATTTGGTAGTGTGTGTGTCTGCCTATCAGAGATCAGCGTAGGTCTAATATTTATCCTATTTTGTATTCGCAACACATCACATTGACACAGGCCTTCTGGTTTGTTTGAGAGACAAGGCCATGTTGGGGATGCTTTGTTTATCCTTAGATCTTTCTTTGAGCGATAATTGTGTTCTTTCTTCTCCAATCATCACAGAAGAATAAAAGGGAAGGAAGTTGTCAGCCACTGATCACATGGTGCACAGACTCTCCTTCTAGTGTCAGATTAAGCATTTCCTCTGCTTTTCCCACCACATCAGATCACAGCGGAAAGAGATCCTCAACAGCCACTCAGACCATGAAGTATATCTGCTGCTTTAGCAAGGCATGGTTTCATTTTTGAAAGGTGTTATTGCCAAGAGACAAATCCACCAATTGAATTCATGGGGCCCAGGATTGATTTATGGATGGTCCCATCCCAAACATTTGGGAAAGATGTGTTTTGCAAGCCTCTTTCATCACAATTCCCAAAACACATTCATGATTGTCCTCCCTGACAGTCCAGAGGTCCTGAGAATAGTAAGGGTAATATGAGGAATGTTTGAAACACTTCAAGCTGGATGAGAGATTGGAGATTGACATAAGGTCTGGACTAATTCAGTAGTCTGTGGAGACTTGAGCCAAGTAGTGACACAGATGACTTGAGGCACCAATGTCTGATGTCAGAGAAGAAGATTTCCACACAAGATGGAAAGCGAAGAAAGAGCAGGCTGCGTCCGAAACCGCATACTTCCATACTATATAGTATGCGAAAAACAGTACGCGAGCCGAGTAGTATGTCCGAAATCATAGAATTCGAAAAACAGTAGGCGAGAAGTACCCGGATGGCCTACTACTTCCGGCGAGATTCTGAAGTGCGCATACGATGGACACTTTACTATCCCATGATGCCACGGGAGAGGAGTTGTCGTTATATTTGAAAATGGCGGAACGGCGGGAGTTTTCAAGTGTAAGTACTATATAAAACACTTTTTATTTATTTGTGGTTAAATTGTGTTTGTTTAACATCACATAAGTAAACGAATGACTTGTTAAACGTTTAAATAATATAAATCGCGGGTACAATTTTCTGATTTGGCTGCAAAATGACACTTTTATCATTATTACCGAACTGAATGAGCTAATGCCTGTCAGCTAACGTTAGATAACTCATGTTTCTTTGAACAAAGACGTTTGTTGTTTCGCAGTTGAATGAGATGGCTCGCGCTGTTATGACAGGGTATGTCACGTGACAATAACAACATGGCGCATGTAGTACGTCCGAACTCATTCATACTACACGTATTCATACTATATAGAACGTACTTTTTTAACGGTCGAGAAGTACATTCTTTTTTAAATGTAGTACCTACTCACATAGTACACGACTTTCGGACGCAGCCACAATATTGGCAGTCTGTTAATTGTCTCACTGAAAATGCAACCTATGTTCTTTTTCATTCATCTAAAGTTGGAAGCAGAAGACTTCCATCTGAACTGAACTGTAAACGGTTTTGTTTTCATTTTGAGTGTAAACATGGTATAGTTAATACGTGATTCTATTAAATCTAAGAAGACACTGGTGCCTTGGATTTTCGAAGCCAAAAAAAAAAAAAAAACAGCAAACAAAGAAAACAATAAAAATATCTTAAACTTAATCATGGTAAATTAGGTTGGCAAAAAAGCGTTCAGCTATTCCTTTTTTACTGTATCAAGTGCTGCCAGAACAAACAAGCTTTGTACCATCAACTCACTTAACTCCAAGAAACTCTCTCTCTTTCATAAGTTGAACATAATGTTTAAGTCTTCAGCCTTGCACTAATTGAACTATGGTGTTAGCCAACTCAAATATCATTAAGAGAACAGATGATTAAAAGAAAGTACTTGTTAGCTGGCAAATGTATAACCATCTGGATGCAACATGGAGGAAAATGTAGAAACCCTTCCCTTTATAAGCATTGAGAGTATGTTAATATGCGTGTTTCTATTCTAAATATTATTTTTGTTAAAAAAAAACAACAGTTCTGATACTTGCAGAAAGTCTTTGGTAGCCAGATACCGAACATCAGAGAGTGGTGAAATGAAGTGCTATTACTTCAATTGTTTCCAGATGTAAAGGTCAGCCTCAGCCCATTTAAAAAATGTAGAAATGATTAGAAACGTTAGCACAGCTACTTATGAAATAAATACATGGATATGAAATGTTGATTTTGGTTGAAATTATTTTATAATTTTAGTTGCATTATCCTATATTACCCATTTGTAGGAAACAAGAGAGACTCGATCTCATGAGAAAACATAACTATGTTACGAGGTGGCAATTTTGTATGAATTTATCGATAACATGGGATTATTATTGTAAGTGAAGTTCACAACGTAATTTCGGGAGGAGTGAACCCATCTAATCTTTCAATGAACTGCCGGAGCATAAGCGAGATGGTCCTCACTGCAGAACACGAAATCCAGGGGAGGAGTTGGTCCAGCTACGCCCCCTGGATGTACTGCAATGAGGTGCTACAGATATAAGCCTTGCTCCGGCATAAGCTGTTTTGGCATCCTTCCACCTCCCCAACTCCACCAACATAATTTAAACATCTTGCTACCATACTCATCATCCAAGCATTACAGTCCACTGGGGGTTTATCTAAGCTCGAGTTGAAGCTGCTTCCTCGAGCCCTTTCATTGTGGACAGCAAGCCAAATACGCTTATCTTTATTACCGGTAGCTTAAAGGGATAGTTCACTTTGAAATCTCTGTGTAAACAATGAGTAACGTACACGCACAAGCGATCACTTCCGGTGCATGCGCCGACCGAAGCGCCTGTGCCTTCAGATCAGTTGGACATGGCTGTGGTTACACGAGGTAAAAACGATATAAATACTGTTCGTTTTCTCACACAAACCGCTCGTTTCTGTGTCTTAGGCCATCAATGTGTACTTACATTTACGAGTCATTAAATCATGTTTAATGGGCTCTCTGGTGAAGGTTTAAGGATGCTCGAATAACTTCCGCCGATCGTAGAGTCCAATGCAATACCGAGAATTGTATCGAATTTTATACTCCATGGTTATACTAAAGAAACGTTAGTCACAAAAACAGACTAAACAGACACCCCTTGTTGTGTTTATGCTTCTTTTTAAAATTATATTAAATAAACATAACTATATATAAAATTACATCTAAACGTATGAACGGTTTCAAAGACGGGAGGACAGTAAATTTTGAAGACTCTGCCATTATCCCGTTTTCCTCGGTTTTCCTCCGCTTTAATCTCCCCAATCGGAAACTGTTGAGCATCCTTGCGTCAAATGCGGAACTTATGCGTGCATATAGCCCATTTTGACTTCTCTGTGCATGCTCTTTGAGGTGAACCGGACCCCTAAACCTGCATTATATGACTGATAGACAACAACAGTTTGACCGAAAAATATCAAAATTGAAAATACTGTGGAAACAAAGACACCTACACCTTGGATGCCCTTGAGGTAAGCTAAAACATATCAAAAATTAATTTCAAAGTAAACTATCCCTTTAAAGATTATATGGGCAAAGGAACACGTAAAACATAAGTATGAAAGTCCACCCTAAACCTAACCGTCAGTGGGGCGTAAGCAGATTGTACAAAACAAATGATACAAATTCACAAAACATTGCCAAAACGTAAAATAGTTGTGAACAGGGGTGTCAGTTTGTGTTGAAAAGTGGTGGGGACAAAATTTTGGCGGGAAAATTTTTGAAAAACGGCGCATCAAAAATGGGCTTAGTGTAAGACAGTCAACAACACGAAAATACTCAGCAAAAAACCCTCAACAGTCAACTGCACATGTAACAGTCCCTGCAACACTCAACCGAACAGCGCCAAAGCACCATAACGTTACTGTAACAGTTACAGGACTCGACATACAGAGCTTGTGGATTTTTTGAAGGGACAGGTAAAGAGAGTTTTA
Organism: Hybognathus amarus; assembly: GCA_030378365.1. Lineage (NCBI taxonomy): Eukaryota > Metazoa > Chordata > Actinopteri > Cypriniformes > Leuciscidae > Hybognathus > Hybognathus amarus. The sequence continues at coordinate 75,816 of JAQIUQ010001547.1, forward strand.
CCTGCCCGAACCGGACAAGTAGCCTGATTGGAACACCAATAACACAAACAAATAACTAGGGAATCACTAAACCAAGAGAATGAATTTATTAAATTTATTGTAAGTTGTAAACGATGCTACTGACGGTAGGCTACAACGCACTGTTGACGCTCGCACTGCCTCTCAAGAAGTCTACACACACAGCACACACACTCAGTTAGCAAGATACTGCCTATAAACAAATCCAAATGCGTTTTTATATTTTTAACATATGTTAAGCAACATCAATTTTTTCCTGAATACCATCACGATTTAAAATGTGACATCGATTTCTTATGACAGTTCAAATTAAGTCACTGTCTTAATTGGCTGTTTTTGTTCCGTTTCTGCAGCGAAAATAGTTCCAAACAAAAATCACAACAGAACCATGGCGCATGTCATAGGAACACTCAACTTGTGTTCATTACTGAACGATTCAGCATTTTAACGAATCGGTTGACTCAAAGATTCAATGACCCATTCATAAACATCAGTCTCACTCTTGAATGAATCAGCCATTTGAACGAATTGTTTGAATGAATCAATCAATGACTCACTTATTAAGACGGTCGCCTGTCGCCACCTACTGGCGATTTAGAGTTATGTTAAAAAGTAACATATTCTTTCCATTGTTTCATATTTGTGTATTTAAATCAATTTCATAACATTAATTTATGCAATTGTAAGTTTTCAGTATAAATGATTAAATTTGATCTGCCCTACCTAGAGTAACAGCCCTAGTGTCTTATTATTCTAAATAATTGAATTTATTGATCAAATTTAAGAATTTATACTGAAAGATGAAGCATACATTTAATAAAATTGGGGCAGAAGATGCCCTTTAAAGGTGCAGGTATTACAATATGGCGAATATCAAAGCTTTGCACATGCACACGAAAAGGCTTAAAGTCGAGCCATGCTGTAGAAAACAGCAGCGCAATAAGTCAATGATTACAATGAAATTTACTACATACAGGTATGTAAAAGAAAACACTCAACATAAGCATACAACGTAACATCTGCATCAAATAACACCAGATGAAATTAAAACAATGTGAGATTTGCAACCCACATATAATGCAGTGCATGTTTGTCATGTTCACAGAGAGAATGGATAACTTGGACAAGAAGAATCTGTCGCATTGTTGATTGGCGTATGCATTTTTGGGGTAATTTTAGAATCAGTAATGGTTTATTTTGTTTAAGTTACTTTTTTTGGACAATCTACATTGTTAAACTGTATTGCATGTTTTATTTTGTGCAAATAAACCTTTAACATTTCTTGGTTCGCTTGATTTTTCAGAACATTTTAACCAAATGTTTTCAAAAAGTGGTGGGGACAAAATCAGCCATTTCAAAAAGTGGTGGGGACATGTCCCCAGCGTCCCCAGTGTAAATGACACCTATGGTTGTGAATTACCATAAGAATATGTTGATTTTAAAGGAGCTGTATGTAAGATTGTGGCCAAAACTGGTACTGCAATCACTTTCAGATTACTGTCGAGCGATATATCCCTCCCCCCTGAGATTGCCAGATAGGCGTCAGGATCCAAAAAATGTATCCGACACGTTTGTATCTGCAGCTGTGGTAACTAGAGCAGAGCTGGCAACCCGGATGCTGCAACACTACTGACTTCATGATTGGTAGATCGGTGGAGGGTGGAGTATCAGTATTAAGTGAATTCTCCTGGTCTTCTCCCATCTCACCTTCAGAGTGAAGGCTAAGCTTACAGCATGGAGCTGGATAAGCAGCAGTGATCTTTATTGAATCAGACCGTCTGCTTCAGAGGCCCCTCGACATCAAGCAAACAGCCTGCTTTATTTTAAAACATCAGGCCTGTGTTAGAGCGGTGGCAGATCCTGCCACATACCATCTCTCACACACAATCCACATGTCCTCTGAGAACTTACATTTACAGCTCCACTGTGCTTCTGACTTACAAACAGCTGTGGATAGACTTCTGCATTCCCAGAAGGTGTTTACTGCATGCCGTCAATATTATAGTTTCAATAATAAGCCATCTCCTTGCTTACAAATTATTGGCATCATTTTAAACACTTAATAACCAAAGACAAGATAATGCACCAGTCATTACTGCTGTATATTGATCTTTAGTCCCAAAACAGGGACTAGATCACTTCAAGCAAAATAAATAGCTTAAAATTCAGGCCTTATTTACAATGTGTCCTTCTTGTTTGGGAATTGTCTTTGTAGTTTACCTGAAGCAGAATCCATGTAACACAAGATTCTGAGAAATGACAAATGATTGTATATTTATGTTCTACAAGAAAGTACATTGTACATTGACTATGTAAACAATGAATAAACATATTTTTAAAAATGCAAGCTAAAGTTGGAAACGCACTACAGTAAATAGTACATTAAATACATTAATCTCCTACATGTTATGTATAAATTAAAGTTCTATTATGCTCATATTTACAATAATTTGCAATTAGTTCTAAAGTTTCCTAAAGGTCATAAAGTCAAAAAAAGATAAAAAATATTGTGCTCTACAGAATAAAATCAAATATAATATATTCAACATTACAATAATATTTTCACAGCATACACAGAGCCATGAATAATTGAAGTTGAAGTTGATTGAAGTTGCTTACATAAAAGCATAATGTGTTAACATATCTGGAGTTTTCTCCAAATAAAAAATGTCTGAGTTGTGAATGAGTCATTCTTTTGTTTTTGGATCTTTTCAATGGATCAACTTGATCTAGCTCATAAAGCCAGTCTCAATGATTCATTCACAAATCATCAAACTGATTTAGTCCGATTTAACATTTTGAATATAGACTATAGAGAACATCAGTCTGTTCATCACACAAAATGATGCCTTCTCTTTATATATATATATATATATATACACACACACACACACACACACACACACACACACAACACACACACACACACACACACACACACACACACACACACACACACACACACACACACACACACACACACACACACACACACACACACACACTCACACACACTCACCTAAAGGATTATTAGGAACACCTGTTCAATTTCTCATTAATGCAATTATCTGAGCCAACCAATCACATGGCAGTTGCTTCAATGCATTTAGAGGAGTGTGGTCCTGGTCAAGAGCAATCTCCTGAACTCCAAACTGAATGTCAGAATGGGAAAGAAAGGTGATTTAAGCAATTTTGCGCATGGCATGGTTGTTGGTGCCAGACTGTTGGTGCCGAGAATCTGCAGATTGTGAAAAATGTCACAATATGCTCAGTTACTGGGATTTTCACGCACAACCATTTCTAGGATTTACAAAGAATGAAAATGCCGAAAATGCCTTGTTGAGTGCTAGAGGTCAGGGGAGAATGGGTCGACTGATTCAAGCTGATAGAAGAGCAACTTTGTCTGAAATAACCACTCGTTACAACCAGAGGTATGCAGCAAACCATTTGTAAGCAACAACAGGCACAACCTTGAGGTACAACCACTAATCTCCACTACAAATAGAAAAAGAGGCTACCACTTGCAAGAGTTCACCAAAATTGGACAGTTGAAGACTGTAAACATGTTGCCTGGTCTGATGGCAGTCTCGATTTCTGTTGAGACATTCAGATGGTAGAGTCAGAATTTGGCGTAAACAGAATGAGAACGATGGATCCATCATGCCTGTGTTACCACTGTGCAGGCTGGTGGTGGTGGTATAAGAGTGTGGGGGATGTTTTTTCTTGGCACACTTTAGGCCCCTTAGTGCCAAATTGGGCATCATTTAAATGCCATGGCCTACCTGAGCATTGTTTCTGACCATGTCCATCCCTTTATGGCCCCCATGTACCATCCTCTGATGGCTACTACTAGCAGGATAATGGAACATGGTTTCTTGAACATGACAATGAGTTCACTGTACTAAAATGACCCCAACAGTCACCAGATCTCAACCCAATAGAGCATCTTTGGGATGTGGTGGAACGGAGAGCTTTGTGTCCTGGATTTGCATCCCACAAATCTCCATCAGACTGCAAGATGCTGTTCTATCAATGTGGGCCAACATTTCTTAAGAATGTTTCAAGCACCTTGTCCAATCGATGCCACTTAAAATTAAGGCAGTTCTGAAGGCAAAAGGGGGTCAAACACAGTATTAGTATGGTGTTGCTGATAATCCTTTAGGTGAGTGTATATATATATATATATATATATATATATATATATATATATATATATATATATATTACCGTATATATATATATATATATATATATATATATATACCTGTATATATATATATATATATATATATATATATATATATATATATATATATCACACACACACATACATATATATACACATATATACATACACACATATTATATTTTTTAAGCTAAAAAACCAAAAGTAATTTTATGATTGCAGAAAAAAAACAAAAAAAACAAGACAACACAAAACACACACAAAACAAGAAAACAGCCAAAAATTTTGCAATGATGCAGAACCACTATTTGGCTTTAAGGATTCCCACAGAGCAGCTGGCCAACCGTCTTCTCATGTTATTCACCATCCTCCAATGAGAGGTGTAGAGTTGTGGTTTCAAGCGAGGCTGTTTTTAGACCAGAATCCTATTCGCTTTTGCACTCTTTTTCTCAGCGCTGGTACTTTATGGGTGGTGTAGCACATTTCAGGAAGTGTCTGGCCCGCAGAGGGCTGCGGCTGCTTGGCTGGCTTAATTAGAAGGAAGCCTGTGCTGCGTGGAACCTGGAATAAATGACCTATACTGCCAGGTCGCTGTTTGGCGAGCACTAGCTCCAATGCATGGGCTGCAGTGAATGGCGTATTACCTGGCCCGATCCCTGACCTAGAGAAGGCTTGTTAGCACAGGGTGCAAAAAACTGGGAGAGGGGCTGGGAATGAGGGGCTCACAGCTGAACAAACAAGTCAAGTAGCTGACAAACACCATAAAGGGCTCTGGGGGCTCAGATTAACCCTAGCAAGGGTTTGTCCATATAAGAACGAATAAAGGTGGCTGAAAATGCACACATGACCTTATGACCTTAGCCGTGACCTTTGCCTTTCACCTCACAACACCCCACAAGTGTGTGACCTTACAGATAACAGGATAGGAATATGCAAAAACGATATTTTTCAGCTTTTGATTTGCTTTTAAAATGATGCTGTTAAAAAAAATAAAACCTTTTGGAAGTGTTTTGTCAATCGAATTGGCCACACGTTACTTAGATAATATATTTGAATAAATGTTCTACCAGTGTTTTACATCGTCTACCAGCGAACAACCGCCCTTCAACGTAGGATTTTACTGACTTTGAGCCTTAAGGCCTGTTCACACCAGGACGAATTTCACACGCGTTATTCACGGCGTTTAACGCCTCGTGACTAAACAAAGGGCGCCAACATGAGTGTTCACAACGACGCGTAAAATGCAATGCGTAAAAGCATCGTTTAAAAAAAAAAAACGCCTTGGGTTCGTTTTTTTTTGTTTTGTTTCACGCACCGTGTCAAATCTAACCAATGAGATTGCGCTTTTGCTCACGTGTTTGGAGGTTCTGAAGAGACAGTAAAACATAACTTGGGGGCGCTCAAACACAAAACGGTCTTGCCGAGCACACATATGCAACGGTGAAGAAGATATACGCGTCACTGTCTACACAGCCGGGAAGAAATCAGACGAGGAAGATGCAAGCCAAGATGGATGTAGAGCTGCTGTTCTCGTGGTGCTAGAACATAAACAAAACTATGACAAACGTGACAGGGACTACAAACATCTTGATAAAAGAGAACTGTTATGGAGTGGTATTGCAGAGCAAATTGGCGCCATCTAATGTCAGGGAATGAATTTGCATGTTCACTTTAGCTCATCGGTCAGCAGAAATTGCTTGGGTGTGAACACAAAAAATGCGTTGAAAAACGCTGACGAATAGCACGTGCTGATATTCATCCCGGTGTGTACGGGGCCAGGACAAATTTCACACGCGTTATTCGCTGACGTTTAACGCCTCGTGACTAAACAAAGGGCGCAATGTAAGTGTTACAGCGCAGCGTAAAATGCAACGCGTACGAAGCGTCATTTAAAAAAAAACGCCTCGGGTTCATTTTTTTTTGTTTGTTGCACGCACCATGTCAAAAACTATCTGACCAATGAGATTGGCGCTTTGCTCACGTGTTTGGAGGTTCTGAAGAGACAGTAAAACATAACTTGGGGGCGCTCAAACACAAAACGGTCTTGCCGAGCACACATATCTAATGTCAGGGAATAGAATTTGCATGTTCACTTAGCTCATCGTCAGCGAAAATTGCTTGGGTGTGAACACAAAAAATGTGTTGAAAAACGCTGACGAATAGCACGTGCTGATATTCATCCCGGTGTGTACCGGGCCAGGGACGAATTTCACACGCATTATTCGCCGATGTTTAACGCCTCGTGACTAAACAAAGGGCGCCAATGTGAGTGTTCACAACGATGCGTAAAATGCAACGCGTAAAAGCGTCATTTAAAAAAACGCCTCGGGTTAGTTTTTTTTTTTCAGTTTGTTTCACGCACCGTGTCAAAAACTATCTGAGCAATGAGATTGGCGCTTTTGCTCACGTGTTTGGAGGTTCTGAAGAGACAGTAAAACATAACTTGGGGCGCGCCAAACACAAAACAAGTCTTGCCGAGCACACATATCTAATGTCAGGGAATGAATTTGCATGTTCACTTAGCTCATCGTCAGCGAAAATTGTTTGGGTGTGAACACAAAAAATGCGTTGAAAAACGCTGACGAATAGCACATGCTGATATTCATCCCGGTGTGTACGGACCAGGACGAATTTCACACGCGTTATTCGCCAGCGTTTAACGCCTGTGACAAAAAAAAGGGCGCCAATGTGAGTGTTCACAGACGCACGCGAAAAGCGCAACGCGTAAAGGCGTCATTTGAGAAAAAAAACGCCTTCGTTTTTTTTTTTTGTTTGTTTGTTTCATCTGACCAATGAGATTGGCGCTTTTGCCCACGTGTTTGGAGGTTCTGAAGAGACAGTAAAACATAACTTGGGGGTGCTCAAACACAAAACGGTCTTGCCAGACACACATATGCAACGGTGAATGCTTATGTCATATGCTTTACGTTTCTTCCAGCACTCCATGCTGGATACGACTGTATCCACGGTTCCCTGAGTAGGGAAACAAAACGGTGTCTCATTGGCATGCTTGGGCAAATAAATTTGACAACATGTATCATAGGCGCCATCTTACACTAACGGGTGATCAGCTAATGTCATGGACTGTCGTCATCCAATAATATTTGCCGTTTTCACACGTGCTTCAGACACCAGTCACGCTGAGGGCGTTCCCCATAGCTTCAATACAAGACACAGTGTCTCGTTCCACTTCTCAGAAAACCATGGCTACAGTCGTAACCTGAGATGGTTTAAAAAGTCAATATATCATTAGTTTTCACTATGTTTTATGTATACAATGTTAAATAAACAGGCAAATGTTACATGAACAGACTCCACTGTAAAATCCTTCAGAATATAGATTGAAATAAAACTGGAAAGTTTGGTTTATGCAAGTGCTACTGACATGGAGATTTCCGGCTCAGTGCAGGAGAATAAAAGTGTAATTATGCAATCAATTGGTTTTTGTTATAAAAAAAGTTAAAAGCTATAGCAAAGAAATGGCCCACAATCAAGAAAATGACCTGTGCCTGAAATAATATGTGTGTTAGAGGGCTTAATTTAGTGGAATGAAAAAAAAAAATAATAAGTTAACACATTGAACTAACAGCACTAATTTTATCTTGTAATATACATACTTTTTCACATTTTTCACATGTCCACTCTGAAATAAGACACTATTCCACCAATGTCAACAAAGAAGTAATCTAGTCAGAGAAGAAAGTTATGCCAAGTTCCCCTTACTTCTGCTCTGCACTGAAAGGGCGTCTGTCTGCTATTTCCAGCACAGAATGACCTTGTGTGACATGAGCAGTGGAAGACGACCTGTGAGGCTCTGTGTACGTGACTGTGTCTCATGCGCACACATCAGTTCATATACAGTGCAATAAAACAGTTTTAGATGGCGGTAGAAGTAGCTACCCGTTGTGTGAGCTGGTTTGAGCAGACAGACACAGGCCACATGGCAGAGATTCACTCTGACAGGAGAGCTCAGCATGTGTGGACAGCAGGCCGAGCGGGCCAGCGCTTGCAGGCTTTGATCTTTACTCGCACTGCCGTCTGTTCTGCGTTTTAGGGCTGCTGAGCGCAGAGGCATCGGATACACCTTGAATGTCCAGTGTCCCTGCCACCTCTTAAAGACCAAGTATCTCTTTTCAAAGCTGAAGGGGCCCACTGAAACCCCACTGCCACAACCTCACAAATAACATTACGGTGTGCACGGCATAAAAGTGCCACTGAATTGGAGGACTGAAATGAAAGTGACACAGGGAATGTGCTTGTGTCAAGGGTCCAGGGTAGAGCTGTATTATTTTGTAATATGTGTCTGCTCATGCTGTGAAGAGCAACAGGTGGAGGACGTCAAAGAGCACAACATGTCTAAGTGTGAGTGACATTTATGTTTGATGAATTATATGCAGCGCACAAAATCAACACCAACTGTCAAAGAAAATCGAATTGCCTCTCAGTTAATTTTAAGAAATCAAATCATTTTTCAATTTATGTACATTTGACAGTACCTGTCCTACTTTGGTCTGTTTTTCACCCACAATGTCAATTGTTTTTCATGTAAAATTGTCTTTAATAATTTTAATCATAATCCTGGAACTGGAAAAAGGAACTGGTTTGGTGAATGGAGCCTTATTGAATACTAAGACAGTAAAGTTTCACCTGTTGCATTTTTTGTGTGTGTGTGTGTGTGTTTTGTACATGACATTTCCAGTGAGATATTTGGTTTTTATTCAATGCCACAAGAACAGGTAGTCAGATATTTTTATATAGTTGCCAGATTAAAAGATTCATTTTTGTTTTTATAACATTTTCAATGATTTTTTTTTTTTTTTTGGTTGTTCCAAATGGTTTAATTTCATGTATAAAATGTAAAAAAATAAAATAAATACAAGTTACAAATACGATTTATTTATTTGTGTATATATATTTATATTAAATTATGAACTATTAAATTAAATATAACTATTATATATATATATATATATATATACACACACACACAATTTTTACTACCCAATTTGTCAGGAGAGCAGGCGCAGTACATAAAACACAAGGTATATGTGTTGCATTATTACTGTTGTAGTGGTTTTTCCTAATAAATATACCAACAGTATTGTTGCAAAAACTCAATATTATATCGAACACTTCATTAAGGACAATTGTCAAATGTAATTATGCTTAATGTTTACGTGCTTAATGTAAATCGACATGAAATGTCCAAAAAATGAAGAAGGGATGGTGAAAGAAACCAAACGTCAATGTGGCTCTGACCACAAACGCATATAAATCCACAGACAACATGTAGGACTAATTTCAGGACAACGGATAGCCACAGAAAATGGATCTTAAAGGAAAACACTATTAACTTAAACCTTCCAAACACCGTTTACAGAACACCATTCTGTAATCCTGACGTTGAAACAAAGACAAATCCCCCCGTTTCTCCAGCTTCTCTGGAGAGCTTCTATTTTCATCTCTGGGTTATTGTCAGAGTGTGTTAATTTATTTCTAGACTATAAATCTTTGGCAGGCCACAGTTAAGATTATAAGATATGTGGGGAGTAGAAAAGGCAGGGGGAAGACAAGGATGAGAACTTGTGCTGTCTTTTAAGCCTCAAAAACAAAAATGATTCCACAAGATAAAGCAATGTTTTTGTCTGAACTCCACAAGCGCTCATGGAGACCAAACAAAAGAGTGAGAACAGTAGGCCTCACAGATAAAGATAAAACAACAGACTGTAGACATTGCATTTCGACACGGCCAAAAGAATAAATGAACCCATGTTGATGCATTTCCTATTGAGAACAGGAAGCTTGGGCGGGACCTACAGAGATGCATGAGTTTTGTTACAGTCCTGAACCATGATTTGAAACTCGCTTCTCTGCAGCAGGTGGTGTTAAGGAGACATTTCATTGGTTAGAAAATTTCATGGAGGATAAATCATCTATATTGTTGACTGCTTCTCTCAGAATAGATAAGCGCATTTCTACTGAAATATATTGGCTGCATCTGAAAAAGCTTATACTGTGACAAAAAGTAGTGTGTCAAAAATTCAGCAGTATCTTATAAAAGTGTAGCAGAAAGTACCCTGGATGAATCTACTACTGCCTAGATTCTGAAGTGTGAATCCGATGGACACTTCACTATCCCTTGAGACCACGGGAGAGGATTTGTGAATGACGTGATGCAACTGACTGCTGGTTGGTCACATTACAGTGACAACATGGTGAATGTAGTGCGTTCGGATTACATTTGTTCATTTAGCTGACGCTTTTATCCAACAATTAAGGCTGTCAAAGATTAATACGCGATTAAGTCGCATCCAAAATAAAAGTTTGTGTTTACATATGCGGGTGCACTGTGTATGATTATTTTGTGTGTGTGTATAGTGATGATGATATATATATATATATATATGTATATTAGGGCTGTCAGTTTAACGCGTTATTAACGGCGTTAACGCAAACCCATTTTAACGCGTTAATTTTTTTATCGCGCGATTAACAGTCTTTTTGTCCTAACAAACTTTGTAGTTTTTTCACATGCTTTTGCAACAGGACGGCATGCGTCCTGATCCATTTCGGCGTCTCGCGCTCGTCATCCACTCAAAGCCGGCTCGCAAGCCCGAACGAGTGTGTGCGTCAGTGCCTGTTGTTTTGTTTCCGGTCTAGCTGTCCGCTTGCGCTTTGAAAGTCATTGAAATGAATGGGTTTCAGATCGCAGCGTCGAGGACGTTTTGTGCCGCACACACTCGTTTCGGCTTGTGAGCCGGCCAAATAGTAACGTTTTGAGTGGATGACGAGGCGTGAGACGCCGAAATGGATGCCAATAAGATTCTGAATGGAAAGTTTACTTTTAAAAAGTTGCCAAATTGTCCCATTGACAAGACCAAGTGATCTGTGTGTTTTGTCGTTGTGAACTGAGGAGCTATCATCATTGCAGCACGTCCAGTCTGAAACACCACTTGATGATGGCCAAGCAAACACACACACACACACACACACAGATGATGCGAATTCTCCACCCCTCGCCAATATCAGGACCTCGTCAGTATTTCTTTCACCCTTTTATTGATAGACAGTGTTACATTGTGTGAGAGATTATTTGTATATGTTAGTGTGAAATTGAACACTATTCCAATGTTATTTTCAATAATAAAAAGAAACATTTGCACTAAACAAGCCAATCCACTTTTCCATGTAGATAAGAGCATTAAAATGAGAAAAAACAATGTAACAAAAAGAAATCAAAAGACATTTAGAATAGATAAAAATGTGTGATTAATCGCGAGTTAACTATGACATTAATGTGATTAATCGCGATTAAATATTTTAATCGTTTGACAGCACTAATATATATATATATATATATATATATATATATATATATATATATATAAATAAATACACACACATGCATGTATATTTAAGAAAAAAATTCTTTATATATAAAATATTTATATTTATATATAATATAAATTATATATAAATCTATATACAGTAAACACATGAAAATATTTCTTAAATGTATACAAGCATGTGTGTGTATATATATATATATATATATATATATATATATATATATATATATATATATATAGAGAGAGAGAGAGAGAGAGAGAGAGAGAGAGAGAGAGAGAGAGAGAGAGAGAGAGAAAGATATAATAATTATACAAAGTGCACCCATATATTTATTATGTAAACACAAAATCGCGATTAATCGCTTGACAGCCCTACTTACAATTGCTATACATGTCAGAGGTCGCACGCCTCTGAAGCAACTAGGGTTTAAGTGCTCTTGCTCAGGGACACATTGGTGTCTTGCTGTGGATTCGAACCCGGGTCTCTCACACCAAATGTGTCTTATCCACTGCGCCATCACCAGAACATATCTAGAACATACTTTAGCATTAAGTATTTATTAAAAACAAGTAGCGATTTTCTGACGCAGCCCTTGAGTTATATGTACACTTAGGCCGTGTATCCACCAAAGCTTTTTTAGCCAGCTGAAAATGCCAGACGCTCTGCTGAAGACGGCGTGCTTTGGGCGCTTGAGAGCGTTTTGGCAGCACAGCGTTTTTTTCCGTTGAGACTTTTCGTTGCTATGATACAGAATATCCGCAGCACAGTTTACTTGTAACTGATGTCGCAGATAATTTTTTCATACTAAAGATGTATTTTTCATCCATTTTGTTCGTTTAGCTCAGCTGGTTGGTGTCGTTGTACAGAAAGAATGTTGTGACAGTTGGTCAGTGTGGTTTAGTCCCGGCCCTCCTCCACTGTGATTGGACGGGTGGGTAAAAAGTGACCGTGATGAGCGCTGTGTTTTTTCCAAAGTTGAAAAATTTTCAACTCTCGGCGACCAGTAAAAAAAAAAGCTGGGCGATTGACGCTTCAGCGTAAAAAAAAAAAAAATGGTCAGCGCCTCGTTACGCTCATGCCGTTTAAAAAAACGGCGCGCTCTCATTGAAAACGAAGGCCAGACGCGTGGAAAAATGCTTTGGTGGACACACGGCCTTAATTGATTTGTCTTTCTGGCAAAGATGACTCAAAAACTAAGGATATTTGAGATTTTGCTCTTAAAAAAAACATCAGTTTAAGTGTTCCTGAAGTTTGTTTGATTTTTTTACTGAAGAAAAGGCTGGATATGCAATCTCAACATGACAGCCACAATAATAGGGCAGCCCATTTAATGTAGAGCAGCCCGTTTAATGGGCTGTCAACTTTAGTCGTTTAGTCAACTAATCGATTCGATGCCGTCTTGGTCGACTGACATTCTTATTGGTTCGAACCAGATATTTATTCTGTTATAAGCAGTTATTTATTACTGTATTCTAAATAATTAGCCTCTGTTTTGTCCCCAACTTTAAAATGGTTTAATTTAGGCTATTTTTGTAACTGCGCCACAGTTTAGCGCACACACATAATACACTCGGGAACCGCACCTGTGGCTGGCTGGCTGCGCTGCTGCTCTCGCTCAGTAAGGGATGCTGTATTCATTCAGTTAGAACGCTGCTTGTTTTGGCTTTAGTCGACAAAATGTCCAGGAAATCTAAATCTTTTGTCTGGCTGCATTTTAAATCAAAGACGACAAGACTGTGGAGGGAGGCGACCGCGTTGCTCCATTATGAGCGCGCAAGTCGCGCGCTTACATTTGAAATGTGTTTTCTTAATATGTTTTCGTTTTTATTTGTACACTTGACGCATTTGAAAAGAGCCTAAATAATGCAACAAAACGAAAATAAACCTATACACGGTCCTACAGCCTATTAGGATAGTTTTTTAGGCTATTTGTTTTTTGTGTGTTGTTTTAAAACGCCTTGATCGTCAGGACGAAAGTTAACCCATAGCTTTGAAAGTAAAGAAGAACATGAAGCCTGTAGCCTATAAACGAGAGCTTTTGTTAGGATTTTTCATTATGTGGCAGATAGCAGTTATATTTTTTGCAGCATGTGGTGTGGTCAGGTGCGCGATTGTGACTGTTACTATAGACCGGACAGAGCTCTTCACTTTTTGCAGTTAAAAAAATCACTTAATTTTCCAAGAATTGTATTATTATTATAGTTTTATTTATTTGTGATGTTTTTTCGTTGTTGTTTTATAAATGCTCAAAGACAATTGTTTAAAAAATGTTTAATCAAAACATCACATTTTTTGTCGACTAATCGTTGCGCAGGACAAGACTTTGGTCGACTAAGGATTTCTTTGGTTGACTACAGCCCTATAGAATACATAATAATACATTTATTTAGTCTTTATTGATACATTCATGATTTTAGTACATATAAAATGAGACTGAATGAATCAAATCGGACACTTTGAACTGCACGTCATATCTCAGTTTTATTGAGCATTACAATAGCAAGAGGTTACTACAATCTGCTGTTGGAAACGTTCACAGACATTTCATAACAAATGCAGGGTCAAGTAAAACTAAAATAAGCATATATACTAAAATAATTATATAAATCATTATATATATATATATATATATATATATATATATATATATATATATATATATATATCATATATTTTTTATAGTAATGCAAGAATGTTAAGTAAAGAAAAAGTTCTCAACTGCAGAACTTCAACTAATAGCCCTGCCAAAAAACCCTCATCAATGTAATAACCGTCAACATATTTGATTCAGTGTAATTTATAAATACATTTTAGAGATCCTCTCATTTTTCTGCCATTATAAAATACAGCTCTAAAATATACTTTGCATTTTCAAAGATGAACTAACAGTCATTTTTTAGCTTGCTTTTTTGGGGGTCTCATCTCCTGAGCACTACACATGGCATTAGAAAACACACAAAGCTGTTGACATGTTAATACAGCTTAATCACATAAGTGCACTATGCTTTCAAATAAGGTCAAGTGAATTCAAAGTACGCAAAATAAATGCATACTTGGATTGTGAAACATGCGCCATGTTCTTAGTACACATGAGCAGTGCAGTTAGTCATAGTGCACGTATTTAAGTAAGACGCTGAGCAAAAGTGCGTGTGCATCTAGTCTCATCAGAAGATCTTTCTGAGATCCTACTGCCATCAACTTTGTGGTGAAAGTGTAACAACCACGATTTAACATATTTTCAACAGTGCATATCATTAGATTTGAGAATACTCCCACTCTTTAAAGAAATAGTTCACTTGAAAATAAATTTCTCCCATTTACTCCGCCCTCGTGTCATTCAAGATTCGAAAGTTGGGTATCGGAAGAATAGACAGATCACGTGACTCACTGAATGAGTTCAGTAAGAGTTCTAAAGACTCAGGTCAAATGGATCATTTTTATGATACTTTGAATCTTTTTCAATATTTTAAAGCTTACTAAAAGGAAAACAATGACAAGGATCCTCTTGTGTTCTGCAAAAGAAAGTAAGCTATAAAGGTTTAGAATGACATGAGAAGTGAGTAAACGGCAAATTTTATTCGGAACTGCTATTCCGAAGCTTTAAAAAAGTCAAACGAAAAGGCAATTTTTGCAAATTTCAAAAAGATTTTTATCCTGTATTCCACACTGCGTACGCATTTGCGACTTAACCAGACTCACATCAAGCACATGTCAAATATCTTCACTCAGACCGGAAATGTTCAGACCTATTATATGAATTACTAAACTGAAATTTTGCACAAAACAAGCACCTTATCTATATATAAAACATAATAGTAAAAGTAATATTAAACATCAAGTAAGCCGTTTACATTAATGGCCACCCTGTTTCAACAACCCTTAGCTTATTTACAACGAAAGGACGGTGCATATTGTTTAAGAGAGGAATAGAAATGGAGCATCAAGTCTTGTCCAGCACATATTAGAAGCTGAGTTCCTTGGAAGCCCACTAAAACCAGAGCAGTGCACTAGTCCTGAAGTGCACTTGGCATGTCCTTTTCTTAGCAGACGCCTTAGGCAAATTACCCTGCTAACCCTGTCCCCGTCCCCCCATCTCAAGTGACAGTGACACAGATGACACTGTCTATGCTATGCCCATGAATGGAACGCAAAAGTAGCACGGTATGTTTTAGAAAAGGAAATTGTGAATAAATGAATAAATGTTTTTATATCTGTGCAATAAAGAAAAGATGGAAGAAAAGATATATTGCAACCTTTTTGTCCCTTTATAATGGTGTCCTATGATGACACAACATCAAGCTCTTGCTTATGCTTATGCTGCAGAAATAGAGGATGATTTCACACCGCTTCAGTCACTCACGGTGCCAAGTCGACAGACTCCACCTTCGATTGCCAGCGACTGTCCGGCCACCGCCCCAGGAGGAAGTCTGGATATGTGAGTCTGGCAAACAGAGAGAGAGTGTTAACAGAGTCAAGTATGAGTGTGGCGGAGAAGCACACAGCTGTTGAATAGTGGGAGTGAGGTGTCCTCACTGCAATAAAAGGCATATAGCCCCGTCCAGCTCTCTGTCGGGCAACGATAAGCGGCCCTCAGGGAGCCAGAACCATGTGCGAGGCAGAATAGAAGTGAAGGTATCATCCCAGAGTGCTCCGGGCCACCTGTTGGAAGCACTGGTTCATGGCGGGACAACACGCATAGGGTGATGAGTCAGTGGAAAACTGTGACCCCTTTCAGCACATCCATGTGTGTCAGTTATGCTATGATAGTGATCCATATCTCAATCACACAGTCTGTGTGACCTCTAGCTCAAGTGCGGGTAGATTACGAGCAAGCTAAAAGAGAATACCTCAAAATAACTCAAATATAACTCAAAATAAACAATAGAACATTAAACAAACACAAGCGAACATCTACTCTGAAAAGTAAATGAATAATTACAAAATAAAAAGTAAATACATGTATGACATAATTAAAATACAGGGCCCTATAACTTCCGTAACACAGAAAAAACAGATGGAGGGATGGAATAATTAATAAAAATTGGATTTACAGGATAACACAGGAGTGCGCAGTGGATAATACACATGCCTTTGGTGTGAGACCCGGGTTCGAATACATTGTGAGACACCAATGTCATGGTTTCTGCAGGTTTCACAAAGTCAAATTTAAGACTTTAAGACCTTTTTAAGACCATTATGAATGAAATTTAAGACCTATATCACGACAAAAAAAAAAAAACGTACAAAGGAAACGCGTGACGAGTCTCAAAATTATTCGCCAAGTAATTTAATTTATTCAAACTGAACATTCGGCGAAAATCAGTACAAACGGTCTCGTGATTTTGGAAATTTGTTCCGTTTCTGTTTTTATAAAATCCCCTATTCCAAAGTGCGTAATGTAGGCCGTTTTATCTTTCACGCACCTGAAGGAAACATCGTTTGAAACAATGTAGGACTGGTGTCATGTCGCCGTGTGGAAAACCCAGAGCACCTCTGCTATTAGTGTTGGCTCTGATCAAAAAGCAAAATCCAAATCAGCAAAATCAGATCCTAAATTCAGATATTTCAAGCCAAGTATCGCTAAACTTCCACTTCCCCATAGCTGAATAAAATTCGTTTAATGTCTGTCTGTGGTATCTGAGATACCCGCCAATAACACAAAACCTCAAAACTAGAGCCAGACCGATATATCGGCATGCCGATATTATCGGGGCCGATATTAGGCATTTTCCGAATTATCGGTCATCGGCAGTTATAATGTCCGATAAATGAATATTTCAAAAATAAAAACGGATGAAACACGCTTTGAACCATGTCATGAGTGTTGGAGTTGTATAGTTTGTCCACCAGAGGGCACTCTACACCGTCCCTGTTGGCAACACTCGTTGAGTTGGTCACGAGACATACATTGCTTGAATAACAATTAAAAGAACATCCCCATCAGTCACGGAATTAGTTAGTAATAATTATGTTGCGTTGCTACAGGTGTTGACTGACTGTCCTTTTAACTTTTGACATAGTGACTGAAGTATTTCTTTAATAGCGCGTGACCGTTATAGCAATGAGACCAGTCATCATTGGCCTGTTATATTGAAAATGTGTGTTTTACACTTTGCAGTATGACGCCATCCATTGCTAAATTTTGGCTCATCGTAGACTAGCTAATCACAAAGCTAGCTAATGCCACTATCATCAGTCTGTTCTGTTGTGACAATAAAAGAAAAAGTTTCTTTTTAAAATGCATGATCATAATATTTTAGTTAAAACTCATAAATAACTACAAATAACTAACGTTAGGGAAATCTGTTAATGTTTTGTTGCGCGTTTCGAAAAAAAAATAAATAAATAAAAAATATCGGCCGATATATCGGCATATCGGATTTTAAAACCAAAAAATATTTGTATCGGTATCGGCCTTCAAAATCCTTTATCGGTCGGGCTCTACTCAAAACTGATTGGCTGTTGCATGTTGGTCTATTTTGTAGTTGTAATACAGCGAATTAAGAACTACAACTACGTAATATAAATTTAAAAAAAACTATTCCGAAGTGCTGTGGGATAATTTCAATGAGATTTACATGGACATAGGAAAATTAAGACCCGTTTAAAAAGATTTAAGACCTAGAACACAATACTTCAGCAAATTTAAGACTTTTAAGGCCTTAAATTGTGATTTTGAAATTTTAGACTTTTTAAGACCCCGCGGAAACCCTGCAATGTGTCCCTGAGCAAGACACTTAACCCCTAGGTGCTCCAGAGGCGTGTGACCTCTGACATATATAGCAATTCAACGTTGGCTAAGCCGCGCCCCCCTTAGTTACTGTTGCTACATCCGTCAAACTTCATCTGCGCTCTGCATGGCTTATGCTGTGACAGCTCTTCCTGCTGAAATGTTATCAAACTTTTATAAAGCAGCAAATAAAGTGTCCGACAGAAGTAGGCAAAAGGGGCTGCAATATGCGTTTGAAGGCTATATTCAAGACATACAGGTGAAACGCCAAGAGACAAGACATCCAAAATAGAGGCAAAAGCAGTAACGTTACCGGTCACAGTCAAAAAATGAACCACCGCATATCCTACTGAATCGAGACAGAGGCTGGGACTAACAATATCAGGGAGCAACACTGTTCATGCAAAGCTGGGTAGGTCTCTATTCACTTCTATAATCGTTATTACAAAGCAAACGGACTACACGAGTATAACGTTGTATTTATTAGCAGCGTGTGCTACCATATCAACAACCGGTATGAGAACCGAAATCATAACTAAATACATTATAAAACGGTCTAACTAGTATAACTTCACACTCACAGTAAGGTTAGAAGCAAAAATGATGTGCTTGTTGATCTTTGAGGGGTTTAGCTGACTGAAGATGTCCACACAGTTTAATACAAAGACGGCACTTGTCAGGATTTGACTTCGGTTTTGGGAAGGGAAAAAACGGACACCCCCCTCCAAGCTCTCAGGGAAACGCGTATTTGTGTTACAAATGCCCGAGGCACAACGTTTAACCATATTTTGGATAAAACTTACGTGAAGGTAGAAAAAATATGAGACGCTTGTGTTGAAAGTCAACGGAGCGCTGTGGAAAAGTGTCCGACCTCTGTGGGAGGCTCGTTCTATGCTGCGCTGTGATTGGTCAATCTACATTCTAGGGCGTGGCTTAGCAAAAGGTGAATTGTAATTCGCTTTGGATAAAAGCGTCAGCTAAATTAATAAATGTAAATGACTTTTTTCGCGAATTTAGCAAATTTTGGATGAATAAATCCAAATAAATGCAGAAAAATTAAAATGGGAAAATAAAATGGAATCCAGATTTTTTTTTTTATAAATAAAAACAGGCACACTAAAATATAAACAAATCTAAATTATATACTGTAAACATACAATAAATGACCGAAATGGTACTGAACCCATGCCTCTACATAAGACTGTTGATATATTGCATCATTGGTTTAAAAAAAAGGATATTCAAAGTTGGCATTTAACTTGTTTCCAACAATCTAGTGAAAATTGGAGTCCAGGCAACAACCCCAACTGAAACATTGTTTTACAAAAGGCGTAGCTTGTCTGAGCAATAATGCCACATAACTTTGGGTGACGCGAATTTGAGTGCCAGGTCGTGATTATCCGATAACTTCTTGTCTTATCCTCAACTGTTCTATCAAATAAAGTTCAAAAAGCCCTACAATATCTTAAATCTTGATGAGTAACAGGCATAAAACACAAACTTTCTAATATGTTTCTGCTAATTGCTAACACACCCATGTAACAATAAACACATTCAGACATTACTGTAAAGGATCAGGGCAACTAGAATACAGGGGAAATCATAACACAACCCCATAGAACGTAATTCCAACGTTCCTTCCAAATAGAGATAAAGCCTTCCTTTATACATGACCATTACATTAATTTGTGGAATAACATGGCCCAAATATTCTGGCCATTAGAGTTCTGCAAGATGTTTTTGTGAGATGCTAGGGGTTGTTGTAACAAGGAGATGCCAATGTCTTCAGAGTGGGTTTTAGCACATAGCACTTTATGCTATGTAGTTACCAGGGGGTTTGGAGTGGTTGCTTATTAGCCAGTCTCCATGATATTGTGGTCCTCAACTAAATGGCTCATGTCCCCCTTTCTATAGAAGTGTATGTGATTTTTCCCTTGTTTTTTTAGTTGTTTTTTTTTTTTAGAAAAAGCTTCAACTCGTGGAAGCTCGTTTCCGTCACAGAAAAAGATTTAAAAGAGAATTGCGACTTTTTGTCTAACAATTCTGACTTCTCTCACAATTGTTTACATCTTTTTTTTCAAGATATAAACAATTGCGAGATATAAACAATTGGGAAAAGAATTGCAAGATATAAACTCACAATTCAAGAGGTGAATTACATTTTTCTTTTTTTCAAGTAATGTTTCAACTTATGTAACAAGTTCAGTAGGATTTTCAGTCTTTTTAATATTCTTTTGTTGTTTTTTGTCATTGTAATTAATTTAATCATAAATTACATTTACTTTAATTTTAAATTGATTCAGTATATTTTTCTTGTGATCTATTATTATGGAAGCTTGTTTCCACCACTGAATTAAAAATAAAAAAGGTAATTGCGACTTTTTCTCTCACAATTCTGTTTTTTTTTTTTTTCTGACAATTGTGAGTTTTTAACTCGCAATTCTGACTTGGAAATGTAATTCCCCTCCAATCGTCAAGTGTAAATTAGACGTATTCTTCTTATAAATGACAACAGGGTTTTGAAGTTGAACACATTTCAATCTACAAGATGGTGTTTTATCTGGAATGATTCACATGTGGTTGGAATTACCACTGCTGGAAATAATCATGAAGTCTTAACGCAACCTAAAGATTAGACTCAATTCTGTGTGGCAAACCAGAGATTCCCTGACTGCGACTGGACATCTAGACCCAAGCCAAACATTTAAGCAGTTGGATATAATCAGAAAACTGCTTTGTTTGAGACCAAAAGTATGCCATTAAAATTCTTTCTTAATTGCCATGTAAAAATCTGTGTATGATGTGTTAAAGAGCTGAAACCCAGAATGTTTAAAGCAAAAGTGGGGCCGCAGTGTAAAAACAGATATATGACAATGGCCGTCCTTCAGCTGTGGTTTTCACATATTTTGTTCTCAGCCACAATGTGCCATCCCTTGTTTTGAGGGGCTAAATGGAAAAAGGGAAGAGTGAGCAGTGTAACCAATAGGGCTGTAATCAAGACCACCTCTGTCAAGTCCAAGACAAGTCCAAGTCAAGACCAGAGCCCAAAGAGGTTCGAGTCCAAGACAAGACCGAGTCCAAAAAGGTTCAAGTCGGAAGACAAGACCGAGTCCAATGGAGTACTAGGAGTTACAATGGAGTAATGTTGGAGTTACAATGGAGTTACAATGGAGTAATGTTGTTAAGAATTTACACAACACAAGGCTTGATTTAAGTTGGTCAATTAAATTGAAAAAAGTTGCACAAATAAATACAATAAAGATACAAATAAAGACAAATAAAGAGAACGTTTTTGAATAGGTCTAATACTAGTATTCATAGACAGAAACTGAATAAAGTAATCAAATGGAAAATAACACTGGATAGTATTTTAGTCCAGAATTAAACACATAGGCAATCAATCCTGATTCCTTTAACTTAAAGTTCTCTTTTCTTGTTTTGACGACAAAATTACTGACCGACACATATGGTTGCTGTCACTTTAACTAGTGCACAGATTCTGAGTTCATAAAACTGGCATGCGTTTTATGCTTATTAAAGACAAAACCGACTATATACTCACAGAGATCCAAATTGACACAGTTTTGAGTGTTAAAGCAATATAGCTAATCCGTGAAAAATAACTTTTGTTACTGGCCAAGCTGTTCTTGAGGCAGATTTTCTATGAATGTGCGCATAGTCATCCCAGAGAGCATGCGAGGACTTTATAGTTTAAAATTGCTTGAATGTTAAACAGGTAAGACTTAAAAAGATTTGCAAATGGTAAGCTTTATTCACGAATGCACTGCTGGCCCGATTGTGCAAGTGAATATTCCGTCATGTCCCGACTCCTGAACGCAAGTGTGTTTCATCGCAGCAGCGCTTCATGTTTGCCTTCCACAACACATGAGAGAAGAGAAGACGCGGCACCGCCGAACACTCATGGAAATTGCGCCTGGCAGATAGTTATTAAAAGAATGATTTGATTTTTTGAACACACATACAAAAATGTTGGACTTGAGTCCAAGACCGGACTTCAGCAAATATCAGCAACCACGGATGCGTTTCCCAAATGCATTCTTAGCCGACTATGGTTGCAAGTTCACCGATTTGCCGTTTCCTGCAACCATAGTTCTAGCAAACATTCCAAAACAGCATCACAAACTTGCACTGTTGAAACAGTTTATTGTTCAATGACCTGTGGACTTAAATAGATCATGCTCCTGGGCACAACAAGCAAGCTAACAATCAGTAAACTCTATATATTTCATTCTATTTATATATTGTGGTGGAAGGTAGCCTGACTTTGTCATACTCGTATTCTAATGAGAAAATGAGTCTGAGACCGCTCCATTAAGCTTTGATTATGAGGCGTGTCGTAACCGAACCAGGAAAAACATCAACTTTGCACTCAATTGGATAGTCGGTAGACCTACAACCAATCAGAGCAATGCAGTAAGTCAACTCCTTTGCATAGCGCAGTTTTCAACTACAGAACTTACTTATTTTAGAAGTTAAATAACGAGTGTTGCTTCTTTTACTTACTTCTCAATGAGTGCGACCAAAGCAGAAACCACAACGACCATAGGCTTTTCATTACACATCTTCTTAGTGACCATCGGAGCCAGCTGATAAGTTACACTTTTCCCGAATCATGTGGGAAGGACGGCAAAATATCTTTCCGAATCGACAAATGCCTTGATTGCAGTTCTCTGTCTATTAAAATTAATGCGCTGTTGATTTATTTTACAACAGACGCGACAGCGGAACGTTGATAACATGATGATTACTTGCAGATCAATCTGTCCATCATCGTATAAAGCCCGCCCTGGCAATTTGATTGGCGCGAACATTGTTTGCCTGATCATAATTACTCCTCAATGGATTCGAGTCCAGACCGAACTTCCCGTCCAAAAATGTTGTGGGCGGAGTTCGGGCTGGCATCCAGGCTAGGTGGAAGGATCAACGACACACACAATTGTTGTTTAGGCCGCGTTTCCACCGCAATAACTTTCCCCAGGAACTAGGGACTTTGGGATGGTACTCAGTGTGCTAAATAATACCCCCTTCGAAAAGTCCCTGTTTTACAAGGTAGTTATTTTTCAAAGTTTATGAACTTTCAGGGGTAGAAGGTGGGTCCACGCCGCATTTTTATTGGTTGACTCCAGGCAGATTTTTTAAAATCTGTTGCCGTGCGTGCAGTAACAGTTCTTAACTTTTTCGAATCAACTTTGACTTGGCTGCTGAACATGCTGATTGGTTGAGTCCAAGCCGCATTTTGATTGGTTAACTCCACGCAGATTTTAAAAAAATTGTTGCAGTTTGCTTTTCGAATAAACTATGGAGTTTAAAAAATTACGGCAGGTGGACCGACGACAAGGTTCAGGCTTTATGGGGGGTTGGGGAATTCCTAGGACAAATTGTCCCAGGTTATTTCAGTTGAAACGCGGCTTAATAAAAATCAATTAAATGAATGAACCCGCAAATAAAGCAAAATGACATGCAACAAAAACAGTGAAATAGTCATGAATGACTGCCACCATTTTTTACAGCAGAATATCGGATATTGTCAAATAGATTAATTAGCAGAAAATTGTCAATCCATCTACACATGACATCAATTACGACAGTCCTATATTGTTAAACCAATGTAGTTCAAAAACAGAAGTACAAAAGAGTCACTATGGCTTTGGAAAAAAATCATGACTAGTTGGTAAGTTTCCTCAATGATGCATCTTAACAATGGTGGTTAATCAGCAAGTTACATCACTGTACAAGAAATGCATCCCAGAGCATGGACGAGAGGACTAGAAAACAAGCTCTTCTCCAACAGCAATGATGCGTGTGGATTTGGGAATTGAGCTGGAAGGTTTGAAAATCTTGCCAGAAAATAAAAGAAAACATGCAATCCACATTCCAGGCTATATATCGGACAACATGTTTGTCAGTGCACCAAACACAGAGGCCCATCCGTATCCTATGTGTACAGTTTCATGACCACAAATATCCTGTGTACATACATAGTTATAATTTTATGCTGTGCAAAGTATACATCATGGAATTCTTTTAAATGTATGGCTGAAAAAAAGAAAAATAAATTTAAGCTAAATTAAATATGGCCTAACTTTGCAACTGTGCTAACAGATATACAAACGGAGCAGGGAGTCTGGAGAAGATGCTTGTTAAATGTAAAAGATTCATCAATGCCAGGCATGAAAGCCAAAGGGCTTGAAGCAACAGAGCAGAGGTCCGCTTCCAGCCAATCTACACTGACAATAGAGCCGGATAAAGAGTACACTGGCTTCTGCAAGAACTGACTAGAGCCCCTGTTCAGAGCACAAACCTAACAAAGGACTATTCTAAAATGGGTCAATGCACACTTCTAGACACGTCTCTGAGCTACTAGCCGTAGAATAGAAACGGTTAAAACGGCACACACTCCTAGAGCTCTGGACTGTGTTCTATCTCGCTGAGCTGCCAATTAGCTCTGGGCTTTCATCTCATCAAACACACACACACATACACAGCAGCACAATGCATGAAGGAATGGGAGGAATGTTTCTGGAATGGTACAGAAATGAGTTGGTGTCTTTCTGCAGCAGTCGTGGTAAATGAACCCGTCACAATTCAGCAGGATTGTTCATTTTATGAGTACCTGCTGCCAATTACATACCAGAAACTTGTCGATTGATACTAAAAATATAAGAAATTTATTTGTGCATCTTGCCATGCTTTCATCACTTTTTGGGCATTAGGACATGAACTGCCAAGTCCCAAGTGCCAAAGATAAATCAAATAGGAGTTTTGGCAATACTTTAATAATAATTTTGAATAACACTAACAAATCTTAATTGTGAGGACTGCAAAGACAAGCATCTCTATTAGTATCTGCTCAGACACTTGAACAAAACCCCACAGATCAATGTCAGTGTAACAATGTAATCGCAGTGAAGTCACTTTAAAACCAAGCATCTTTCTGCAAGTCAAATCTGTGAATTGACTTGACCAACTTGAACATTATATGCCTGTGTGGTAAAATCTTTCGCTACATCACATGGTTCGAAACTGACTTACAATTCACCCATGGAAATGCAGATTTCATTTCAAATCAGAGTCTCTCTCAACAAATCAGAGTCTCTCTCATCTCCCATTCCCTTTAAAAGCCAGTTGCACTTAGTGCCATGGCGGATTAGCTATTTACTTGACGGATTTTATATGACGGAATTTGCCAGCAGAAAAACTCAAACGCTTCTATCAGCGGCAGACCATCTACAGGACAAAGTGTACAAGTGTTGTGGACCCACCTGTCAGGCGCACATTACTAACACTCTCTTTAAAGCTGCAGTTACGTAGCTTTTTGGGGTTAAAATAATCCAAAATACATATTTGAGAAAATACAAGACCAGCCAGTGTTCAAAACTATCTGCTTGCTTTAGCTTGATTCAAAGCAGTCAGTTACCAGTTAATATTTTTAATCAAGCATCTTTCAGCGAGTCAAATCTGTGAATTGACTTGACCAACTTGAACATTATATGCCTGTGTGGTAAAATCTTTCGCTACATCACATGGTTTTAAACTGACTTGACAATTCACCCATGGAAATGCGAATTTCACTAATGACAACTCACAGAAAAAAAGTTAAAGTAATCACACCTGAAAGTATTATATTTTCGTATGTAACTCAACACAAACCACTGAAAAAATTGTATTTAAGCAAGGTGTGCTATTACTGATTATAACAGTTTCCATGCTAAATTACTAAATTGAAGCAGGGACCCAAGCTATATCTAGCCCCCAGAAAAGCATAAAGACTAACCACCCCAAATGCCCTAGCAATTGCGGAACAGTGAAAGAGCCTCTGATGAGGGTGTTCTGATGTGGGAACTTCTTACCCTGGGTTTACTGTTCCTGGGCAGACATGTATCCCACACACATGCTCTCTGTAGTATGGCTCCATAGAAACTCCACTGTGAATAAAAGAGAGACAATAACTGTGAGATATTATAGGTTTTAAAAATCCTTAAAATCTACACATCCTATAAAAAAAAAAAAGATTACACTTCCTATAAACCTGGAAGAAAATTAGCATCTTGAGGAGCTTCAAATGGATTTTTAGAAGTGCTTTATTTTATTGATGAATTAAATATTAGAACAGAATAAAATCTCAAATAATATTGTGAACCACAATGCAAATTTTATAGAGATGGTTAAATGCTCCAATGCATTGCAATTTTTCTTAAAGATTCTGAATCAATTCTGAGTAAGCATTTGCGATAGAATTGTTTGTGCTCTAGAAACAACCGTATTCTGCTTGCTTTGAATTCTCACACACACCTTTGAATAGCGCTTGCGGCATGTGGCGGTGGGGTGAATCAGTGTTAGTTGTTAAATGCATCTTAAAATGCTTTTATGATGCAAAATTAACATAATTAAAGTCTGTTATGTCTTAAGGGATTACACACACAAGACAAAGCATCTGTATTGTCAAAATAGATACTGTGCATTAGTGTGAATGCAGCCTATTTTTAGATCTCCTGCTGTCTATGATGTCATCTTTGTTTGTGTTTCTTTGTTCCTTTGTTTATTATCTGATATTTATTGTTATTGTATTGTTTTGAAACCATATTTAGTTAAATTCTTAACATAAAATTGTTTTAAATTTGTAATTATTATAAAAAGTACTTTATATAAGATTTAATTATTCATTTGTAATTATAATATTTAAAGTCAGTAAACTATTTAATAAAAGTAAAAGAAAAAAACAAACAAACATGTAAATGTAAATCAAGAATAATTTTGGAATCGGATCGTGACTCCCAGAATTTAAATTGGAACGGATCGTGAAAGTGCCTAAAGATTCCCACCCCTTATATTTTACTCATAAATGGAAAACTGCTATTCTAAAAACCCATTAAAACTTCAAAAATGAACCCATGGGTGAATTATTCTTAAATTGAGTTAACCTTAAATTGAAGTCAAGATTGAATGGTTAATGAACACAACAGACAAAGATATTGAAAAGGTGAGTTTCATATCAGTCTGAAATGTGTTCTTCCATTGAGTGTTGTCAGCCTTAATCATAACAATGCCTCTATTATTCCGACCACACTCCCAGACCACACTTTGAGACCTGTTTATTCTGTTATTTGTGAATGTAGGGAGCTGCCATGTTTATCCCTGAATGTTTAAACAAAGACGCCTGGAAAAATAGTCAGCATCTTTAGACAAGAATGTGAGGGAGGCATCAGAAAGGATGTAATGGGGGAGGGGGGCAACATTACGAAATGACTTTCAGGGAATCTTCAGGGACACAGTTGTTCTGCAAAAATCCTCCATAACGGCATCTTTTTATGTAACACTTTAAGGAATGATGCATTAAATTGTTCAAAATTGATACTAGATACATTCATGAGGTTACAAAAGACCCATTTTAAATAAATTTAATGTAGAAGGACTTTTAGTAGAAGAAATTTAAGGAAGGACATTTAATGTAGTCACGCAATGCTGACGTTGTTAACATTAACAGTTTGAGAACAAAGTATAATTTGCATGGTTTTGCACAATACAATAACTTTAAATATCAAAAACGATTGTTAGATTTAATCAGCGCGATTTACTGCAATGTCAGAACCAGAACAAAAGTGGATGATTCTTACTAGTTCAGATTACATTTTCCAGTGAAAATTATTATTGGTCATACTTTAAAAAAAAAGAATAATCTGTGATTCTGAATGTCAGTATCCACACTGGCACGGTGACTGACAGCTGCACACTCTCCTCAAACATTGTGTTCATCCACGCTGTGCCGTATTGAGGGTGTTTAAGTACAACTCACGTTAAGTTGATAATTCCGCTAATGACTGCATTTGCAGATTTCAAACAGAGATGGCGACAGAGAGGTAAAACTGTTGACTGCAGCCTAAAAAATATTGCACCATTGACTTTAGACTAGGATTTTGTTGATCAATGGCGCAGTTTATTTCAGTTGCTAAAAAAGTAATGCGCCAACAATGCGCCTAAAACACACCTCATTTACAGACAAGCACACTCATGGGCGCATATGCTATTTAACAGGGGTGCTCCGATCAGGATTTTTGGGGCCGATTACCAATCACCGATTACTGGAAGCTGTATCACCCGATACCGATACCGAATCACCGATATAGAGTCTATTTGAAGCCTTCTATTTATCATGTACCATTATTATTAAACTATATTTAACAACAATGTACATTAAAGGGCGGGTTTACTGCTCTTTTCTTTGATGATTGTGTTTATGGGGGGCAATATAACATGTATCCGTGGTTTTCTTCTTTTTAAAGTCTTATTTTTCATAAATTTCACCTTTATTGTCAGCCGCGCTCTCCTCTGTCCCCTGAACGAGCGGATGACTTCCTGAGTCTATGAAAACACTCCCTCAGAACCACGTAGCAGGCTCAGATTGGTTCGGTTGGGCCGGTGTGTTGTGATTGGCTAAACTGTCGCTCACGTTGTCCGAAAGATTAACGCCCATGAGCTTTACGGGCGAAACGGGCGGCATGCCAAAGGTGGATAGCATAGACGGTGGATACACGTAAATAATGATGTGGAGACTGCAGTATCACAGAGGCAGAATCAGACCGAGAAAGCCGCGATGAAGAGAGTCAAGCAGACCCTCACCACACACGGCTCTTAATAAAGGTTTCTGAATGATAATTTGCTTAACTTTTAAGCAAACTTTTTAACTTAATACACGTTTGATTTACACAATAGCATCTGACTGGCAACGATAGAAACTGACTGGCTAACTAATGTTAAACACAAACAGCGTTTGCAGGTTTACGTTCTTGATCAAATCGAAAATAAAGTCATAAAGCATATATATATATGAAAAATACATTTACAACATTAGTACTTATACAAAATTCAGGTCCATAATGTTTGTACGCGTTTGCCGTTGACACAAAATAGCCTAACTAGTAGCCCATAAAGCCTACAAAGTCAGCGCTAGCATTTGAAAAAAAAAAAAAAAAAAACACAACGCTCCGTCGGTAATTATACATGCAAATACATTTAAAATGATGAAGTCTAGCCTACTTACAGTGTGGCCCAACAACTGCTGACTGCTTTAACTGCTGGTTTTAAAGTTGGATCTGCTTCATGATTCCAGAAACAGTTTCTTGTTTACGTTCAATCCGGTTGAACTCGTGGAGATTCTGGAAGCTGTCTCGTAAATGCGCAGCACAGAGAGCTAGATTACGATCGTCACTTTCAGGAATATAATCAAACACAAATTGTATCCATTGTTGTCGAAGTATAGTGTCCGTGGGAAGCCCGAACACAGAAGACCTGACAGCTGCGTGAACAACTCACTCGACGCATGCCCTTTCCTGCATATTCCGGAGGGAGTGGTTGATGCAAATGTGTGGGTTCAGTGACGTACCATAACCCAGCTGTAGTCCAAAACGAGTCGTTTTTGTAGGCAATTTTACTTCCTGATTTTTAAAAGACGATATCTCTGCTTACACTAAACTTTCAGTGCTGCAACTTTGCAGATACTCTTCATGCACCAATAGCAACATTACACACTATTTGAAATCAAAAAAGTGAAATTGCAGTAAACCCGCCCTTTAAGTATTACAATTAAGAGAAGACAATGTATCATGAATTTACACCTGTGTATTTATCAGACATGAAAACGGGTCAGGGGTGAAAAAGGTGAGAAGGATATTACCCCTCTAGGGGGTGTGGGGGCCCAATTATTTTATAGTCTACTATAAAATTAAGAAAATAAATATAGCACAAATGTATAGCACAGCTGTTTAATGAGGCAGCAACTTATGATAGATAGGACAGAACAAAAAAATGCAATTAATAATCTTTCATTGAGCAAAATTATTATGATATGATTATGAAAGACTCTTATGAAAAGATTTATGAAAGATTGTGAATAGAGTGCGGCACACAGCGCTTATGCGCATCACGAGCGTTGAATGATGCGCTTGAGGCAACATGAGTCACAGCGCGCAGCTCTTCGAGTCCGTTTGGAAAAGTTCTAAGCACAAAGGAAATACATCGATGCATAGTGTATTATACAGTATCTATCTATGCAATAGTTTATTGAGCCTTTTCTTTTAACAGTTTAACATTTCAGTTACTGTGTGCGTGAGGAACAATGATGGTGTTCTCCAGTGTTGTGATACAGAAAGGAACATGATTGAGGTAGTACCACAAGAGAGTCAATTTATTCAAAACCAGAGCTTTATGTAACTTTATAGATCAAGTATAATAATATTAACATTTATTCATCTTGGAGAGAGTTTTCATTGTTGACGAAGCAGCGACGCGCTGTGCTGTTTTAATGCAGACAGCGCGTGGTACACACATTGCAGATGGATTGCTAGTGAATTGCTTTTTCACACACCTCGTACAATTGCCAGACAGCTGAAGCCATTTTTACCAGGGCATAAAAAAATTGTCTCGCGAGTTTTGTGTCATCTGATCGGCTTTTCTTGATCGGCCTTTATAGAGACAGCCGATCACACATCCCAAAGCAATTATCGGCCGATCGTGATCGGCGACCGATCAATTGGAGCACCCTTACTATTTAAACAACGTAGCACAGGACTGGCACGGTTGAAACTAGTGAAAAACACTTACCGCATTACACCTGGTGTATGATGAGGCCCCTTGATTAGCTTGCTTGGGTGTGTTTGATTAGGGTTGGAGCTAAACCCTGCTTTGTAGTATTCTTTATTATTATTTGTATTATTTTTAATGCACTTAAAATATGTCCTGTGATCTCTGCATTTGTTCCAATCCATTCTGATATTTTTGAATACACAATCATCACAGTTTTGGACCTCAGGTGTAATGAATTTAAGCTGAAGCAGGACAGAGGAGCACGTACCCAGCAGAGCCTGGATGTCTTCAGAGCGTTGGGCTTCTCCACATGTGCAGCACCTCAGAACAATCACCCCACCCAGAACACAGTCCTCGCCAGCCAGGAACGGCGAACCTTAAACACAAACAAGCCAACTGCATTTCAACCGTGACCTTCTTTCCACTACAATCAGTCTATTTAGATGTAAAATCAAAAATGAAAGCATGTTGGAGACATCTAAGAAAACCCAGCAATTCGGTCAATGATTTATTAGTTATGCTCTGTTCTGAGAAGTTAATGAAATGAGCGGAAAAGCAGTACATTTCCGTACTTTCCCTGCCAACCTAAACGACTGAAAACAATTATTCTTTCCAAAGCTTTTGTTTTATTAACCAAATGAGAAAAATTGGGAGCAGAGCCACTTTTCGCTCTTTAATAGGTTAATGATGGAATGAGTTATTTCTGTAACCCCTCACGGAGCTCTGATAAAGAGACCTGTTGAAAAAGCAGGCAAATACAAAAAAACTGAAACAGTGCGCTGCAAACGGGCTTCAAGCCCATTCAAATGATTACATCTCAAAACCAAAGGAGTGCTGGACACAGACTTGGTTTGAAGCACTCAAGCATAACATCAGTCCACAGGAGGGAAGAGTTTTAAATTTCACCTCAGATAGGTGCTCCATTTCATTAATGCCATATTGATTTTGCACATCATGTTGTGTTCAGCTTTTTTACAATGAACATGGCTCTTTTTATAACACCTCTTAATTAAAACCTGGACAGCCTTCACACAGAATATGTCTTAACACCACAATTCAAAAGACATTAAAACAGATCTTAATCCAATATTCCATTAAAAAGGCTTGATTCTCCTCATTCTGCTTCATCTAAGCATCTTCACAGTTTAATCAGATTACACAGCTTTGAGAAACACTTGATGTTTGTTCACAGTATATGGCTTCATAGGTTTTCCAACTTTATTACTTCTAAGCAAAGAACGAAAAGAACTTTGCTGTGAGTATATTCGGAGCATTGAATCACATGCTGACTCTTGTACATTACGTGTGAAAGCTGCAGTACAGTTAATGGCCACTGGTGTCGCTAATAACAAGGGTTTCTGAATTTTACATATGGTCCCTTTAAAAGGCACACTATGCAAGATTTGTACCTTAATATAACAGCTTCGACATCATTTCAATGGTAAATTGACGGTGGCCAGTAGTGCACAACACAACGAAATTTAAAAAGCAAACATAAGTTCACAATACAATGAAATTAAGCCACAACTGAACAATGGCAAGGAAAACTAACTTTACCGCACTTCGAGAGCCCTTTAGTGGTCGGGAGCATTTCCATTGAGTTGTCGCTTATTACCATTATGTTGTGGCTCATTTCTGTTGTGCTGTACATTTTACGTTGTGTATGTGGCTCATTTACTTTGTGGATTAATTTCATTGCCGTACTTATGTTTGCTTTTAAAATGTTGTTGTGTTGTGCACTACAGGGCCACCGTATAAATTAAAACTCATAAGTAGGGCGGATAATCCCAATAGTAAAGCAGGGTGGGACGCTGCTGGCAAAACCCAAGGGGTAATTCATCAGCCGGAAGTTGTAGCCTCGCGGAAGCCGCCATTGTAGCAGAACTTCACCTGCTGTTAGCATCCCATTGACTTCCATTCATTTTGGGGTCACTTTGACAGCGAATAACTTTATATCTGAGGCGTCCAAAGATAATTATAATAATTAATATAAAATAATAATAATATAAATAATAATTTGTCCATAATTTATTTCTAAAGAAACACGACAAGCCGTTTTTCTAAAAATAGGCAAAAGACTGCATCAATAACCACGGGACTTTCTGTCGCACAATAGAGACATTACCGTATAGACAGGAGGACAAGCTCGCAGGCAATCTTTTACTGTCTATGAGGCAATCGAGTAGCCTGGTAATACCAGACTCTGCTACTTCACTTTGCTTCGTAGACAGAGTCTGGAATGGCATAATAGAGAAGTGTTTTCTCTCGCTGAGGGGGCGCTTCTCTGAAGTTTAAAATTATTGGTTACCCGTAAGCCAATCAGATAAGTTTATTTATGACGTATGTCACGCGCCGACACATCCGCATCGAACCACAGACATTATGCATCGAACTCAAATCTATGATCGAACTTCCACTGTAAACAGGGAGCGGCACTTTTGTAAGGGCTACAAAATGTGTGCCAACCGGGAATGAACAATTCACATACTAGGTTATTTATATGATTTGCTGAGCTGCGGCCGCCCCGCAGCGTCGGTGTGCCCTGCTCTCACGAGTCATGACTGATCGCCGCCCCGCAGCGCCGCGAGCCCGAGCCCCTGCTCTCGTGCGAGTCATGACTGGTTAATATGGAAGTTCATTTTACTGACTCTCTGAGTCATTCGAGTCATTTCGTTTATTTAAGTGGCTTTAAATGTTATAATTTTAACAGCCAAATTCCCCGATCACATCCACCAACGCAATGTTGATCATATTCTGAATTAAGAAATCATAATGCAGTAAAAAATGATTTACAGGGAACATAAATAATCACTTTACCTTCCGAGTCTTACGTTCATTTGTCACGTGACATACGCAATGAACAGATCGTTCATGAATCACATATCTGGGACTAATGCAGCAGGATGTCGAAACGAAATATGGTGGATTGTTGTTATTATTATGATAATAATAATAATAATAATAATAATATGATAATAAGAGCGTTCACAGCCGAGGAGACCGAAGTTCTTTTCATGGCCGTAAAAGACAGAGAAGTGACGTTGAATGGGGGTAAGTTATGTCCTTATAGTTATGCATATTATTCATATAGTTATGGCCAAACAGGTCTGATCCGTCATTA
Organism: Hybognathus amarus; assembly: GCA_030378365.1. NCBI lineage: Eukaryota > Metazoa > Chordata > Actinopteri > Cypriniformes > Leuciscidae > Hybognathus > Hybognathus amarus. The sequence goes on from JAQIUQ010001547.1 coordinate 109,821, forward strand.
CTACAATTAGCCTGAACAAAATTGGGTAGCCTAAATGTGTAAGCTTGAAGTGTTAATATTTTTCCTTGTTAGAATGTATGATTTGCAAAAATAAACGGCTGCATCTGTGGTTGCTGGTATACGTTGCAAATAGAGGGGCAGCAAAATTGCTTTTCGCCTAGAGCGGCAGAAGTGCACGCGCCGGTCCTGGCTGTAAACACTTGATGATGCGAGCGAAATACTGGAGTGAACATTGCTGTAAACGACTTTTGCTTCAGTTTGAAAAACCCTGGAATGTTCTCCATAACAGGGCGAATTGCATCCCGTGTCTTGTTTCCCATTTCTGCGGTTGTTTCGGTTTTCGATTTCTCTAACCTACAATGTAAAACTCGGCGCTTAGCGTCTACGTCACGGCTCTCAGTCCGCCCTCTGTTCGTTAAATGGCCGGCTGTTTTCAGGCCGGTGGAAAACTGAAAGATAGGCCGCTATCTCAGACTGACTACAGGAGCGAAATGAAATTAGCGGAAGTAGAGTGTCTGACGTAGTCAGGCTAGCAATCGAGGGGACATGGAGGCACAATGTAGAAGTCCATAAATAGAAAGTCCGTAAAAGCAACGGGACGAAATATCTCAACAACATTTTTGAGGAATTATGTGATTCAGATTTGTCTTGGCACAGCTACTAGAAGATTTTCAATTGTCAGACTTTGGCCACACTGAGTTTGAGCCTGCGCAGTTGCTCAGACATCAGACAGGAAGTGCAATAATCAGGCTTCAGTCTTCTCCGTCTGAAATTAATGGGGTCGCTCTGTCCATTTCTTTTATGGTCTATGGCAAAACCACTAATGAAGGTTTGAGAGGTGGCGCCCGCAAATCTCGCCTAAATCATGGCTTGTTTTAAGGGACGACATCACATACATCAACCACATATGAAGCAGCCTCTATGGAAGACACTAACACGCATATTCAGACCTGAATCGTGGGAAAGTTGACGAAGAAAATGTGGTCGGAAGAGTCAAGGAAAAGAAAACAAGAAACTGACTGCATGAGGAACCAGACAAGAGTCCCACTCAGTCAGGCTTTCACTCGTTGGCTAGACTCAGGACCCCATTTACACCTGGTATTAAAATGCGATCTGTATCTAGATTCTAGATTATCCGGATAATAAAAAACGCATGTTAATGCAAGGTGTAAATGCGTTGTGATCGGATTGTGATCGGATCTGCCTGACCACATCTGGAGGTAGTCTGGCTCGCATTGTGTTCGGATCTTTACTAGGTGTAAACGTAATCTGGTTGTTGAAACCACATATATACATATTCTACTCCTCCCAAAAATGCTAAAAAATAAACAAGTGAGAGCGTGTTATATAGGCTATGTGTCATGTTTTAGTCAGATATGACGGCGCTACTGCGACACGCATCACCGCAGATGAGCGTGCTACTCATCAAGCCAACGTGCAAACATCGCAAATAAAAGTGAAACTAAGTCACAGACGCTTAACACACAATCATCTTCAAGTAAAGAAACGAAATGATCTTACCAGCGCCAGCTGTTGCCAAGCTGTTGCCAATCTCTTCTTGATGTCTTTGATTTTTAAATTAGCTGATGATTATTAAAATGCAGCTCATATCTGTTGCTTTTGGTGGCGTGCAATTCATTAAATGTGCATATAACGCTGGAGTTGAGGATGGGATTTATATTCGTTTTGCAAAAACACATTTATGTGGCCAGGTGTAAATCCAATCGGTAAGATCTGAACACTTATTATCCGGATAACTTATCTGGATACATTTTAATACCAGGTGTAAATGGGGTCTAGGGGTCGCTGTTTGAAAAAAAACAAAAAAACAGCAAACTGCATTGTACACAAAGTCATATCCATGTTAATTACAGACAATATGCATCAAACGACAAGGGTTATATTTTTGGCTGACAGCTCAATGATTATCTCACGTGTTTGTGCTTAAGTTTTTAATTTGATTTGTCACTAAATATTTTAAATAATGTTAAAATGGTTTAACTTTCATTAAATCGATTAAATACGTGGTAACATCCATTTTGTTGCAAGTGCGAGACAGCTGTGCACTGACGAGAGCCCGATGACAAGCGCTTCTGATTGGCTGCGATTTATTTGGTCGCATTAGGAATCTTATCGTATCACGTTGTCTTTTGGATATGTATGTTGATTTATGAGGGTCAATAAAATGTTGATTAACCAAGCTTTGCAGGACCGCATAAAACTCAATTAAATAAATAATAATAATCAAGAAAATCTCACATTTGAAGATTTCCGTGCAGCAAAACTATAAAGGTCACAGGCCAAAACCATCAAATATTCCAGCATGTACTTTGTGTTACATTCAATATAAAATCCAAGCAGTCACCCAATTTCACAAGCCCAGAATGGGAACCAAACGAGCAAAGCTTCTGAACATGTAAGAAGGCGACATCTTCAAATGCACTGTCAACAGAGCATTTATGGCATCTGAAAATAACTGTGGCCACACAAAATATGATTTAACCAAAAACTTGTGGAGCCCATTCAAAAGAATGTTATTGATCCACAAATCCAAACATACAGAAAAAAAAACATTGCGGCTGCCGAATATTTGTAGCGCTCATTTCCAGTCAAGCAAGTTGTTAATGATTTTGTTGTTCAGTTTTAGCTCAGAGCTGTTCTTACTCACACATACTGTGGTGAAGTGATGCTAGGCTCTTGAAAGAGAGGAAACATGAAAACAGGACAACAGGGAGGAAAGAGAGTCTCTGAGAGTCACTTACTGATGAATTTATTTTGCATAGCCTCCAGTAGGGCCTGGTGTGCGTTTTCAGTCTGCATGGAGGTAGAGCACTCTCTGGCCAACATGGTGCGAATCAGGTGCTCCCCAGAGCCTGCAACAGTACAGACAAGACCCACATTCAATAATTGAATATAAAAATAAAACATAAAAAAACATTATGTAAATAAGACATGTGTATATTGTACAAGTGCGTGTAAATTTACAATTTCATGTTTGGAACAGTTAGTTCCGGTTCTGGTTGTCTGCGTTCATGGAGTTCATGTTATTTTCATACTGAATTCCAATTTGTCTGTATTTGCATATTGAATTTAGGGCTGCCCGCTAATAGTCAAATGAACATTAGTCAACGATAAGTTAATTAGCAACTTTAAATTAGTCAGCCAAAAACCTCCACATGAATTGGCATGACGAACAGATTGTTAGCATTACTGGTCAATGTGGTAATTATGTCAAGCAGGAAATCAAAAAGGTCACCTTTCATTCATTAACCTCAAACATGGCTTATCATTCTGAAAAATGCTAGTAGCCTAATGTTAGCCACTTTAGATGGTCACTCGCTCAAACAATATAGCTTTATCTGTGCATTTGATTCATATTTTAAATGCTCAATATTACGTTTTAGTTTTCCCCATAATGTAGAATCAATATTATACATAATTTCAGTCATGAAACTTAAATCATGTATACTTGGGGTTGGGAACTGGCATCAGAAAATGGTTTAAGTTCACTTAATCATGAAACAAGAAGCTCATGCTTCAGACTGCCAAGAACGCACTCAAAACTGTTTGCTGACACTGTGGATTATAGGTAACAATGTTGTAAATAATGTTTCTTGCACAGACCAATCGTTTCGCTTCATAATAAGACCTCAATGAATCGTCAGGAGCCACTGGTATTCATTTTGTTTTGCCTGTATGCTTTTTTTTCACTCTCAAAGTGACTTTAGCCATTTTTTACTTTTTGGGTGAACTGTCCCTTTAATGCATCCTCACTAAAAAAACAAAACAAAAAAAAACGTACAGACCTCCAAATTTTGAATGGTAATTAAGAACAAACCAATACCTTTGTACAAAGATAAATTAACTAAAACGCACTTTAGATGTTGTAAAGGACATTCTGAAATGAAAGATGTTTTTATTTTTATATAAACTATGTTATTTACATAAAATATGAATTATATTAAATACACACACACACACACACATACATATACTAATCTAAAGGATTATTAGGAACACCACACTAATACTGTATTTGACCCCTTTTGCCTTCAGAACTGCCTTAATTCTACGTAGCATTGATTTGACAAGTTGACCCATATTGACAGGATAGCATCTTACAGTTGATGGAGATTTGTGGGATGCACATGCAGGGCATGAAGCTCCTATTCCACCACATCCCAAATATGCTCTATTGGGTTGAGATCTGGTGACTGTGGGGGGCATTTAAGTACAGTGAACTCATCGTCATGTTCAAGAAACCAATTTGAAATGATTCAAGCTTTGTGACATGGTATATTACCCTGCTGGAAGTAGCCATCAGAGGATGGGTACATGGTGGCCATAAAGGGATGGACATGGTCAGAAACAATGTTCAGGTAGGCCGTGGCATTTAAACGATGCCCAATTGGCACAAAGGGGTCTAAAGTGTGCCAAGAAAACATCCCTCACACAATTACACCACCACCACCAGCCTGCACAGTGGTAACAAGGCGTGATGGACACATGTTCTCATTCTGTTTACGCCAAATTCTGAATCTACCATCTGAATGTCTCAACAAAAATCGAGACATGAGAGCAGGCAACATTTTTCAAGTGTTTGATGTTTGAGTGTTTGAAAATTTTCAACTGACTAATTTTGGTGAGTTCTTGCAAATTGTAGCCTCTTTTTCCTATTTGTAGTAGAGATGAGAGGTACCCGGTGGGGTCTTCTGCTGTTGTAGCTCATCCGCCTCAAGGTTTTGCGTGTTGTGGCTTCACAAATGCTTTGCTGCATACCTCGATTATAACGAGTGGTTGTTTCAGTCGAAGTTGCTCTTCTATCAGCTTGAGTTGGTCGGCCCATTCTCCTCTGACCTCTAGCATCAACAAGGCATGTTCGCCCACAGGACTGCCGCATACTAGATGTTTTTCCCTTTTTCTTTGTAAACCCTAGAAATGGTTGTGCGTAAAAATCACAGTAACTGAGCAGATTGTGAAATACTCAGACCGGACCGTCTGGCACCAACAACCATGCCACGCTCAAAATTGCTTAAATCACCTTTCTTTCCCATTCTGACATTCGGTTTGGCGTTCAGGAGATTGTCTTGACCAGGACCACACCCTAAATGCATTGGAGCAACTGTCATGTGATTGGTTGATTAGATAATTGCATTAATGAGAAATTAAAACAGGTTTTCTTAATAATCCTTTAGGTTAATGTGTATACACTCACCTAAAGGATTATTAGGAACACCTGTTCAATTTCTCATGTGTGATAAGGGAAAAACATCCAGCATGCGGCAGTCTTAGGGCGAAAATGCCTTATTGATGCTAGAGGTCAGAGGAGAATGGGCTGACTGATTCAAGCTGTTTGTGTGTGTGTGCCTGCTGTAATACAATTTTAAATGTATTAAATTTGTTTGGCAAGTCAGGTGTCCCCATGGGAATTAAGTTAAAAGTACATGTAAAATATAAGAATAGTAAATCTCACTGTCAAGACACTGAAGACACTCACAGTCATTTGCCTTTCAAAGGCACCCGTGTATAGCAGCCAGTTTTCAAAGGGAGGGAGTGTAAAGAAATGCCTTAAACACAAAATGTCTGGCAGCCTCTGAAACCATAAAGCCTTAAGAAAATAGCCGTGTTGTTTCTGTAAACACAAACGTGGGCCCCGTAAAATATCAGGTAACTACAACAAAACTCTGTGCGGGTTTGTTGCCATGACAATTAGATGCTAATTTCTTTTCTTTTCTTCTTTTTTGTTGTTTTAACAAAAGAATGAATAAACGACTGGCTCCACCATTGGCTCACTATTTTCAAGTTACGTAAACCCTCTCATTCTCTCTTGAGAAATGAATGTTACTGGCAACAATATCACAAGTTAACAGTTAATTTAACAAGCAAACAGTGCCATGATAGTGCAAACTCAATTTCCAGTGGAAAGTAAATAAAACACAACAAACCAGAGATGGCATAAAAGGGGCAAACGTGGCAAAAGGAATCAACACTGACCCTCAGTCGAAACCACAGCAGGCGCTGACGAGACTAACGTGGTTGACCTGGGAGAAAACGAGCTCTTTGTGTCAGTATGAAGCCAGAATGATTGTTTTTCTCCTCCTTTTGATAGGAACGCCTTTTAAGTTGGGAAATGAAAAGCAGGTGCACCGCTGGAGCGCACACTCGAACGGCCTGTCTTCACCACCATGAGTTTTCAATTTTGAGGAGGATGAAAGAGAAATGCATGCTGAAACAGCCATGGGGGAGAAGGTGATAAAATGTGTGATTCTGCTTTTGTTTTCAGAATGGCGGACGATCAAAAACAAAGAGGCACAAAACACAAGTAAGTTCCGTGCCTGTTGCACATGAGTTTGTGTGATTATAAAGTAAAAATGTCAAAAGGGAGCACACGTGTAAAACAGTGCTCGAAATATTTCAGACCTGTTGAAGCAAGCAATTGGAGATCTCACAAAATCTATCAAGAACATGTCTGAGTAATATTTCCCATTTAAAAAATAAATACAATTTTAATACCATTAAGATTGTTCCATAAAGGTTTCATTTTTATGACAAAAACTTTCCACTGAATTCTCATTACAAAAAAAAAATTAAAAAATCTTTATTTAATTTTTCTTTTTAAATTTACTTTATCACAGTGATGAGAACAAATGCCATCCAGAGTAATAGAAAGAACAAATAAATTTGGGGGATATATGTGCATAAATATATAATCCTCATTCTTTAAATGAAGATACCAATGGTGAAAAAAAAACACACACACACTAAACTGCAATAGACATAGCAAAATCCCTCAAAAAGCCTGTGTGGCCAACACCACCAACATTTTTTTTTGTTAACCAGAGGAAATCATACATGCTGCACCCCTGTGCAACATGCCAAGCCTGAATGAATCCCAGTCTCTCTGCAATGGGCCAGGTGTGTGTTCACTGCAGGGCTCAGGCCAGGCCAAAGGTGCTTTCACACAAGGGTGCCGCAGAACAAAGGATGAAGGAAAAGAAAAGAAATATGGCCTTCGTCTTAACTTAACACTCTTTAGAAGTTGTGTAAGTTATTATGGCACGGGGAAGCATATTAACAGAGGCTACAGTTCGACAATTCAAAGCCAAGTAGAGCTTTTTACAAGGTGTCTGGTTGTTAAAGCAATGTCACTGCCTCGTGAAATATTATAATAAAGTTACAGGTGCAGTTATCACAAGCATCACCATGTCGTGGTTCTTAAAGTATGTGCAAATTTACTGCACCGGATGGGGAGTTGGGATAAATTGAATTAATAAATGTAACATCAACGTAATGCACAATGCACTCACTGTGGCCATATCAATTAAAAGAAAATCTTCCTTCATCACCCTTAACGTTCACTCCTTCCCAATCAGCAAAGCCAAAGCATGTCTGACCGAATCTTGCCATTAGTTGCTAAGAGGATATTCATCCCCAAAAAGCATACACTGTAGCTCTGACTTCGTCATACTCATTTTCCTATCGGAAGATGAGTCTGAAACCCTCCGTCTGGCTTTGATTATGAGGCGGGTCTAACCGAACCAGGAAAAACAACAACTCTGCACTCAATTGGATAGTCGGTAAACCTACAACCAATCAGAGCAACGCAGTAAGTCAGCTACTTTGCATACAGTTGTCAAATACAGAACGTAGCCTAACTTTACTTATTTTAGAAGTTAAATAACGAGTGTTGCTTCTTTTACTTACTCCTTCATGAGTGCGACCAAAGGAGAAACCACAACGACCACAGGCTTTTCATTACGTCCCATCTTCTTCAGCGACCGTCAGAGCCAGCTGATAAGTTACACTTTTCCGAATCATGTGGGACGGCAAAAATATCTTTCCAATCGACAAATGCCTTGATTGCAGTTTTCTGTTCGTCTATTAAAATTAATGCGCTGTCGATTTATTTTACAACAGACGCGACAGCGGAATCTATACATCTCAATTCTCCAGCTGCAGTCATCTCTGAAGGAGACCAGTTAGCGCTCTTTCGATAACGTGATGATTACATCCCTGCATATCACCTGTCCATCATCGTATAAATCCCGCCCTGGAAATTTGATTGGCGCGAACATTGTTTGCCTGATCATAATTACTCCTCAATGGATCGAGTCCAGATCGAACTTCCCATCCAAAAAATGTTGTGGGCGGAGTTCGGGCTGGCATCCAGGCTACATACACTGTACATACACGAAAGAAAGTGATGTGTTGTGATGCGATGTATCCACCCAATGAGAGATTTCATCTTTTCTTTAATCTTGACCTGAAGAGAATAGCTCCAATAGCTTAAATTCAAACATAATCGTCTTGTCCTCGTCCATCTACACATGAATAACAATCTGTCTTTCATCATTACTGCTTTAAGATATCCAAACATCCTCAATGGACTGCCTTGTATGTATTGCATGGAGATGTGAATCATGTCTGTGGACTATTGACTTGGGCACAGGCAATATAAGGAATAAAAGCTGGTTTTATTCATGTGACAGAAAGCATTAGTTTAAAACGTGAAGTGTACGGCCTTGAGCCCCGCTCACGGCAGGAATCCCAAGTAAAGCAGACATTTTTGCTTTCTGAAATACGTCCCCACTAAGACATTAGCTAATGACAATAAGATGTTAGAGGGACGGATTGACATCAATATCAGGGCCAAAGAATGAGCAGAAAATGACAAAAAGAGCTTGGATGACATCGATTTTTTACTACAAAGCATGAGAAATTAGATATTTTTAGCGACTATAATTCTGCACAAATTTCTCAATCCATGACTCAAGTGACCAACTGGACCCTTGCAAAACCTGTCAAAAAGCAGTGAATATACAGTAATGTCACACTAATATGACTCGGTGTGTTCGATACCTGAGGTACTCACAGCTGTAGAGTAAAGGCTGACGTCTCGAGCGTTTTCAGCCCAGCAGCCACACCCATAGTGAGCAGCCTAAGAAAGATATGAAGAAAAATATGTTGAAAAAGAATTTCTGCTGCAGTTTAATTGAATAAATTAAAACATTTTTGACTTACACATCTAACCTATTTATAAAGCACATATAACCTACACTGTGAAGATCTAATTTCAGTGCAAATATCTGCAACATAATACTGTTCAAATGTTTGGGGTCAGTAAGATTTTTTTATTTATTTTTTTTTTTTATAAAAAATACATTTTATTCAGCACAAATGTGTATTTTAAGCAGCACAATATAGTATTACTAGTTCTATTAATTCAAAAAATCTGAAAAAATGATCATGCTTTCCACAAAAATATTAAGACTTGATACAAAAAACATTTCTTAAAGCATGAAATCAGCATATTATGATATAAAGCTTATTTTAAATGTAATATTTCACAATATTACTATTTTTACACTATTTAAAAAAAACAGCCTTTAAAGGAGTAGTTCACTTTTGAAAACACTTTTGCTGATAATTTACTTACCTCATGTCATCCAAGATGTCCATGTCATTCTTTCAGTCGAAAAGAAATTTAAGGTTTTTGATGAAAACATTTCAGCATTTTCTCCATATAATGGACTTCAGTGGGAACCAAACGGTTCAAGGTCCAAAAGACACTTTCAGTGCAAACTGCAAACTGTTCAAAGGGCTTTAAACGATTCCAGACGATGAATAAGGGTCTTATCAAACCAAACGATCGCTCATTTAATAAATAAACAACAAAGTTTAAGTTTTATAAGCTTAAATGCTCGCCTTGCTCTGTTCTGTGACGCACGTTTGTGACTCCTGGTTCGAACTCGTTCATCAAAATCTTTTTCCGAGTCAATTCATTGATTCATTCGTTGAATGAACCAAATGACTCGGAATATCATCGAAACTCATATGGAGAAAAATGCTGGAATGCTTTCATCAAAATCCTTAATATCTTTTTCGACTGAAGAAAGAATGACATGGACATCTTGGATGACATGGGGGTGAGTAAATTATCAGTTTTTTCAAAAGTGAACTACTCCTTTAAGATAAGATCATGGGCAAACACAGAGAAAACCAAAAGGTTACCTGGTCCAACCCGACCCGGGTGTTTCATGGCCAGACCTCCGCTGGAGACGGCAGCCGCCATATTCCCATCCCGATCCACGTACGACTCGCATCCGACTGTATCCAGACAGGCTGAGTTATTCTCCTCACCTTCCACCATGATGTCTCCTACTGGCTCCAAGCAGCCTAAATCGTTCTCCTGCGCACACAATTGCCATTCAATTCGAATTTCCAATCGCACAGAGATAATAAACAGCACTATTCTGAGTTCATTTAAACAGTGAAGTCAAAAATAAAATAAGTGTCAATGTATCTTCATAAACCGTGGGCAAAAAAACAGGAACAAAGAGGCTGTGGTTACTGGCAACTTCAAAAAACGCTAATTTCCGAAGCCCAGAATAATACTAGATTGAAACATACTGAACGTTGCTTCTCTTGGAACGTTTTTCTTGTCTATGAAGTAGACTTTCAGACCCAGCTGGCTACCATAACCAAACGTGAACTTTGTCAAACTGGGGAACTGAAACACACATCGCTATCTAGCTTGAGCAAACAAAGTCCAATTATATCAGCATCTGAAAAATGATCCTCATGCTCTCATTTATAATGAGTAAAGTGGTCATTTTAAAGGACTGTTTTCATTTGCTGATTGCTGTGTACTTTGGAACGAAAGTTGATGTGGACTGAAAGAGTCATGTGGAGCCGTTTGACAAATTGGCCGATCCTGGGAAAATGCAGAAGGGGACGTGATGGCTTATAATTTATAATTTCATCTTCCCATGAACAGAGTGTCATTACTAGGCCATGGATCTTCTGAACTTTCTAAAATATGAGTGAACAGGCTAAAAAAGAATGTTATTATTATTGATCTCACAATCAGCGATAAATCTGACAGAATCAACATCTGCTCTCACAGACCTTTCCAAAGAGGAGCTTCATTTTTTCTCTCCTTAAAGAGTAGCTGTGTGTATAACCTTCATGTCTTAAAAGCAGTTAGTAAAAATATTCAATCAACTAACTTCAATTAACTTATTGTTTCCAATCTGTTTCTGTAAAAAAATAATAATAATAATAAATAAATAAATAAATACTTTTAGACTTCTTGACCAATGAATTCCAAGTCCTTCTATTTTATGGTAACTTTTAAGACAGATTTTAATGTATACAGCAGGTACCTTTTTTGAAGTGATATATATTGTTTAACAATTCTTATTTTATTTTTTACAGTAGAAATTAAGACCTCACTTAAAGGAATGTTCGCTTTAAAAAAAAAAAACTTTTGCTGATAATTTACTCACCCCATGTCATCCAAGATATCCATATCATTCTTTCTTCAGTCGAAAAGAAATTAAGGTTTTTGATGAAAACATTCCAGGACTTTTCTCCATATAATATACTTTACTGGGCACCAAACAGTTCAAGGTCCAAAAGGGTCTCATCTACTGAAACGATCGGTCATTTAAAATAAACAAACAAAAAAAAGTTAAGTTTAAGTTTCATAAGCTCAATGGTCGCCTTGCTCTGTTCTGTGATGCACGTTCGTGACTCTCCTGTTCGAACTCGTTTATCAAAATGAACGGATCTTTTTCTGAGTCATTTGGTTCCTTCAACGAACAAACTGAACGAATTGACTTGGAAAAAGATTTGTTCATTTTGATGAATTAGTTTAAACAGGAGAGTCACGAACGCGCATCATAGAACAGAGCAAGGCGAGCATTTGAGCTTATAAAACTTAAACTTTATTTATTTTTTTAATGACCGATCGTTTCACTAGATAAGACCCTTTTGGACCTTGAACTGTCCTTAAACCTTGTCCCTTTTGGACCATGAACTGATCTGTCACTTTTTTTTTTTAAATGACAGGTCGTTTTGCTGAGACAAGACCCTTATTCATCATCTGGAATCGTTTAAAGCCCTTTGAACAGTTTGCACTGAAACTGTCTTTTGGACCTTGAACCATTTGGTGCCCAGTAAAGTCCATTATATGGAGAAAAAACAGGAATGTTTTCACCAAAAACCTTCATTTCTTTTCGACTGAAGAAAGAAATACATGGACAACTTGGATGACATGGGGGTGAATAAATTATCAGCAAAAGTTTTTTTTATTTTTTTTTTAGTTTAATTCAGACACTTAGATACTTGAAAGCCATAATGATATAAGATTCCCTCAAATTCCCAAGTTTCCCACAACTATTCTAAAGTCATATATCTATGAAGCACAAGTGCACCCCCTCACTCACATAAAAGAAGTTACAGAAACATCTTAATTCTGAGAAGTATGCATTAAAATTGAGTGAGAACCCCTAGACTCCAGGCCATCCATGTCATTCAAATGGATTACATCCCCAGTAAAACAATAAATATGGCACTTATAAAATCAAACAAACCACATGCCACTTGAGATGAGACTGGGAAATGTGTTGTTATCTAAAAGACCATTTAATGGATAGCTTTGAAAAAAAAATGAACTGAACTGAAGAAAGACCATGTGGCATCCGCAGAGGCAAAGTTCATTCATGCAGAAAGAGCCAACAGCGATCACTCACTTCAAACTGATGCTATCTTTAAAACAAACCGTACAAGGTTTCGAACTCTGAACACAAATACCACATAAACCGAACCAAGTTAGACTGCGGCGCATTTGTCTTTCCTGTCAAATAACATTTCGCCCACATTCAGACACTGTAATTTGCAACTAATGACCCAGGAGTGACCCACGTTTCGCTTTCTCATTGGGACCACACAAGCGTCACATCACGGATGGATGTGAGCTGGAAGCCATTTTCCCTCGACACCTGCATTCCATGTGTACCTGTCAAATCACTTCCTTGAAAATTCACCAAAAAAGTAGGAGATGCTAACATGTTCAAGCACATTACGGGAAATAATTCGGTGAAATAACTTCAAGATGTTGCCGTGGGAAATTGGGCGGCGGGGTGGCGCTGAAGCACGAATGCCTCAACACACAAATATATTGATTTTTGTTCCTTAAAAATAAGGCCTAAATGGTCCACAAAATAAATTATGCATTTGAAAAAGATAAAAGTTAACATTTTCATGTCTACCAGGTGAACTCATGCTTCTCAGGTCAGTAACAAGAAGCTACAAAAGAGCATCAGAGAACTGTGTCACCCAAGTTAAATTCCTTGTGTGCAGTGCCATGTCAGCAGTGCAGTAAGTATCCGTATGTGTGTTTCCTGTGATTGTGAGTAATTGAGGTCTCCACACCCCCCTTTAAGGTCGTCATTACCCAATGGGTTTCCTCCTCTGGGTATATGTGGTGGTTTTGAATTAGAGGACTGAACAGATGCAGATCCTGTTATCAGTCGAGTAATAATGTCAGAGCAAATGCCTCTGCTGCACTGTGTTTAAGCCTAATTAAATGTGTTGCACTGAATGGGAGGGTGGAAACCTATAGATCATGGAGCATTTATAGGAGAAACTTGCATATTTAGTTCTGTCTTTTTTTTAATCAGAGTTTAAAGAGCACATATGTCAAAAATCAAGAGCATATCCTGAATGTTTATATGTTCCCTTTTATTAAAAAAGAAACTAAATTCGTGACTGTTCACAGACTCGACAAAGGACATGACATTTTGACGGCAGCTTGGTTTCTAATTCTGAAGGCTGGGTAGCCCTGCCCATACTTAAATGTCATTGGTTCTCTCCACATAACAGTATATTAAATATAAAATATGGACATGATTGATTCACGTCATGGAGAGGTTTTGCATTCAGTGTGAAGAGAAGAATGCTACCTGATTAAACATCAGGCTCAAAATTCATCTGACAGTTGCATTATTTATTCCAGGTAAATATAATTATTAAATTAACATAGAATATAAATAATACATTATTTGAATATTAAATATGATTATAGAGTTTACTTGTTAATATAATAAATTATATTGATTAAAAGGTATAATATATTTTGGTTGATAATAATTAGGGCTGTCGGTTAAACCCATTAATAACAGCATTAATGCAAACCCATTTTAACGGCATTAATTTTCTTATCTGCACTATTAACGGTATTTTGGGCCTAGCAAACTTTGTAGGTTTTTTTTCACATGCTTTTTTCACATGCTTTTGTGCGGCGCTGTGCTATGAAACCTATTCGTGTCGAGGACGTTTTGAAAGTGCAAGCGGATTTATTTTTGAAAGTGCAAGCGGATTCAACTGAAGATTTTGAATGGAAAGTTTACTTTTAAAAGTTGCCAAATGGTTCCATTGACAAGACCAAAGTGATCTGTTTGTTTTGTCGTTGTGAATTGACACCCAGTCAAATTCCACTTGATGATAATGGCCAAGCACACACACACAACTGATGCAAATTCTCCACACCCTCGTCAATATCAGTACCTCGTCAGTATTTCTTTCACCCTTTTATTGATGGGCAGTGTTACATTGTGTGAGAGATTATTTGCTCCAAGTGAGAATGTTAGTGTGAAATTAAACACAGTATATGCCCATGCTGTTTTCAATAAAAAAAATAAAAAAAAATACATAAAAAAAAAACATTTGCACAAAAGCAAACCGATTTTTCATATTGATAAGAGCATTAATATGAGGGAAAAAAAGAATGGGACAAAAATAAATCAAGATACATTTAGAATAGATACAAATGTGTGATTAATTGCGATAAAATCCCGAGACATTAATGACATTAATGCGATTAATCACAATTAAATATTTTAATAGCCTCTTATGCATGATTGCTGTCAGAAGTTTGTCTCAGTACGCCAGTTACTTCCGTGTGCGTCAGTCTATGGTCAGAAGCCGGTTTTGCGTTAGGTGTAGATAGTGTCAAATTACACTTGCTGTTTATAAAAATGTCCTGTGGTTAACGTAAATGATGTTAACAACACTGTGAGGCAGTTAGCTGTCACACAAGAGTGAAAAAGAGAAGTTATTTAAATTATATATTTCGAGCTACATCAACAACTTTGAGGGTTAGTATTCTCTCATATCGTATGTAATTCGAGCTAGCGAATCAGCGCTTCTAAAATTCGTTGTCTCCGTTTCTGAGAAAATGGATTTTATTCAAGTTTTGCCGCTATACACTTGGCCTGCAGAACGCGCTTCTTGGAAAGTAAAGACGCCAACTGAGATTCTTCGGGACACACGCTCATCAGGGTTCGTGCATAGAGGCTATTGTTCTGACATGCACTAATAATAATTTTATTATGATTAGGATGTCCCCAATAACTTCTTCACTTCCAAGACTCGATACTATCGAAGCTTTGGCTTTTGCCAGATACCGATATTAATCCGAATATTTTCATTTTATTTTTACTGTTATTCAAACACTACAATATCTATTTATCTATCTATCTATCTATCTATCTATCTATCTATCTATCTATCTATCTATCTATCGCTGCGCGTCAAGTCCCTTTTAGAAGTTCTAAGCACAAAGGAAATACATATTGATGGACAGTGTATTAAACAGTATCTATCTATACAATAGTTTATTGAGCCTTTTCTGTTAACAGTTTTAAATTTCAGTTACTGTGCGCGTGAAGAACAATAGTGCTCTGACTGTTGTAATCTAACCGACAGTGTCCGACACCTGGTAGAAAGTAACACGATTAAGTTACAGCAATTAAGTCCAGCAAGATAATGTTGTTTTATGTGAAAACATAGACCTTAATCTACAGATAAAGTACAATAGTATTAACATTGAATAATCTTGAAGATAGTTTCATCATTGACTGTAACCGAACGCGACGCGCTGTTTGAGTGCTGAATGGAGAATGACTGACAGCCGCTAGAGAGGAAAAGTTTACGTGATCTTGAATTTAATGACTTAAATATTAATTTCTCTCACACATAATGGCTTCAGAACACTTATAATAGAGTGCACGAAAATGGTAACTTTAGAATGTTTTTGTGCCTTCTGTGGGGCTTAACAATAACATAATAGTATACGCACAATATCGGATTTGGATCGGCCTCGTCTGATTTAAACCTGATCCGCAAAATGGCTGGTATCGCAGCTCAGAATTGACCCTGAGTATCGCATCTGGGACATTCCTTAATTATGATTATATTATTTACAGTTGTAATCGAAATTATTCAACCCCCAATTGCTAATCAGGTTTATGGGTAAAATTTACAGACTTTCAGCTATTTGCAATGAACAAATCAAACAAAAGTAACTGAAATAGCTAATACGAACAAATATTTCAAGTGGTTTCCCAAAGTCAACTTGACACTTAAGACTTCGGCAGTTCAAAATTATTCAACTTCTTCATGACATGCATCTTCAGTACTCAGTAGAACATAATTTTGCTGTTATGACCTGCTGCAAACAAGATGTACAATCAGACACAAGCTTCTGGCAGCGCTTCTGAGGAATCTTAGCCAATTCACAATGAGCAATGGTTCAGTAATATTCGTGGGTTTGCATGCTGCAAAAACCTTTCTTCAAATTCCCACCAGAGATTTTCCATGGGGTTCAATTTAGGTGACTGTGATGGCCACTGTAGAATCGTCCAAGACTTCTTCTGCAACCAAGCCTTGGTGGAATTTGAGGTATGCTTGTGATCCTTGTCCTGTTGGAAGGTCCAATCAATGCCTCAAGCTTCAGCTTCCTCAGTGTAGGCTAGGGCTGGGCGAGAAAACGATAACAATAATTATCGCGATATCATTTTCTCGATAAAACGATATCAAGAGGTCAATAAATGTTCGATAATGTTTATGCGGAAAAGCGGAACGAAAGTCATTTGAACCTGCGCGTGCCATACAGAGCATTTATCCGCTCGGCTCAAAGTCCAAACGGCAGCGCAGCAGAGAGCGCAGTGAGTAGGGCTGGGCGATATGGCTGAAACCTTATGCACGATATCAGTGTTTCATATCGGTTCAATATCCGATTATTGAATTTTTTATGACCCATTTAAAATAAGGACCAGGAGAAAAAATCTATTACAATTAAACATTTTTATTTTAAACTTAACCTTCCTCTGATTATAATCCCAAGACAGAAATGTCAACACAACCATGAAAAACTCAAATAATTAAAAATCGAGGCTGAATCCAGCTTCTTATTCGCTGCTTCTTATTGGTGGAACGGATAGCGTCAATAAGAAGCTGCGGATAAGAAGCTGGATTCAGCCTTGTAATGTACACAGAAGTCACGGTTCGGTTCAGACATCACGGTTCGGTACTATTTTGGTACAAGGGAGTGGAAAGCAAAACAGAAATATAGAAGGCATTTTTATAAATGTCTTAAGCCTTGTATTTTTTAAATATGTTTTATTAATAAAGACATACTGTATAACCGGTTTATCTATAGGCTAGTGATAATAGTTTTATGTAATTAGTTTATTAAATTAATAAAAATACCTTGAGATATGTTTTGTAATTGTACCTGAATTAATTTAAAACTAATTAGCTATATTTCAGATCAATATATTTGTTTTCCTTAATTTGAATTAACCCGTTATTCTCATCAGAATTATAAATAGATTTCTGTATAAAAAAAATACTACCAACACATTTTATTCTCTTTTTTAATGTGTAACTTAAAAATAAACAGATTAGTGCTCTGTTTTGAGGACAAGAAATGGAAACCAATGCGGTTTGATGATGACTGTCAGAGACTATTTTTGTGACTGTCCAAAAGATGGAACACACAGACTGTTTTAAAAAAGGGGTTGGATATATGTTTTATATGTGTTTTATTGCGAGTATAGGCCTACACAATTATAAGTAAACACTTTGCAGACTGAATGATGTCCTGTATTAACAAAATGACAGCTTATGTTTTTATGTCTCCACTGTTTGATCGCACTCGCTGTCGCGTGTCTGTCTCTCTATCTCTCACACACACACAAAGTTAGATCGCGCACGTGCTTACTCTCTCTGCGCGCGCGCACACTCACTCCAGCATTACAATCTTGACATCGCAGCCTGTTCATTATGCTGTGTTCACATCAAACGCGAATAGAGCGAATTATCCAATAATGTCTCACAATTCTAGCCTGCACGGCATGCAGATGAAGGGCACTCATTTTCTGTTTATCAATCGCCGGTTACTGAAGAGGAATCCAGCAGCACGAGTGACGAGACATTCGAAATGGCGCAATCAAACTGACACCGTTACATGATTGCCTGTTAGCGCGTTCACTCCCCACGTCGCTAGGTTACCAGAGAGTGCGTGCCTTTGTTAATGCAACCAAACTTCCTTCGCAACCTGTGATTTAGCCTAGTGATTTCTTCCGTCGGAAAAAATATTAAACGTTATATCGAACACATTTTTATTGATATTCGATCACGTGTCTATCGCTGACACATATCGCGTATCTGTTTTATCGCCCAAGCCCTAGCAGTGAGCGCAGCGCAAGCTCACGCAGACTCGCTTCAACGCTCACGAGATCCAGTGAGAAGCACTCGAGTTCAGCAAAGAACACAAATGTCAAGTTTAAACCAGTTTAAAGGCAGATGAAACACCCGATGACAAAAGGAGAAACACTGCGTGCAACGATTCCTTCAAAATCTGAATTGATACTGAATCCATTTAGCCTACCATGGATTATCTGTAAGGTTAGCCTAGTAATATTAACTGCACCATGAAATGTGGGATATACATAATGAATTGTATAATATTATTAATGTAGACAATGTATTAAATGACTAATAGAATATAAGTACAGTATTTAATAATGTATTTAACTGTTAGGCTACTGTTTTTCATACAAATACCACAGAAACCATAAAGTTACATTTTGCCATGATAGTCAGGTGCTAAGTTATAGGCTATGCCTGGTTATATATCGGTGGTTATTATGATATGATGGTTCATTTTAATAAAACTCAAACAGTCAGAATATTACATTTTACCAAATAAATATATGGTCATTACATAAAAAACACAGATGTTACTGTTTTTGTTAATGAACATAAATTTAACATTAGCTTAGTATTAGCTTGAGTTAGGATGCAGATTTACTGTCAACTCACAGTCAAATATGCATTTCGAGACAAAACATGTCATTTGAATATTGCAGCCTGCACTGTAAACTGTGCTGAAGAAATATTTTTCTATTCAGATATTTATTTTAAGGAAAAAATGAAAAATGTTTGAATGTTCTACCTCATATTTGTGAAATCTTGGTCTCCGTTCTTGTTTGGCAAGTGTTTGTCATGATATGTTCTGACAATAAAGAGTAGTTTAAAACCACAATTAACACTCTGGTTTATACAACTTTCACTTAGGAGCAAAAATCTGCCTTTAAACTTGAAAGAAATAAAGATTTGACATTTATCGTGATCATTATCGATATCGACTGATATAAAAAAAATATCGTGATAATTTTTTTTTGGCCATATCGCCCAGCCTGAGTGTAGGCATCGACATTTTCTTTCCTGATATACAGAAATGAATCAATCTTGCCTTCCACATGCTGCAGGTTTCCAGTGCCAGAGGATGCAAAGCAACCCCAAAGCATCACAGAGCCACAACCACTGAAAGTCTGTAAATGTTCCCAATAAATCGGATTTGAAATTAGGGTTGAATAAATGATTACAACTGTAATACAATTTATCATCATTAATTTTATAGTTTGGCATTGAGCATGTATTCATTTGAAACCCTGGTTGGATGGGATGTAATTGTATGTATAACATGAGCCCAAAAATGAGAGGTGACTCAATAATTTTGCACATTCACTCACGTGTCCACACAACTGTCTTCTCCTCTTTGTCTCAACCTGCTCTGCCAGCTCCATCTTCCTCTTGTTCCTCTTGTAGCCTGACAAACTGAACTCTGTTGAGTGTTGAAAAAGGTATGACAGTCAATATTTTACTCCACTGCTTTGACTTCCAATCCAAAAAAACTTTGTGTGTTATGAGTCATGAGATAATGACAAATGTTTTGCTCCTGTGCCCTTATTGCTTAGATTATTAGTATTATTATTCATGATTATATATTGCAATAAGGGTGTGTGTTTGGCAGGGGGAGCCTTTACTCTCACAATAAATCAGTCTATTGGTGGAAATGTGGTTGAAATCCTCAAAGTCTCCCTGAATAATGGGACATGTGTTGGAATGAGGTCATGGTTCTGGTATCAGATCATTTCCAACACTGACAACACACACTCTATCGCTGTCTGACACACACTGGGAGTCGGCATGGGGCCCTCTATTAAAGTAATAGAAGCCAATGTTTACCAAATACTGCATTCCACTCCTGTGAAAATCTCTTAATCAAAGAAAATGAATCAATGAAATGGGCACAATTAAGCCATTTTGCAGAATTGGATGGAATGCAATTAGGACTGGTAAAAATAACACTGAGTCAATGGCTTAAAAATACTCACAGATGAGATCACATGTCATCTTGCCAATCATGATTCAATGAAATGATTACATGCAACTGTCAAGACTTAAAACTGAGATAAAAGGCAGTGGTTTTGGTAAAAACAACATTCACATAGTATACTGTAACCTGTGGGAATTCACTTAAAGGACAATATAAGAACTGGCCTGAAAGAAATACAAGTGCTTTCAAGGCACTGCTGAAATAAAATGCTGCATCCGAGCCACTTCAGTGAGAGGTGTTTGCGGTCGGTTTCACTCAATAATCAACATGTACAGTAGCTAAATGGTTAAATATACAGTATACAATGGATATAAACAATCACAATTCAGCATCCAAACTAGAGTCTGAGAGATGCAAATTTTCCGATTATATTATTGCTGCCAGTCACAATTGTATAATAAACAATTACGTCAATGGTAAACTTTTTAAACTTTAATCTTATACTTTAAGTATTAGTCTACGAAATATTTTAAGTAGAAATATAAAATTAAAAAATAAAGAATGAAAGAAATAGATAGTATAAAATTAAAAGTTTGGGGTTTAAGTCTAATTCCTAAATGAATATTAAAAACTATATAAATTCTGGGGATTATAGAACAAAAATGTTCGACAAACAACAAATTATTCTACGTTATTGTGCAAAAACAGTTGACTGAAACAAAAATTTCTGGATGCACTTGGCCGAAAACCAAAACAGCTTTTTAAAAATTATTTATTTTAAAAATAGCTTTTTTTGTAGGGTTTTATTTATTTATTTTTATAAAATTCAATCATTATAATGCTACTGGAATTAAAAATACAAGCCTAAAAAATTAAATAACCACACTTTTATTTATAGTAAAACTAAAATTTAAACACAAAAATGTAGAAAATATTTTATGATTAAATATCAGTTATTCAGTTTATGTAAAAGAATCAGATTTAACAGATTCAACGGCCGATAATTAGAAGATTCTGTTCTATGTAATCACTGTCCGTAGTTTCAGTCAAAATCAGGAAATACAATACAACAATAACATTGTATTTTATAGTTGTCATTTGTATACAAATAGCAATGTCAAGCACCCTTCGCTTTCATTTTTAGCATTATGTGAAACTAGCAGGAAGTCTCACACACTAGCAAATGTCTCCATGGTATAAACTAATTTCTTGTATTATAATGTATTAATATAATGAATTACTTACAACAATATGGTTACAGCAACAGAGAAAGCACAAATAATAGTCATTGTGAAAGTGTTGTGTAACGGGTTAAAACTCCACTGCAGGCCTCAAACAAAATCTCACTGCATTATATGAGAGAATAAAACCGCAAACACTTCTATTAAAGTTATCTGGATGCCAGTCACACCTTACAGATCCAAAAAGAGAGGAGGTAATCGTGTTGCTTACATAAGACCTTTCATTTCATTTAAAAACAACACTACTGTGCTTCTTCACTGAAAATATATGAGCATTTTAACATTTTTACCTCCTGTTTTCCCCTAATTATGTAGAATAACGGTATTAAAAATCACTTTCAAGTTTCTACATGAATTTTTTAGCTTCCATCACAAATAAAAGTGATTAAGTTGTTAATAATATTCAGTAATACAAAGATGCGGCCTGATCTGTATTATTATTACACACAAATCTAATGAAAAGACTGCAGTCAAAGCAGCTGAAAGAAGAGTGTGGGTGGTCTGACACTCACTGGTGGTCATCTTCTCTGTAGGGCATGCTGGGATCCCATGGCTGATGGCCCACTGTTCTGCTCCTTTGCCCACTAAGAAACTAACAAAGTAGAGATGTGATTTACATAAAAGGAGCAATTGCATCACACTACAAAACATTATACTTCTATACTGGAGGTTTCCTGTTTTAATTTTGAACTCAGTTAGATCGAAGATTAATCAGCTGCATTTATTTGATCCAAAAAACAACAAAAACAGTAATATTGTGAAATATTTTTACAATTTAAAATAACTTTTCTGTTTGGTGCTCAAGAAATGTATTATACAGGAAAGTTTATTATTATTATTATTATTATTATTATCAATGCTGAAAACAGTTTGTTTTTCAAAACATGGTTTTGTTTCCATGATTCGTTGATGAATAGAAAGTTCAGAAGAACAGCATTTATCTGAAATAGAAAGTTTTTGTAACATATAAATGTCTATACTGTCACTTTTGATCAATTTAATGCATCCTTGCTGAATATATATTTATTATATAATTATAATTAATTAAAAATCATTTATATATATATATATATATATATATATATATATATATACATATATATACATATATATATACACATATATATATATATATATATATATATATATATATATATATATATATATATATATATATATATATATATATATATATATATATACATATATATATATATATATATATATATATATATATATATATATATATATATATATATATATATATATATATATATACATATATATATATATACATATATATATATATACATACATACACATATAATAGCCGTTTAGGGTTGGTAGATTTTTATGTTTTTAAAAGAAGTCTCTGCTCATCAAGGTTGTAATTTTTTTATATAAAATACACAGAAAACACAGTAATATTGTGAAATATTATGATAATTTAAAATGACTTTTTTATATTAATATATATTAAAATGTAATTTATTCCTCTGAAAAAAAGCTGAATTTTCAGCATCATTACTCCAGTCTTCAGTGTCACATGATCCTTCACAAATCACTCTAATATGATGATTTTATGCTCCAAAAACATGTATGATTATTATCCATGTTGAAAACAGTTTTTTACATTTTTATTTCAGGATTCTTTGATGAATAGAAAGTTCAAAAGAACAGCTTTTATTTAATTAGAATCTTTTCTAACATTATGTCTTTACTGTAACTTTTCATCAATGTAACTCATCCTTGATGAATAGAAGTATTGATTTCTTATTTATTTCCCCCAAAAATAAAATACAAATTCTTACTGACCCCAAACTTTTTAAAAAGGGTAGTGTTTAATGTAACAAAAGCTTTCCATTTCAGATAAAAGCTGTTCTTTTGAACTTTCTATTCATCAAAGAATCCTGAAATAAAAATGTAAAAAACTGTTTTCAACATGGATAATAATCATACATGTTTTTGGAGCATAAAATCATCATATTAGAGTGATTTGTGAAGGATCATGTGACACTGAAGACTGGAGTAATGATTTTTTTTTAGAGGAATAAATTACATTTTAATATATATTAACATAAAAAAGTCATTTTAAATTGTCATAATATTTCACAATATTACTGTGTTTTTTGTGTATTTTTTATCAAAAAAATGCAGCCTTGGTGAGCAGAAAAGACTTCTTTTAAAAACATAAAAAATCTTACCGACCCTAAACTTTTGACCGGTAGGTGTGTGTGTGTGTGTGTGTGTGTATATATATATATATACAGTATATATATATATATATATGATCTATAACTGGCACCTATTTCCTATAGCTAAGAAAATACACTTGCTACATTTGTCACAACAAGATAAATGCATTTAGTCAGAGCATGTTTTGTCTTGCTCAAAGTTAGTACTTTGTATATTCTGTGCATACTGGGATTGACATGCTGCTGTTATACACCAAAATATTTGCCTTGAGGCATCAATGAAGTATGTCAGTCTACGCATAAGTTGAAAGCCAGAAAGCCAACATCTTGGCTCACCAGGGAGGGATCCTGCCAGCTGATAGCTTCCCCTTCTGAGTTTCACTTAATAATCTTCTGGCTACCAGCACTGGGTTCTCTGATTCCTGATAGAAAGAGCAGCATTAGTATCACTTTTGCTCAAGACAGCTTTAAATATGGAAGATGAAACCTGCATTTGGCTTCCTCGAGCACTTTTGTTGAAGAATTTTTTGGAGTTCAATGCACCCAGAAAAAAAAAAAATCGGTTTGGGGTGAAATCGGTCCTGTTTTGTGCCTCAATTAGTTTCTAAAAAAAAAAAAAATGAAAAAAACTAGGGCCGGAAAGATTAATCGTGATTAATTCGCATTCAAAATAAAAGTTTGTGTTTACATAATATTTGTGTGTGTAATGTGTATATATTATATATATATATATATAAATACACACATATGGATGTAAACATTTAAGAAATATTTGCATGTATTTACTTTATATACATTTATACAAAATTAATATTATACATAAATAAATATTTGATATATTAATAACACATTTTTCTTAAATATATACATGCATATGTGTGTATTTATATATACAAAATAATAATACACACTACACACACATATATTATGTAAACACAAACTTTTATTTTGGATGCGATTAATCGCGATTAATCTTTTCCCAGCCCTAAAAAAAACATATTTTAGCTCTTGCATTTTAGCATTCTTGCAAGCACAAAATGCAATTAGCCACTTTCCTATAAATGGCTAAGGAGGTTACAAGTTGGCCTTTATTTGATTTGCTTGAAATTCCAATGGCACCTTTAATCACATGACAAAAAGCTCAAACCAGCACCCACCACTCAAGGCTCCAACAGCTCCATAGTTTAAGGACTTCCCATCCATGATGCTGGCATCACACTCAATCTCACCCCGAGAGGTTCAGGTTGGAGCCGGTGCCCGCATTGGTGAAAGGAGAGTCCTAAAAAAAACATCAACCTCAAAGTTAATTTCTTTCTCTTCTAAAATAATAACAAGCAGTGATGGACAGTAACAAAGTATTTCTACTTTATTAACATACTTAAGTACATTTATTGAGTATCTATACTTTTACTGAGTATTTTTATTTAGGGAAACTTTTATGCTACCATTATGCTACGTTCCTATGCACAATATATTACATTTTAATATGCTGCATGTCATGAAAACATGTTGTCCTCTTTATTTTGAAGTGAAGTCATTTTAAGTATAAACATTCTGTACGTTCTGTTAAAAAAAGAAAATTGGTTGTTAACACCCCAGTTTGGTTGACCATGTGGTTCATATAATCATGTGACTTCTTAAGATGGCTACTGATTAAGCATTGTCAAATTGGCATTGAGAAAAGTCAAAAAAGACCGAAACATTCACCATTAAAAAGGTGGTTTTATCTCACAAGTCTTGTCCTTCTCTTCATTGATGGAGTATGCAAGCTTTTCCCAAGGATTGTTTATTTTCCGTCTGAACGGGGTAGCTTTTAGGAAAAGTAAATAAAAATAACGTTAATTCTAGCGCAAAATGAACCTTTGGTCTAATTACACATTGTTACCAAGTCAACCGTTATCTGAGATTTGTTTTCATGATTGCCGAATGTAAATAGTTTTATCTATAAATACAGTTTAGCCTATAATGCTAGTATAACGCTAGTATATAGGGCATAGAGTAATGACAAATAAAAATCGCTTGTTATTACCACTAACAAGGCTCAAAACAGCCCCACAGTAACACGGTAGCATAATAAGGGTCCCTACATTCAAACCGAAGCATTGAGAACTTTGTCAGTGTCCATACAGTTTAATAAGAAGATATTTTATACACACAGTCAACTTCGCGAATACAGGAAGAAGCCATCTTTGAAATATAGTCTCTACCAGTCGATCTACGATCGTCAATCCAAGTGCGCTCGTGAGATGTGAATAAGGTGATAAGGTGAGCGCGACCAGTAGGCAACATGTACATATTGAAGACAAGAAAATGGTTCACGTTTGCGTTTCTTCCGGAAACAACGGACTATATGAGATTCTGCACAGTTCAGCGCACTTGGATCGGCGTTCGTAGATCGACTGGTAGAGACTATATTTCAAAGATGGCTTCTTCCTGTATTCGCGAAGTTGACTCTGTGTATAAAATATCTTCTTATTAAACTGTATGGACACTGACAAAGTTCTCAATGCTTCGGTTTGAATGTAGGGACCCTTATTATGCTACCGTGTTACTGTGGGGCTATTTTGAGCCTTGTTAGTGGTAATTACAAGCGATTTTTATTTGTCATTAATCTATGCCCAATATACTAGCGTTATACTAGCATTATAAGCTAAACTGTTTTTAGAGATAAAACTCTTTACATTCGGCAATCATGAAAACAAATCTCAGATAACGGTTGACTTGGTAACAATGTGTAATTAGACCAAAGGTTCTTTTTGCGTCGGAGTTGTCCTTTAATGGCCATGCATATTCCCCTCTGTCATAGCAGTTTTGAATGATGAGAAACTAGCATGTTTCCATAACGTTCTTAAAATGTTAACACATTTTGCCCTATGTGACGTGTTTTTGTACTGTATGTTTATATTTGTCAACACGCATTCAGTTGTCCTCATTTTTTCTATATAACATATGGTATTATTTGTTATTTCTACTTGTTTGCACACTCGCATTATCAGTAATTATCACGTAAATATGCATCACTGTATGACAAGTTTTGGTAATTAAATAAAACTTTTTTTTTTTTTTGCAGACCAATACATATTGTCAAAATAATATTGACCTTACTGACTAGTGCTGGCTGCTTTATAACACATCATAATAAATGTCAGAGCTGGCATTCACCAATACTTTTAAAGTAAGTACATTACATTACTCCAGTATATTAAAAATCAAGAACTTTTTCTCAAGTAAAATTGAAAAGGGTTACTTAATAATTTTGCTGGAGTAATATTGTATTAGGGTTTCTGTACTTTTACTTAAGTATTTGATTTATGTACTTTGTCCACCACTGGAAACAATACATAGAAAAATTCTTAAATTTGTCACATTTTAGTTTTTAAATATGTTTATGCTAAATGTTATATTTTCCTAACCCAGCTTAATATGCAGACACAACCATAAGTAAGTCATTCATAGGTTGCTGTCCCTGAAAACATTCACACTTGTTCCTGTTTGAGTGGTCATCTAATGGCATGTCAGTGCCAAAAAAACACTGAAGCAATTTTTGGAAATGTGTGTTTACGGTCATAAACCTTAGTCAGGGTAGACGGAATATTGAATTTTAGTAAGATGGACAAGGGACTATGAGGATACACTTACAGTCTTTACAATAGCATGCATTGTATAAAGATAATAGATCCCAAGTAATTTTTACAATTCACACTTTTAAAACAATTTCATAGTTTTATAGGTTTTTTTTGTTTGTTTGTTTGTTTGTTTGTTTGTTTGTTTGTTTTTGTACTGTATACTGAAAGCTGTTTGGAAAGAGATTTCTTTCAAGACAAAACAAGTGGCATTGTTTTAAACAACAGTAGGATCCCTTGGCTTTTGGGTCATTGAATAAAGCTAAAATAAAAATATAAAATCTTAAATAAATTAGAAATGCTGGAAACTAACTGGAATTCAGAACTAAACCTACTAGAAACGAAAATAAATTAAAGCTATAAAGATATAGACGCTTTCATCAGATGCGTTGCCATGGTGATGAGCTGGCCCAAAGTTAACTTCCGTTCTGTTAGTTTATACTGTTTATTGGATAATACGGCATTGACTGCAAATGCAGTGAAAGTTAAGGTGATGAACAGGTTGTTGAGCTGTGGGATGCAACCTGACCTTGGGAGCAAACGCAATAAAAAATAAAAAAAATGTTAAGGTTTCCTAACAAAGAGGGAGACGGCGGTATTAAAATAGCTAGGTTTATCCGAGTATCCGGTACAGTGTTTCCCCATGCATTTATTAGTGGCAGCCTACTACATTATCAGCGCTGACCGCCACATATTGATTTCCTGGTTTTTTACAATTTAAGATGGGAAAAGTTGTATTTGACTGCAGAGTTGCGTGCAGCGCATATTCGCACGCTCTCCTCCCTCTCTCGTCTCTCTCTTCTCTCTCTCTCTCTCTCACACAAACACATTGACAGCAGAGCAGAATGTATCATAACAACGCTGCACAGATCCATCCAACATGCTGTCATGTGGAGACCCGCCTTAAAAAAGGTTAGCAAGCATGTAAGAAGCTAATAAGGAGAGATATGTTCACCTAATAAGCCTCGTTGCCGCGCCTCGCCACAGTTTTTTAACACTGCAGTAAATCAGACACGTCGGTAGAAAAACATCTTGTCTCCTATTTTTGTTCAACGGGTCTGGTAGTGTCACATTTCAGTTTGGCCAGGTAACATTTATTTTCTTTGACTGGCAAGAAATACCAGCTACTATGGTTATTTACTTGTTATGGATTGACCTGCGCAAGTTTGCTGGAGTTAAGTTTGGGCCAGTTTTATGCACATGCGTAGTAACCGTTTGTTTATGTTGTCACTGCTGAAAGCGTCTATATATATATATTTTTTTATAGTAATAATTACAAAAGCTAAAAGGAAAATGAAAACTGAAATTGTACAAATAAAAGCTAGTTCATAATATATATATATTTTTACTATAATTTGACTTGCTTGTCATCCCATTAAAAGGATAGTTCACTTTGAAATACATCTTCTGATATGTTTTAGCTTACTTCAAGGGCATCCAAGATGTAGGTGTTTTTGTTTCCAAAGTATTTTCAATTTTGATATTTTTAGGTCAAACCACTCTTTTCTGTCATATAATGCCGGTATATGGAGTTCCACCTCAAAGATCATGCACAGAGACGTCCAAATTAAACATGATTTAATGACTCGTAAATATAAGTACACACTGATGGCCTAAGACACGAAACGAGCGGTTTGTGTGAGAAAACGGTTTTCTCATGGTTTCCGTTTTCAGTTTGTGTGAGAAACGGTTTTCTCACACAAACCGTTCGTTTCGGGTCTTAGGCCATCAGTGTGTACTTACATTTACGAGTCATTAAATCTTGTTTAATTTAAACTTTTCTGTGCATGCTCTTTGGGGTGGATCCCATATACCGGCATTATATGACTGACAGACAAGAACGGTTTGACCTAAAAATATCAGAATTGAAAATACTGTGGAAACAAAAACACCTACATCTTGGACGCCCTTGAGGTAAGCTAAAACATTTCAAAAATGTAATTTCAAAGTGAACTATCCCTTTAAAATCTGATGTTTCTATATAAATTTTTTCTATCCATTTTCTTTGTGAGTTGTTGTGATCCACTATCACCTCAAGCTCTATTAGAGCTGCTGTCACTGCCTCCAGTGCCAGTCCTCCAGCTCTGAGCCTGTCCACAGCCTGAAACACATTAAATCACAACTGATGACAGCAACCTCATGTCTGCCAGTGCCTAAAACCAACCCAGTGAGTGTTCTGCTCTACTTCAGGATTCTAGAGCTTTAAGCAGAAAAGATCACACTGAAATAATCTAGACAAAACATTAAAAATGTGATAATCCAATACCAAGAGCTTAAAAAGCAAATAAAGCTGCAGTGTTTTCCACTTGACAAGCTTCAAGCACAGAGCGTGGAATGGTATATTAAGCCGGGCAGCAGTTCGCGGGTCGCTGCTGGTGTCATGTTATCAACACATAACTCAAATTCCCTGGCACAGGTGTTTTACTCAAGCCTGATCCCTTCTTTTCATCCTTTACACAGCACTCTGGACTGGGAAAAGCATTGCTTTGCAACTTGCCAACCTGTGCATTACTGTTCGCTGCTAAAACATCTATTGCATCTTTCGCTGCTATTACAATTTTGTCAGCATATCTTAGATTACGTATATTGACAATGTAATAACATTTTGCAAATGTAAGCAAGGAGGAATTCATCTTTGAGTTTAAAATGTCACATAATACGTATCAGAAATCATGCAAACTGAGCTGGGAATGAAAGTTGACTATATCACTGATCTTGTTGACGTGACCTCTGGCAGAGCTATGCAAAGGTTTCAGGGCACAGCAGAAATGCAGAAGTACCTTAGGCATCAAGTTTTGAATAAAGAATCACATGCTACTCACTCTCTGGCAAGCTCTCTTGCACACATGTTTGTATTCCTTGGCTTTGGATTCTGAATGATACCCTGCCCCTGTGGAGGTAAAATCATAAAAAATAAGACAGACATTTCTTACAAGTGAGCTTCTTCAGCTGTTAACATTTTGTAGTTGCTTATATGACATTTGAGATGTATTATTTTTTTGAAAAAGTCTTGCGGATAAAGTAAGTTTCATACATTAAAAAGTCTATATGATCCTAAACTAGAGTCCGACCGATAAAGGATTTTGAAGGCTGATAACGATACAAATATTTTTTCGTTTTAAAATCCGATATGCCGATATATCGGCCGATATTTCTTTTTATTTATTTTTTTTTCGAAAACGCACAACAAAACATTAACAGATTTCCCTAACGTTAGTTATTTGTAGTTATTTATGAGTTTTAACCAAAATATTATGATCATGCATTTTAAAAAGAAACTTGTTTCTTTTATTGTCCCAACAGAATAGACTGATGATAGTGGCATTAACTAACTTTGTGATTAGCTAGTCTATGATGAGACATAATTTAGCAATGGATGGCGTTAGGGTTGTGCCGATAGACGATAGTATCGTGTATCGACGATTGTCTGAGATATCGCGATGGCAGATGCCTTTGACGATATCAAAACGATAATTAGCTCGTTTTACCATTAATGTATTAAATTATTTGGCCTGCCGCCTATTATTATTATTATAAAGCTAGTATTGTTATTAAATTAATATAAGGAACTACAATTAATTTGCCTTGCCTAAATTCATAACGTGAATGAACATAATTCACTCACCACGTGTTATAACACTTGCGACAATATCGTACACGCGCTTATGAGGAGAATGTTTTTAAAACAGACTAAAAAACTACATCCCACATCAAAATTTAATTGCAAGGTGATCCATTCACAAATTATCAAGAGTGCTTGTTTTAACAGACACATCATTCTTATATAGATCTAAGATGAAAACGGCATCGTTGTTCGTCAGTATTTTGTTTCCATATCACATTAAAAAACGTTTAATGACACTAACACTAAAAACAATACAATTACTAAATATTAATAATAATAATAATACTATCACTAAAATAGTAGCCTATTAAAGCTACCGTTATCATCGTCGTCTCTGAAAGAACGTGGCGTTGATGCAGATGCCGAAAGCAGTCCGTTTTTACTTTCACTTTCAGGGAATGAGCGCGTTTACATGCACGTTCTTAATGCCTAATGCCTACTGACAATGCATGTGGTCATGTAAACGCATCAACCCGTTTTCCTTTATCAGAGTCAAGTCATAAGTAGCCTATATAATCCGATTCGACTCAGCTAGATGTTTGCATATGTTTGCCCCTTGCTCTGATTTCTCCCGGCATAAAAACACATTAACCCGCGTACTTCGTGCTTACTAAGTGCGCATGTGAAGTGCATCTAAACAGACAGAGCACTGGTAGGAGGACATATATCGCAAACTCCGAATCTTTCTGACCCAATAAATTATTTAAACGCGTTTTCATCTCGTGCAGAAAGTGAAAATGCTGCATGTGGCATGAGGATAGGCTATGTGTCCGTAAATTTCCCGTTGACATGATGATTAGGATGAAAAAAATGATTAGGATCGTTTTTTTTTTTTACCTCACTATACCAGGAAATAACCTGATCCTATTAATAAACACTCCACCTTTGCTAGAAAAATTGAAAAAAAGATACTTGTATATAAAACGAAGTAATAAAACAAGCAAATTAATGAGTAACTAATCAAGTTAATAATCAAATAAGTAAGCCCCGCCCCTCACGATAATATCGTGTATCGCCGATCTCACAGGCTGACGATAGGACGATATGGAAATGGAGCATATCGCCCAACACTAGATGGCGTTATACTGCAAAGTGTAAAACATACATTTTCAATATAACAGGCCACGGAGAGATGGTACGTCTCATTGCTATAACGGTCACACGCTATTAAAGAAATACTTCAGTCACATTGTCAAAAGTTAAAAGGACAGTCAGTCAACTACACTGTAACAACGTAATCGTGATTATTACTAACTAATTCCGCGACTGATGGGGGTGTTCTTTTAATTGTTATTCAAGCAACGTATGTCTCGTGACCAACTCAACGAGTGTTGCCAACAGGGACGGTGTAGAGTGCCCTCTGGTGGACAAACTATACAACTCCAACACTCATGATATGGTTCAAGCGTGTCTCGTCGTTTTAATTTTTTTATTTTTGAAATATTCATTTATCGGCCATTATAACTGCCGATACCGATAATTTGGAAAATGCCTAATATCGGCCGATAATATCGGCATGCCGATATATCGGTCTGGCTCCATCCTAAACATTAAAGGGATAGCTCACCCAAAAATGTTAATTGTGTCATCATTTACTCACCCTCATGTTGTTCCAACCCTGTATGAGTTTCTTTCTTCTATTGAACACAAAAGATGGTGGGCCCTATTGACTTCCATAGTAGGAAAATAAAATACTATGGAAGTCAGTGGCTAGAGTCAATTGTATACTTACCAATATATTCTTTAAAATATCTTATTTGTGTTCAACAGAAGAAAGAAACTGGTTTGAAACAACATGAAAGTTGAAAGAAACAGGTTTGAAACAACATGAGGGTGAGTAAATTACACACTTTTTATTTTTGGGTGAACTATCGCTTTAAAGAAACTAAAAAATGTGATGTCATTTAGTCACCTTCATACCAATCCAAACCAATTTGTTTTTTTTGTTTTTTTTTTCCATTCTTTTCCGCACAATGGGTCTCATTCATGAAACACGAGCAGAACGAATTTTTGTGTAAATCGTGTGTAAAGTGGTTCTGGCGTAAATTTTCGGATTCATTAAAATGTTCGTATTTTCCAAATTTTAGTTGGTATGCAAGAAATCTACACCTGCTCCCAGCCACGCGTAAATGGTGCGCTTAAAATCCGAACGTTTTACTCATTAATAAGGCTGCATTTTAATTCACCTTAGAATCGGGTAGGCTACATATTTAAACAGCATTTTGAAAAAAATATTTTATATAGTAGCCTATATTAGTATTTTATATATTTTATAAATAAAAAACGTTTGTTTGTTTTTTTTACTTCTATTATGAGAGCCAGTAGGCTAATTTATGGAAGCTTGTTTCCGCCAGTGAAAAAAAAAAAAAAGAATAAATGCGACTTTTTATCACACAATTGCGTGTTATAATTGTGACATATAAAGTCAGAATTGCGAGTTATCAGGCTAATTCTAAGGGGGGGGGAAATCCTAACTTTCCCCTAACCCCTCAGAATAGTTTAAATCTCACAATTCTTACTTTATAGCCTATCATGCATTTCTGACTTTATATCACGCAATTTCAACTATGTCACGCAATTCTGAATTTATATCTCGCAATTCTGAGAAATAAAGTCAGAATTGCGAGATGTAAACTCGCAATTGTGATAAAAAAAAGTCTAAATTGTGAGATAAAAAGTCGCAATTACCTTTTTTATTTTTCATTCTATGGCAGAAACAAGCTTTCATAAGTAATAGCAGATCTGGTGATCGATGGTGGTCCTTCTCCAGTTTGAATACGATTTTTTAACTCATTTGTTTTTTGCTGTCAAGCTTAATGTCGAACCATTTTCTTCTCACTTCTGGGACTGTTCGATTAACAGATGAAACTCCATTAACTGCATCTGTAATATGCTGCCAAGTTTTCTTTTTTAGGACCTGATAGGCCACTATATACGCTTGAAAATAAAAGTGGCGTTTTGAATGAACTTCTGATAATAAAACTTCAATTTCTGCATCTGAGAAATCTTTCTTTTTCATTCGCATTCATGTTATTATATGCCTATATATAGTTGTCAGTTGAATATAATGGGCGGGATTTATGGTAATTGAGAATGAACGTGCACGCGCATCCCATTTACGACTGGTTGGAATTCACTAACACACACATTTCACTATCACATCTGACGTTTACGAAGTATTTGTGAATCAGGAGAAGAGTTTTCGGGAAGATCTCTTTATGCGCAAATCACTCTCATATTTACTTGTATATTTACGAATGTTTCATGAATGAGACCCAATGTTCATTATGACAAACTGACAAGTTGTCGAAAAGACAAAAAAAAATTAGCATACACAGAGGCTCAGTTTACACTATGGGAAAACGCAGATATTTCTCATTTACACGAAAACGCCG
This sequence comes from Hybognathus amarus, assembly GCA_030378365.1. NCBI lineage: Eukaryota > Metazoa > Chordata > Actinopteri > Cypriniformes > Leuciscidae > Hybognathus > Hybognathus amarus. The sequence goes on from JAQIUQ010001547.1 coordinate 144,154, forward strand.
TTTTTATCACTGAAAATGATTATTTCTAAAAACTCCGGCCAAAGTGGAGATTTCTGAAAACGCCGGTTATTTGTTGTTGTGTGAACTGGGAGAAACGGCATTTTAGGTTCTCTCTTGTCGATTCTGAGGATTCTGATTGGCTTGCATGGCTTATCCTTAATCCCTACAGTGCCGCCAATAGGTTTGGCATAGTTATGATGGCGCACATTTTAGGATGGCGCATTTTAGGACACAGTTGCCTTACATAAGGTAAACAAACCCACATGGACCGTGCGAAGGTTAAGCACAAGGTTCTCTACCGAGATAAGCTGAACAAGGAAGCAAAGGGGCGCTGCTTAGAGAAAATAAAGGCAATTAATGGGCTCGAGTGATTCGACTGATCTGAACAAGCTATCGCAAACAACATTTCCTGACGTGTTTTCTGACCTTGTTTGTGGTGTGAGCGCATACACATTTGAGCCGGACACACCTCTCTGTCACCAACAACAACACTGCAAGTTAAACTCTGCGTCGAAACTGATATAGCTATATTTTGAGTCTCTTAAACGGGTTAAAAATAAGAAAGCTATGTCAGCAATTGAATTATGCTCTAAAATGTTCAGGTGAAAATTAGGAAAATTATTTCTCTTTTTATGGATAATGAAGTTAGTAAGTCTGTCTATTTAAGCTATGTATTATTATTTTGATTTATTTTATTTTTTATTATTTTTTCAATTAATTTTATTCTGATGTTTATTTTTTTCTGTATAATATGTGTTTACGAACTGTGATGCTTGTATGTTTGTAACTGGCATTCTAATAAAAAAAAGTTGAACTGCGTCGTATAGCCTATATTTTCTTTTTTACTTAGGAAACATTTTAGTTAAGCTGCTTACTTTTATTAAATGTAATTTCCAGGCGAAAAGCTGTTGTTTTTGTTGCTTCTGCAATGTTCTAGATTAGTTTCTGTAATAAATCAGAATGCGGTTTATTTCCAGGTTTTCACATACGAGGATTTTACCTTGGTATATTGGTGCTTAACCGTACACATAAACATAAATAAAGAACTCAGTAAATAGATCAAAAGTACATGTCTACAAAAAATATACTGCAGATTTGACTATGATTTGACGTTTCTCTCGCAACCTCCGTGTCCTAAAATCCCACAACGCCTTGCGTTACTGGGGTCCGCTGACGTCACGTTCCCATTCTCTATACCAAATAATATCTTCAAAATTCAAATAATAGCCTGTTTTAGCCAGGCTTTAGTATGTCTTGAGAAATAGCGGAATACAGTCATACACTGTAAAAAAATATTGTTGGTTTAACTTAAAAAAGTAAGTAACCTGGTTGCCTTAAAATTAAGTTGATTGAACTTGAAAAAGTGAGTTAATACAATGAAGGAGATTTAATCATCAGAAACTCAAAATAATAAGTTGTCTGAACTAAATAAATTAAGTTGATTTGACAAAAGACAAAAATGTTGTGATAACAAATCTTGAAAATATATATATTTTTTTACAGTGTAGTGACTTCTTTCATTGTGCTTATACAGTGTTTTTAGGCTCTTTTTGAAGTTTGACAGACTAACCATTATGAAGTGTTATTAAATGGAAATTTCTTTAAACATTTTCTTTTGTGTTCCATAGCCAAATATAACAACATACTAGTTTGGAAGGGTGAGAAAATAATGACAATGTAAAAAAATAAAAATAAATCAGGGACCTATTCCTTTAAGGGAATCTTCACAATTACTCATTGCACATGTGACATCGAAATTTGCGCAGAAGCATGCTTATGCAGAAATGTCTTGAATCGCAGTCTAAATCCCCAAAGGAACCCAAATTACCTGCATGCACCAGCACAAAGCCCATAGCTTCATGACGGCAGACGGTGCTGTTCAGTACAGACCCTGAATTGTTTAGTGGAGACACAGTCTCCTTACAATCTGTCGAGTTTTCTAGTTTTTCCATGACCCGTAGTTAATGGAGCTTGCATTTTGACCCATCATTCACTCAGAAATCCAATACAATTCTTCAAGTCCTGAAAGAAAAGACAATGAGATGTCATACCTTCAGAATTCAACGTGCATATAAAGTAATATTGGCTCATTATATCTATATCTAATTCAGTTAAGTTAGTAATAATGACATACACATTGACAATTACAACATTGACAAATTGAATGCATCCCTTCAAATGTTCTTCATCTGAAGTCTATTACTTTAAGTCATTGTTATATAAGAAACGTGCCTTGAGAACACAAACGAAATAACTTTAGTATGCTCACAAATGTATATTACATTCACTCAGATAAAAATCTTTTTATATACAGTAACTGTTAAGTTACATCAACTACTGCCAATTTCAGTCCTACAAAACAGAATGAAAGAATGAAGACTGCAAAACTCACTCGCATGAAGACTTCAGGTGCATGAAGGCAAAACAGCGCCACAGTCATACGCATTGTTCAGCGTCTCTGCTGATAACAACATACACATACAGATTGCACTAAATTATAAGTGTAGTATGTCTGTTTGCTGCATGATTGTGATGTGATGTGATGATGACCGGCGCATGTGCTCTCGTCACACCAAAATACTTCCTGGTTCAGTGACACATGTCATGTGACCGTACGACTACAGCAGCGCCCCCCCTGCGGCACAGTCATCAACTGCGTTGCATCAAACAGAAAAAAGAACAAGGACAACAGTGAAAATGAAAGTATTTGTTAAACGTAAAGGTTACTATAGCCTATAGGTATAATAATGTTTAGCAAAAATATATAATATAAAATTATATCTTCTTGTGGAACTATAGGGAATACAGTAGCCCTCGCCTGTAGGAAATGTACTTTAACGAGGAAATACATACCTTTTACGAAGCATATGTTATTTTACAGAGTGTGTTTAATCAGTGAATTACCTCAAACATTTATGTTGCTACTCACAGTATTTTAAGTGTTGTCACTCAAGCCATTATAGTCTTAAAAATGCCTAATCTATTAATGGTAAATATGTCAATAGATCTATATTGCACAAACAAAATAATGGACTTCAAAACTCTGCAACTACAATTATACCGTATATTAAATCTACACATAAATGTATTACATCTTATTGGCTGGTTTCAAATCAGAATGCAAAGAAAGATCGATAGGACACAGAACAGATAACATGAGGATTTATGAGCACAGTTTGGTGTTATTTATTGTAAACAGATGCTCTTCCTGTCATGTCAAGTAAACCAGCATTAGCTGTGGAATTGAAAACACTCCTTTTGGGACTATTTGCTTACATTAACGTCCTCTGACTGAAGTCAAGTAGCCTATGGATGACTCCACAGTTTGAAAAACAGACTTTAAAAAAAAAAAACATCAAAAATGATGCCAGCAAGAAGTTCATTCTTGATTTAATTAAAGTTTATTGTTACTCCTACTGGTGCTCTGTGGAGAAGGGACAGCAGTCTCTTAAAGTGCCGCTAGAAGTGTGTGTCTCAAAATGTGGATTGCAGTACTGTAATCTCATATCTTTAATTGTTATCTACATTTTACAAATTGGTATCACATCAATTCATAAGTAGGTTTCTTCTCTGCTAACATTCTAAAATCAACGTAAAATACACCATGTAGGGCCTATTACAGAGAGAGAGAGTGAGAGAGAGAGAGCTGTTTAATTAAATAATTGACACTAATATCAGATATTAATATTACTGTATCCACACTTTTACCACCTTTCAGTTCAGATTGAATTGTAGAATCAAGTTCACATATCTTTTTAAGCTAAACCACTGGCATGTCAGAGCTAAAACAAATGTATTATGTTGTGCTGTTTCTTTGTTCAGTGAAATGGCATTTATTGGTGCTGAAATAATTGTCTTTGCTCGGATGATTGTTCTTAATATATCAGCATTATAGACTTGTTTTCCATTCAGCTTTAAGCTTCTTTTACAAGGCTGTCAGGAACAATTGTTTAAAATGCTAATTTTACTGACTTGAAGAATGACAGTGCTTTACAAGTGATGAAAAAAACAAACTTAATAAATGTGTAACCCTGACAATAATAATCTAAAATGGTACAAATTAGTCTTTCAAATAATGTCTTTCAAATAATCAGAAAATGGCCCATGTCACTAGACATTAAGAAATCACGTTCATTTCAAATACTTATATCACTGACAACAGTAGTCCATCCAGGATATTGTCATTTAAAAAGTGAAGTTGCAGCCCTCAATTGTCATGTTGTATTTTGGCATTTGTCAGACGTTCTTGATCTGCATCCTGCTGATCTCGTCTTGTGGAGCTCAGGACGCGGTTGTGCTCAGTGTCACCTGCTATGTGGGCTGCTGTCCTGAAGTTTAACCTGTTTGGGCTGTTATGTACAATCATTTGACTCACTGCGAACATGCATCAACATTCAACAACACCTGCTAGGTACTAGTGACACATTCTGCATCATTTTCCATGTGTGTTAATTAATTAATTTTCATTATACCCATGATTTCCAACAATATGTATAAAAACATTAAATATAACTATAACATAAACATAAATATATAACATATATTTAACTATTACGGAAACACTTCACAATAAGGTTCATTAGTTAACATTAGTTAACTACCTTAGTTAACATGAACTAGGAATGAACAATACTTCTAAACCATTAATTAATCTTAAATAGTTAAGATTAATTTCAACATTTACTAATACGTTATCAAAATCAAAGGTTGTATTTATTAACACTAGTTAATGCTACATCAACTGAACAAGAACAAACAATGAACAGCTGTATTTTTATTAACTAGATTTAACAAAGATTAATAAATGCTGTAACAATGTATTGCTCATGGTTAATGTTAACTAATGAACCTTGTAGTAAAGTGTTACCCCAAATTAGTGTTTTTACTGTATTTTTTAATCAAATAAAAGCAGCCGAATTATAAGAGGCTTCTTTCAAAACCATGAAACCTTGCCAACCCAAGACTACTGAAAGGTGTTTTTAAAAATCTATATTGCATCTTTATTTTTTGGTGTAAAAAATTTTTTTAGCAATTCATGAAAAATATATAAAATTAGGGCTGTCAAACGATTAATCCGTGATTTAATCACATCCAAAATAAAAGTTTGTGTTTGCATAATATATGTGGGTGCACTGTGTATAATTATTTTGTATATATATAAATACATACACATGCTTGTATTTTTAAGAAAAAAATATTATTTATATATAAAATATTTATATTTTATATAATATAAATTATATATAAATCTATATACAGTATATACATGAAAATATTTCTTAAATATACACAAGCATGTGTGTGCATTTATATATATAAAATAATTATACACAGTGCACCCACATATATTATGTAAACACAAACTTTTATTTTGGATGTGATTAATCGTTTGACAGCCCTATATAAAATATAAAAACATAAATGTTTCTAGCAAATATAAAAATCTCTTGCTTTATTTGCTTTAATATAAATTATATAAATTATATATATATATATATATATATATATATATATATATATATATATATATATATATATATATATATATATGAACAAAAAAACATAACATATCATGAAAAAATATGCATGTTTCTAGCAAATATAAAAATGTCTTGCTTGTGTGTATGTATGTATGTATATATATATATATATATATCAAAACATTTTTATATTTGCTAAAACATGCATATTTTTTCATGATATGTTATGTTTTTTTGTTCATATATATATATATATATATATATATATATATATATATATATATACAGCTATGGAAAAAATTAAGAGACCACTGCAACTAGCAGTTGCTCTGGATTTATTATTTATAATATAAATAATAAATCCAGAGCAACTGCTGATTTGGCAGTGGTCTCTTAATTTTTTCCATAGCTGTATATATATATATATATATATATACAAATATATAAATATATAAAACTGGCCAGTGGAAATGTTGAGTCCTGTTTTCTCATTTAGACAGTTACAAGAAACCATTTTAATTAAGGCAAGTATCTACTTGTTTGGCATTATGTCACTGCAGACGCTCATATGGATTGGTCTAGCAAAAAACAAACTGAAGAGATGCTCTGAAGTTTAAGCATTAGGCCGAAGAATGTGATTGCATGATCATAGTCAGAGAAATTACTGAGGAATTCGAGAATAAGAGCAAGCTTGCAAAAAAGACTTTGAGCCCCTTTTAAAGGGGAAAGAGTATTTTGCATCAGACATCAAAAGCGGAGCTTAGGCCTGTTTCAGGATGGAGCTAATAGGAGTCTTGTGGAATGGCTTAAAGTGTTTAATATCCGAGGACGGAATCTCATTTGACTGTAACAGAAGTTGGAAGACCCTTCGACCTCAGTAGTTCCTATGGAATCATCTCCTGCAGATTTAACACAGTGAGAGTCATTTGGTGGTGCTGATGTTTAATGTGACATGGCCTATTTATTTAGCACTCAAAATGTATCCATACATCTATATGCACAAACCCATACCATTGACACATAACTATGACTCAATAAATACTTTGCAAGGATTATGCAGGTTTTTGATTGTTTTGTTTTTAGCAAAAAAAGGGAAAAGTAATGCAACAGGACATGATATAGGAATTCTGTTCATCCAACTAGACAAATATATGCATGTTTACACAGAAACCTGAATATTGTATCCAATATCCTTGACTATGTCCAAGAATCCTGAGGAGAGGCTTTCCAACTGCATGTAGGACATAAAATAAGCATGCAAATCCGACCTGATTGGTGGGGTGATTCCTGATATGACTTCCGTTTAGCTTTTCCCTTTTACTCCTAATAAAAATTCAGACAGAATGGCAAATGTGTTGAGAAACCCCAAGTAATTTAGATAAACAATCTGGAGAGAACCATAATGAGTTACTTGGTATTGATTCTTCCCACGAAAACACTATGAAAAGAGGTTTCCTGAGGGCAAACATATATAGATCTTCTGTGCTTGTTGTAGACGGTGCTGTCTGTTTCTCATAGCAAGTCCTGTTCAAACACACAACACGAGTTTCTGCTTCTGTTTTAGAAGGAGCATAGCAGCTTCTCAGCTCAAAACTCCCTGGCCTCCTCAAACTGTTTGTAGTAGTCCTCGTCCTGGGGGTCTCTCTGCACATTTCTGTCCGTTATTGGGTGGATCGAGCCTGGTTGTAGCGGCTCCAGTCGCCCTTGCAGATGATCCATGGTAGGATGTCCACTTTGTAATGCAGGTCTGCGGAGAACTCCTGTGCTGATGAGGTTGGGCGTGACCTGCCCCTTTGCCCCGAGTGATGAGCTTCATGCTGTCGTCGTAGCAGCAGTGTTGGGCCGCCAGCGTGGTGGATTCCAGCGTGAGCATGGAGCGGATGCAATAGCGAGCAGTGGGTTTGTAGATCTCCAGCTTCTCTTTCCGGCCCGCTGGCGTCCTTCCAGCGGAAGTTGCGCCTCGTTGCGGCGTCGTGGACGTCTGCGGTGCTGTAGGCCACTTCAGTTGGGTAAAAGCAGGGGCAGCTGGGTAGGTCGTTGGCCACTTTGCTCATGTATTTCTTGAGGAACTCGCTCCTGCAGTTCATCCAACGCTCGCAGCTGTCTGTATCTGAGGGCCAACATTAAAAATCAGGATTACACAGTTACACAGTGTACACATTACAAAGTAATGTTGAAATGTGCGACTATCACTTTTCATATCTCTAATGTCTACTATTGATGGCTAAGAAAGATGGATGCATCCTTGGCCGAAGGCCGATTGCATCACAGCGGCACGATAAAGGCTGTCCCAATCCGAAGGCTCTTTCAAATGTGGCCTCGAAATGCGACCTTCGTTTTTCGGGCAATGAAGGACAGAACAGATGGATCTTTTGCAGCCTACCCTACCTTAGAATTCATTATGTGGCAGTGACGCCAGATTTTTCTGCCGGAATACACTTTTAAATCTAAGTATTGGGTTTCAACTTACTCCAACAGTTGCACTGTATAGTTTTGATTAACTAAAAAGTCAAAGATTCATGAGACTGGTTCGATTCATAAATGAATCAATCTTAAAGGGATAGTTCACTTTGAAATACATTTTTGTTATGTTTTAGCTTACTTCAAGTGCATCCAAGATGTAGGTGTCTTTGTTTCCAAAGAATTTTCAATTTTGATATTTTTAGGCTCAAACCGTTCTTGTCTGTCAGTCATGTAATGGAGGTATATGGGGTCCACCTCAAAGAGCATGCACAGAGAAGTCCAGATTAAACATGTATTTAATGACTCGTACTGAAAATGTATGTACACATTGATGGCCTAAGACACAACATGAGCGGTTTGTGTGAGAAATGAACAGTATTTATATAGTTTTTACTTCATGTAACCACAGCCACGTCCAATTGATCTGAGAGCATGGATGCTTTGGTTTGCGCAGGCGCCCGAAAGCGCCGGAAGTGATATCTCGCGCGTAAGCGTCACTCATTGTTCACACAGAGATTTCAGAAGCGTTACCCTTCACTGTGAAGATCTAAACATATTTAGATATACAGGAAATCACAATGGAAGACGATTTTGATATATCAACAGACCAATGCGGCCGCAGCCTCAGATCACTTGGACGTAGCTGTGGTTACAAGAGGTAAAAACTATATAAATACTGTTCGTTTTCTCACACAAACTGCTCGTTTCGTGTCTTAGGCCATCAATGTGTACTTACATTTACGAGTCATTAAATCATAAGTCATTAAATCAGTCATAAATCTTCTCTGTGCATGCTTTTTGAGGTGGACCCCATATACCTCCATTATATGACTGACTGACAACAAACGGTTTGATCTAAAAATATAAACATTGAAAATACTGTGGAAACAAAGACACCTACATCTTTGATGCCCTTGAGGTAAGCTAAAACATATCAAAAATTAATTTCAAAGTGAACTATGCCTTTAAGAGTATATTTTAAGTGAATCACAACTATAGTGTGTAACTACTACTATAATGAACTACTGTGAACAAATCGCACTAGTTGCACTGTATAGTTTTCATTTATTCCTAAAACATTGAGTCTTATGAGTTTTTTTGTTTTGTTTTTCATTAGATTAAACATACTAGTCTTGCTGTGGATTCAGTAGTGGTGATGTCTTGTAATTCAAGAAATATTATTTCTAGTCTAACTGTAGGTTTTCCTTTGGAATCTTGTTTCTGCCACAGAATAAAAAATAACAATTGTTTACATCTCGCAATTCTGTTATAAAGTCAGAATTGTGAAATAAAACTCTGATTGTGACAATTGAACTTGCAATTCTGACTTTGTTTCTCAATTGAAGACATCTGACTTTATAACACCCAATTGCGTGTTATAGTCAGAATTGTGAAAGTCAGTCTTTTTTTCCCTCAGAATCGGACTTAGCCTATAACTCGCAACTGACACTAAAAAAATGTCAGAATTGCAAGATATAAACTTGTAATTGCGAGAAAAGTCAGAAGTTAATTTTTTTTCTCGCAATTCTGACTTTATAACACGTAATTCCAAGTTTACATCTCACAATTCTGAATTTATAACATGCAATTGCAACTTTATATCATGCAATTCTTACTTTATAACTCACAATTCTTGAGATAAAAAGTCGCAACTATCTTTTAAAATGTTTAGTCTGTGGCTGAAACAAGCTTCCATATTTTCCTACATTTAGGACAGTAAGCTGGTAGGTTTAAATAATGTATAAAAAGCTAAGTTGTATTTCTGTCTTCCCTAATGCCATTTCTCTGTTTGAATAAAAAGTAAAGTTAAAAAAAGTAAAGTTAAAAAAAAAGTAAAATAATAGAGCTAGGAGCTTGTTTTGCTCACTTGGGGCATTGGTTTAATATGTGATTGGTTACCCAGGTGATGTTAAATTACAAAATAACTCACCAACACCGAAGAGCTCTGTTGCATTAAACTCTTCAGTGCCAGCAAGCAGACTGACTTCTGTCGCTGCTGTCTTGAAAGCATCTTCCGATTCCTGCACATAACAAAGTGCCATTAATGTTTAAGATTGGCTGCATATTTATAATCTAGGTACAAGAGTTTCTTGAATAAAAGGTAGTCCAATGAAAGGCCATCTTACCGGGGCAGCTGGGCATGTCACATGTCCGTGACTCTGTGGCCGTGCAGGCATAGCCACACGACCTGGTTCGCTTCTGGTTGCCATTTCCACAAGACACACTGCACGGTGACCAACCGCTCCAGTCACCTTCCCCATCTATGTAATCTGTAATAGAGTCAAGAAAACAGTCAAATTTCACAAATTCACTGGCACTTGAGTGTTATGACTTTAAGCACAGGTCGTGCTGTACTCCTGTCCCACTGAGCAGATCTGATTCAGACCGTATGTTTCAAATACCTGAGGCGCTTAAAGTCGGTCTGCTGGCCTATACCATTAGCATACCTCTCTAATTGGCTGATACACATGGGAGTGGGTGAAAGAATGAGCCAAGTCTGCATACTTAGGCATACTTCTTAAACAAAGTACAAGAACTACTCTTATATTTCTGATTCCGACCAAAACAGTTACTGACGTATCGAGGTGGAGTATTCTAATGTCTTTTTCTGACATTACAATTTTATGGCCTTTAATACAGTTTTTATATCCTCACAATGGGCGTTTACAGTTCATCTGTCAGACACTATGGCTATGTGCACTCTGTTCTTTACAAATCTGATTATTTGAGTATTTGTGGATCGAATGACTGTCCACATTGTGTATCGAGTCGCAACTGTTCATATCTGATGTGTGTGTCCAGTGGCGTGTGTGTCCCTCCTTTTTCTGGAATATCTGCATTGGTTTCAATGGCAATGACGTTGAGTAAGGAATAGACCAAATACAACAACTTTAACATGGAGGGGTTTACAATTCAGATGTTGTCTTATTTACAACATGATATTGGGTCTCATTCATGAAACACGAGCAGAACAAATTTTTGTGTAAATCGTGTGTAAAAAAGGTTCTGCCGTAAATTTTCGGATTCATTACAATGTTTGTATTTTCCAAATGTTAGTTGGTACGCATGATCTACACCTGCTCCCAGCCCTGCGTAAATAGTGCGCTTAACATCCGAAGGTTTTGCTCATTAAAAAGGCTGCATTTTAATTCACCAATGGGTACATATTTAAACAGCATTTTAAAATATAAATAAATAAATATATAGTCATTACATACGTTTTTTCTTTTAATTTTTATTAGGAGAGCCAGTAATAGAAGATCTGGTGGTCGATGGCGGTCCTTCTCCAGTTTGAATACGATTTTCCGAGTGAATTAATTCTGTTTTTTTTTGTTTTTTTTTTTTGTTTTTTTTTTTTGCTGTCAAGCTTAATGTCGAACCATTTTCTTCTCACTTCTAGGACTGTTTGATTGACAGATGAAACTCCATTAACTAACTGCATCTGTAATATGCTGCCAAGCTTCCTTTTATAGGACCTTATACGCAACTATGTACGCTTGAAAATAAAATGTGGCGTTTTGAATAAACTTCTGATAATAAAACTTCAATTTCTGCATCCGAGAATCTTTCTTTTTCATTCGCATTCATGTTATTATATGCCTATATATATAGATGTCAGTTGGATATAATGGGCGGGATGAATGAGACGTGCACGCGCATCGCATTTACGACTGATTGGAATTCATTAACAAACACACACATTTCACTATCACATCTGACGTTTACGAAGTATTTGTGAATCAGGAGAAGAGTTTTCGGGAAGGTCTCTTTACGTGCAAATCACTCTCATATTTACTCGTATATTTACGAATGTTTCATGAATGAGACCCAATGACTGTATATTGTTATTTTGTGTTCGTCTAGCACTTTGCAACAACACAACCTTGTTTCTGCGACTTTCAGCATGTCTCCTATAACAATGTCTGAAGTTCAAATGGTGTGACAAACAACAAGTCACAAACAACGTGAAATCCGACTTCTAAACAGACAGATTTCTAGAAATAGGATTTCAAACCACAGATGATTCTAGCTCGAAACTGATTTGTAAACGGATTTTCATGCAATTTTTGGCCGTTCACACTTGCTAAATCTGATCGAATTTCAATCGGATATGCACAAAATCTGATTTTGACTGACAGTCTAAACATAGCCTTAACATACACCAAAAGGATGCCAAAACAAAGGTGGGATTTAAATAATAATTTATGTTTAAGTTTATTATTATAGGTTTGTAAAGAAATTCATTATTTAATTAATAATGTATTGTATTTATATGCAAAACCATTTAATAATGATCAAAGTTTATCCTCTAAACTGAAGGAAAAACAGCCAAGCCAAGAGTGGCTTTGAAAAAGCTAAATCAGTAAGAACGTTTTGATTTGTTTAACATTTTCTTTTGGTCATTACATAATTCGAACTTTTCTGGTAGTGTGTATACAGTCACACACACATGCACAAACCAACCAAGCAACCACAATCTATATCCACTCCCCCTGATGAGAGAAAAACAAAGAGCTCTGGTCTTAAAAAGACAACATTACTCTCAGCGCCGTCAAACCGCATGGTCACAGTTGATTGCGGGCCAACTCACAGGCAACAACATGTCTGAAACCCACATGAGCCACAGTTCCCTACACACACCGCTAATGGAAACGAATAAGCCAATCAACAGTAGTTATGGCAAACCCGCAGGAATGAGACCGTGTGTGTCATGAGGAAAATTTATATGGACAGTTTTTAGCTTCACATTGATTTTACCCTCACCCATTGATCTGTGGTGACAGGGTAAGAACGTATTTGACAGGAAGTGCAGTCTCCGACAGTAACACACCAAAAAAGTCAGAAAGAGAGCTATATTGGACTGAAGGAACAGATGCTCTGGATTCTCTCTTCCCTCCTTTGATGTTCAGGAGTGTGTTCTCTCACAGAGACAGTCTGTTGCAGGAATCCGTCTGTCGCAGGAAGCAATCTACAATCACGAACTCTATAAGAAGCACTGTCCTTGTTATAGTGACGGCGTAAATCATCTGACGTGCAAATTACAGATTCCATCACCTCACGGCAGAGCCATATTTAAGCTTCGCAGAGCCTTTCATTAGGACAATAACTCATAACACTCGCCTGGAACGTACCGTATTCTGTCTGGGTTCTGCTTCCCGCGCCTGCAGACGCTCTTCGCTCCCAGTCTCCCAGCGGTTTGAGGAAGTTGCTGTCCTCCGTGTTGCTCTCATAATCCTGTTCATCGGGTCCTTTTGGGGTGGAAGCCGAGGACGTGGAAGATGAACGCTGCCACCAGTTCCTCCAGTTAGGAGCCACCCAGCCAGCCTTGTTTTCTTTGCGTATTCCCTTCTCTGGCTCAGAACCTTCCAGGCTGTCCACCACTTCTATGGTAACCTAAAAGATTTGTTACAAATATATTGTCATCATCAACTATGGTAGTGCCATCATAACTCCAACAGTTTCCTTTTGTACGAAACAGTAATTTCATGCTGTGCTGTAAAACTAAATCAAACACTGCAGTCTGTATCGGTCCCTTTTATTGCGAGTCTAATGTTTACTTGCACATGTTGAGAATAATCATACAGATCAAGGGTGTTTGTTGTAGGGAGAGAGGCTTTGTGGAACTTCAAACAGTGAGGGGTGGTGTGATGTTGTGGAGGTCCAGATGGACGTTGACTTAGGTCATGGTCATGCTCCATGACTCGCTCTGAGAGGCTGCCATTCTGCAGTGACACCCCCCCTCATCCCACCCAAACACCCCACAAGTAACACATGTGCCTCCCAGATTGGGGCAGGGGTGGGCTTCCCCTCTCTAGCCTCTCTTTCTCTCGCTCTCTCCACCTAAACATCAAGTTCAAAGGGCCTCTCAGCCTCCTTATGACCATGAAAGCCAGATGATGCTTTGGATCAAAGATACCCATGCCCACACACCCCCCTTGAGACTCTCTCTCACACACACACACATTCACTGCCATCTTAAGACATCGATACACTTTATCCTTTCTGCCATTCTTGCTCAAGGCTCACATGTTTTTCCTTCTGATGTGGATGGAGTCCACAGCGGATTAGTCTGCGGCCGGTGCTGTGCAGGTGTATGTGGTTACTGAGAATCGGCTAGGTGAATGTTAGAGGTTGTGTGTTTGTGTATTAGTGTGAGAAAGAGAGAGAGAGGGAAGGGGGGGGACCAAAAGGCTCTATTTTTGAAAAGAAGTGCTGATGTGCATCAGGGCTTTCTGTTACTTTGCCAAGATTTCACTTTATGTGCTTGGTCGGCCATGTCTCCTTTAAAAGTCTTTGTGTTTGTGCACGGCAAAAAAACCCTGACTTTTTATTAATCGTTATTTTGTCTAATACAAATAAACTTGCTTTAAAATGTTGCATTTATTTGAGACGCAGTAGTTCACTTTTCAAAAACTTTTGCTGATAATTTACTCACCCATGTCATCCAAGATGTTCATGTCTTTCTTTCTTCAGTCGAAAAGAAATTACGTTTTTTGATGAACAAGTTCGAACAGGAGAGTCACAAACATGTGTCACAGAACAGAGCAAAGTGAGCATTTGTGCTTATAAAACTTAAACTTTGTTATTTATTTTATTAAATGAACAATCATTTTGTTTGATAAGACCCTTATTGATCGTCTGGAATTGTTTAAAGCCCTTTGAACAGTTTGCAGTTTGCACTGAAACTGTCTTTTGGACCGCTGAACCGTTTGGTTCCCATTGAAGTGCATTATATGGAGAAAATGCTGGAATGTTTTCATCAAAAACCTTAATTTCTTTTCGACTGAAGAAAGAATGACATGGACATCTTGGATGCTGACATGGGGGTGAGTAAATTATCAGCAAAAGTTTTTTTTTTTTCAAAAGTGAACTACTCCTTTAAATAAGATAATATAGGTGCGTTCCATTCGACTGTAAGTGGACTGCAAAGTGGACTTCACAGGGTTTTTCGCCATCTTAAGTGAGATTCCAATTCAAAGGGAACGAACATGTTCAGATCCAAGGGCACTGCAAACGCAACGCAGTCTCATCCCAATTCGTCATATAACTGACGTTTTGGGACGTCTTTTGACCATTCGTCAATATACGACTATTTAGGGCCCCCTTAAACGTCGGTAGATGACGTTATGGGATCCTAACTCTACCCCATACCTAAACCAATAAGTGAACATATATTCATCACTTCACAGGAAGTCAGTGAAGTCCACTTCAACTGATATACCGTGTTCAGGGAGTAGGGAGCAGTGAACACTTATGTAGGGACCCTGTCGAATGGAACGCAGCTTATATCTTATTAATTTTGATTTACATTGAATTCACACAAGTCTTTTATAGATGACTAATGTGTCATTGCAACATTGCAAGTGATTTGGTAAATCTAATTTGGCAAATCTGATTTGGTAAAATTTCAGCCTCTTCCTACCTGTATGTTGGGGTTCTGCCCATTTATATCAGCTTTGGAAAGATCAGGAAAGTTCTGCAGGTCCAGCAGAAAAGCTCCCGGGCCATCTCTCTGCAGGCTGCCCCCTGTCCCATGACTCTGAGCCCAAGGCTGAGACGCTGGAATATGAGCCACTCGGGACTGTCTGTCACCCTGCCCCTTCTGGACAGAGGAGCTGCTATCTGCATTGACATTATTCTGCATGAAACAATAAGAGAAACATTGAAATGTGAGATGAATAGTTCTCAATGGGTTTTTTCTTCAAGACCCCTTTTTTAAAGTTAATAAGTCTATTTATTTTATCATGCTAACTATATATGGTTAGTTGCATATTTAGCATAGTTTTTCTCCTGCGGTCCACTATCAGAACAAACCTGCGGCTGTGACCCCGATTTTTATAACCCATCAGTTGGCCCACAGACACTGAAAAAAGACTAATGTTAAAGGAAGCCAATCGGAGTAAATCAACCCTCTGTAAATAATTCTTGACTCTTTGTTGTCACACATTCAAAAATTCATCTCAATTATCTGCTTGTTTTTGCTCTGACCTCGGGAGACGTTCTACAATTGATGTTAGACGCAGCATGGAAGTATATTTACATTGTGTAACTTCCCAACAAGGGAAGGACGTCCTGGTATAAATACAGATGAGAGTGGTTAAAAGTGCTCAACATGATTATATTCGTTATTCTCTGGTTAAAATGGCAGAGGTCAATTCACTTCTTAATCAGAGGTCACCGTCAGCAGGAATGCACAGTGGCAACCCAATCTCATGAAAAACATATCTATTTATGAAGCGGCGATTTCATATGAATGTGGATGATACCAAAAACAACAACCACCCTTTTTTAAGTAAGTATGATGGTCCTGCCCTAAACCCACCACTAAACATAAGCAGATCATTAGCCACCAATTCACCAGAACTTCAAATAATTGCCACAAGATTGTGTTAACAGTGGTTGATAAATGGAATAGTGTTCCCTAGCTAGTTCAAGGTCATCTTTGATCATTCGCTGCTCTAGATGTTTGGTTAGATCAACTATCAGCTGGTTTATGAACTGATCAACCTGGTTAGTACTGGTCGACCACCTTAAACTAATCGCAAACCAGCTATGGGTTCTCCAGCATGGTTTGTTCATTGAATCTGATCAGCAGGAAATTAACAAGCAGGCAAATTGAGGACTTTATGCCAGAAATGATCAGGAATACTTCAAAAATGGTAAACTGAACATGAGGATCTTTTACTTCCCACTTGCGATTGGAACCTAGACGTCTTTTAACACCCTTTTAGCCAGCCATATGTTCACGAAAGAGACCTTGAAGACTGAGATCAAGGGAAACAATACTGGTTTCATCCAGCTCAGCCCAGCACTGTTTGTTTATACTGACAGAGATTAGAGACCTCCATTCACTCAATCTCACCTCAGCTAAATGGCCTAATTACCCACAGGTGCTACATTGCTCCTTATCACCCCATAATATAAACACACACACACACTAGAGACTTCTGTGAATCTTATGAGAGTACTATAACAATGTCCTGCCCATCACTTAAGGCAACAGGAGGGACAGTTCACAAAAAGCACCATAAAAATGATTAGCCTACTGAACGTAATTGGGATGAGAGAGATTATGATCTACACACTTAAAAGGGCTGGAAAAACAATCTATTGTTTCATTATTATCATTATTGATATCATTATTTGCTGTCTTTGCTGTTCCCAGTATTGTTGTGGTGGTTGTTCTTCTTTCTGTGGAACACCAAAAAAAAAGTATACACTCTAAAAATTACTGGGTTGTTTTAACCCAATTTTGGGTTTAAATATGGACAAACCCAGCAATTGAGTTACACATTTTAATTACATTTTTAACTCAATGTTTGGGTGTCCATATCTGACCCAAAGTTGGGTAAAAATAACCCAGCATTTTTAGAGTGTACATAGTTTGGGGTTAGAAAGATTTTTTTAATGATATGTTTTATCAAATAAATGCGATAAATGCTACAATAATTTGATAAAATATAGTGTAAATTATTACTATTTTTACTACATAAAAATAAAAGTATAACACAGTAATATTATAAAAACAATACTATATTTTAATTATTTTAAAATGTTATTATTCCCGTGATGGCAAAGCTGAATTTTCAGCATCATTACTCCAGTCTTTAGTATCACATGATCCTTCATAAATCCTTGCAATATTTTCTGGTCAAGAAATATTTATTAGTATTATTATTAGTGTTGAAAACAGTTGTGCTGCTTAATATTTCAGTGAAACCCACGATAAATCTTTAAGGATTATTTGATGAACAGGAAGTTCAAAAGAACATAATTTACTTGTGAAACAACTTTACTGTCAATTTTAATCATTTGAATGCGTCCTTGCTGAATAAAAGTATATATATATATATATATATATATATATATATACCATATATATAAACCAATTTCAATTGGTTAGGTTAGGGTTAGGTTGGGTTTAGGGTTAATATTACAGGGTTAATATAGGTGTAATTTTATATATACACACACATACACACATATATACATATCAAATAAATAAATAAATAAAAAATTGGGTCAAATATGGACAAACCCAGCCATTACATTTTTAACCCAATGTTTGAGTTTGCCCATATTTGACCCAAAATTGGGTTAAAACAACCCAGGATATTTTGGTGTATGTATATATATATGTATATATATGTATATATATGTATATATATATATATATATATATATATATATATATATATATATATATATAATAATTTATTTATTTTTAATCACATGGATTTGTACTGACTCCAAACTTTTAAACGTATGTGGAGATTCCTAAAAAAATCTGTTTTGTGTTTCTTAAAAATAACAGCGTACATGTTTAAAACAACACAAATCATGACAGAATCTTATTTTTTTTCTCTGTTAATTTTTAAATTGGCAGCAGTATTGTAGGATAAGCACAGATCGATAATATTGACCTAAAACCGCTGTTATGTTTCAACCATCTGTTTTTATGAAATGTAAAAAAGATATTATTTAGTCATTTTTAAGGAAACGCCAAAGGCAGATGGCCTGGCTCCTGTCTTTCCTTGGATCAAGAGAGGGTTTCTGGCAAGAGTCCTGCACTGTTATACTCTTGAGCAGCTGAAATAGATATAAAAACGAAGCCCATATTGCAAAATTGTTGTGCGCCTTCCTGGCTGACAGAAAAAATATGCTTTTCCCTGTCAAAGAGGGTTGTAATTGTTTTCCTGTTCGAATGCCAAGGCATGTGTTCGCTGTCACATACACACAGAGGGGGCAATTACTCCCACAATTGGACAGCTATAAGTAGCTTGTAATCATGCATACTGAGCTAGACAATAAGATCAAAGGCCACCATCAATCTTTTGTCTCTTTCTCTCCTCCCTCTCTTTCACTCAAGCCATTTTGTTTGACTGCCTAAGTGCAAAGAGCACTGTATGTAGAATGCATTTCGCTTCAGGAAAAAGGGGGAAAAGTCCAACGGTTTTTTGGGGAAGCTACTCTAAAAACAATTGTTTTCCAAGCTATTTGATTATTTAAAGTGGCACCCTTTTGAAGAAGTAGTTAGCTAGCCTATACTACAGACTGTTAACACTTCAATAATGAGAATCAGCGAACAGATTTTCCAAACTGGTTCGTTGAACTGGCCCACTCAAATGAACTGATTCGTTGAACTTTCCAAAACAACATTGGTATGCGAGTGCTAAATAATAGCATGGTGCTAATGGTTTGAAGGACAAAGTCAGCATTACTGATGTAATATCATCATGTTTTGGCAGAAAAAATAGACTATTAAAAAGACTACAATTCAAAATCCTGGATATACTACTTGAAATGTTTTAATACTAATCATTTAATACATGTTCTGTAACATTATTAGAGTTCCTACAAAGACATTACCATTCTTCAAACCGTATGGGCCTCTGACTATGAAAACAGACACAAGGGTGACATACAGATGCCCCATTACATTTCGGACTACTTCCACCTCCCGCTTCCTCTTCATTCCCTTTGCTTAAGGAGCATGACACCATTTCAATTGGGATCCTCTCAGGGGGTCTTCCCAAGAGACTGGACAGGAAATGAAGGCTAAACACAAAGTGCAAAAGGCTTTCAATTCAACACCTATATTTGCTTTTCCGACTTTATGAGGAAAATACACAACTTCTTGAAGTCTGGACTATTACATAACCAAATACTGAAGTTTGGCAAGGACCAGAATGTAAAATAATGAGGATTGTCCATTTTAAAACCTTCACTGACCGGTGAACATTAGGACAACTTATTAGGAATTTCCCTCATTAGCAATACACTACATAAAACATCAGATCATTGATATCTTTTTTAATTCAACAAGATAAATATGTGTGGTTAGCAAAAATATTAAGAATTCTTTTCATATTTTCGACAGTAATTGGTCTTGTGGAACTTGCAGTTTTTTTGTACTTGCTTGAGCGTGATAAACAATGGAAATAAGGCAATATAAACATTTATATTAAGGCTGGGCAACGATTAATCGCGATTAATCGCATCCAAAATAAAAGTTTGTGTTTACATAATATGTGTGTGTACTGTGTATAATTATTTTGTATATACAAATACACACACATGCATGTATATATATATTTCAGAAATATTTGCATGAATATACTGTATATATATATGTGTATATATATATATATATACATAATTTATATTAAATAAATATATTTTATTTATTCACATTTTTCTTAAATATATACATGCACATGTGTGAATTTTTATATACAAAATAATTATACACAGTACACACACATATTATGTAAACACAAACTTTTATTTTGGATGCGATTAATCACAATTAATCGTTGCCCAGTCCTAAATTATATGTAAGATACATTCTTTTGCTGTGTAACTTGATTTAAGGAAGTTTACAAAGGGGTCACTCTTGGTCTTACCGGATCTCACTGAGTCGTGAGAAAAAATAGATATTAATTTATAAATTATAAAATTTACATAGTTTTATGACTGGGACAGTATGATATTTATTCATTGAATTCATATCTGGTAATTATGTTCATCATTCTTTATCAAATTCATACATTTCTGACTATAACATTGTGAATCCTATAGATTAAATCATATGATAAATAATTGATGCCATCCTCTCAGGCTATGGAGTGTTAAAAAGTTAGCAGGTGCTGGTGTTTCTCATACAGTGTTCATTTGAGACCAGAAGCTGCCATTAAAGCATTTCTGTCATCACCAAACTCTACTGCCCCAACCCCTCTCAAACCTGGTTACGTTTGACACATTCTATGTACATTCCAGACATATTTCCAACAGCCGTGTATGTCATAAACGTGTTCCGTGAAAAGCAAGTTCTGTCCCAAGACTCTCCGCACAAAACCACAGACTTGACCTCCAGGGCTAAACTGTAAAGACTCACCAGGGATTCATTCACTTCCTTCAGCCACTGACTGAACCGACTGTTGAAATACAAACTTTTAGCTGTTTCATCATTTAACTGTTCACCTGAATCACACTGCTGCTGTTCCTATACAAGAGAGCCACCTAAACACACATTCATCATGGTGTTATGCCAACGTTTGCAGACTTACAAAGGCATCTTGGTGTCATGCTAAAAATACATCAAAAAGAAAGCCGCAGGGTTTTTAATGCACCCAACAAAGCCCCGTTGATCTCAAACCCTTTTTGACCCCAAGGTCTGGTCTCTGAGAGCGCTGCACTTGCTCCGTAAACAGATGGCAGAACACTTTTAGCTGAAATCTGCACAGACTCATTAAAGCCAGGTTTAATTCGGCTAACAGCACTAAAGGACAGTCTAAACTGAGAATGTTTTCCGTGGCCCTGAAAGTCACCCTGCTCCCTTTTAATGGCCCTGTGCACCATTGTGTTGAATATATTTGGCTGTCCTGGTCTGATTGTACGATACTCTTTTTTTTTATCTTGGCAAATGCACAGCAAGAACATATTAACAGGATGCTTGGGTGACACTGATGGACCAGTGGTGATAAATGATAGCCTGCAGCTTGTTAACTGGAGGGAAGAGACCATCTCTGACCCTGGCTGTGTCCCAGCTCAATTTGAATATGCTATGTGAAAGCTACCCGAAAATATACAAAATAATGCACAAATATGTACAACATCGCAAATAATATATATATATATATATATATATATACAATTATATATATATACAATTATATATATATATGTATGAGTTTCAGATGCAAAAGCCTCTAAGTGACATTTCAAATTTTCTTCTAAAATGATCATAAAATATCTATCTATCTATCTATCTATCTATCTATCTATCTATCTATCTATCTATCTATCTATCTATCTATCTATCTATCTATCTATCTATCTATCTATCTATCTATCTATCTATCTATCTATCTATCTATCTATCTATCTATCGACTTTAATGCATTGTGACTTTAATGAAATTTCCACCACAAATTCTCATTACAGAAATGTCAAAAATAATGAAAATGAAACTATGGATTAAATTATGGATGATTTAAAAAAAAAACAGCTTTATGGACCCATACCCACAAATAGACTTAATTTTCTAAATGCAAAAAATATAATTTCTTTTGATTTTAGAGTGAAAAGTGACCTGGGCAATGCATGACACGCGTTACACAAATAGAATAACTAACCTCCGTAACTCGCGCGTCCTGCTCCGAGCTCACAGTGTCATTCCCGTGCTGCAGCGGGCTGCTCCGCAACACCGTGATGTGTAACGTCAGAAGAAGGAGTCCCAACAGCAACAGCAGCTCCGCCGCCAGCCGCACCATCCTTTTCACTCGAGCTCTCTTAAGACCCTGCGCTGCCACCGCTGCCGGGCTTCCGCTGCCGCCTCCTGCCGCTGCAGACACTCCGAGCTCCGGATCCGCCGCGGACGAGGAGCCGCCACACCACTGCGGAGCCACGTCGGGGTCCAGAGCAGCAATACTCACGGGAAAAGAGTAACCAGCTACAAATGATCCCAACCACTCCACGTTTGAAAAACCGATCAGATCAATGAGTGATATAGTTCCTCGCCTTAATGGTATAATCCTGAAGTCCAAAAAGAACGTGAATTACTTTTCAGGAAACAGAGAAGTAAGCCCCACAAACTTCAAAGCTGTGTACCATTCCATTGAGGTATTTACTCTTCTTTTAACATTAGAATTAAATACAAAAGAAAAATATGTGTAGAGAAGACCTTTTACTTTTTCATTGAGAAAAAAGTTTTACTTGTGCGCAGGTAAATCAGGTAGCACTGCCACAAGAACACGTCTGAGACCCCGCAGCATTCTTATCTTTGAAAATAATAATAATAAAACATAGAAAAAAGTCTCCAGCTCAAACTAATTGATCAAATTTCAATTCTCGTGGTCTGTCCTTCA
Source organism: Hybognathus amarus (assembly GCA_030378365.1). Taxonomy (NCBI): domain Eukaryota; kingdom Metazoa; phylum Chordata; class Actinopteri; order Cypriniformes; family Leuciscidae; genus Hybognathus; species Hybognathus amarus. Next base: position 166,967 of record JAQIUQ010001547.1, read on the forward strand.
CGTCTATACGTGTGGTTTGGGTACATTGTTGCGCTCCGGTGCGTTGCGCAACGTGCTGTCATCCTCTCCAAACGCTAGTGTGTCCTCAGGGATGAAGTGCAGTTCACTATAAGCCCATCTTCAGTGTGATAAAGATCCAAAGTTCCTCCTCTGACTAACTCATGTGAGCTCTGTCCTCCGGAGGGTGTATGAGCCGCTCTTGCGCAAGAGTATCCACACACACATACACCTTCTGCGTAAAAGCGCGCTGTCAAATAACACACGACACCACAGTTCAAGACTAGTGTGTGTGCATGTGTGTGTGTGTTCCCTTCTGTCGTTTCGAATCTTTAGTTCAGCACAAACACAGTCAGACTCGTGCCCACGAAGCCTTTGGTGTTTTTATATCCCCCTCTTCTTTTGGTTTGCTGTCACCTCCCCTCCCCACCGAATTAACCCTTCATGTCCCATCACACCAGTGCACTCAGCAGAACACTTACAAAATGCCTTTATCTGCCTATCTGCCCTGTGTTGATCTGTTGTGAATACAGTGGTAATGGAAAAATAGATTGATTTGAAATATTTGCAGTACAGTGTTTAAGATTATGTAACATATAAAGTTCAGATGAAAAAGCCTCTATATGTGCCATGTTTATATTTTCTTCTATAAATGACCATTTTTATCATAGCTTGTATATATATATAGTATCAGTAATTTCACTTAAATGGCAATGAAGATTACATATATAATTGTCATTTAATTGAGATTACTGAACTATTAATATACAAGCTTAAATAAAAATGCGTTCATATTTAGAAGATACATTTCATAATGGCTATTTATAGGCTATTTGCATCTGAACTCTTCATATATATATAACTAAAAAGACACATATATATATATATATATATATATATATATATATATATATATATATATATATATATATATATATATATATATGAAAACTATTATTAACGGATATACAGTATATATATATATATATATATATATATATATATATATATATATATATATATATTATATATATATATATATATATATATATACTATTATATGATATATATATATATATATATATATATATATATCTATATATATATATATATAATATGAGAAATTATTATTCACGTCTATATATATATATATATATATATATATATATATATATTTTTTTTTTTTTTTTTTTTTTTTTTTGGGTTTAAAGACCATATCTGATTTTTTGGTGAAACCATATCATATATATATATATATAATCAGAGATCTTTACCTTCTTGATTAAATACGACAGAAAGTCACCATTTTTTACACTAGTCTATATTTAACTGATAAGTTTTTTATGTAAATAAATACAAAAATGGAAATACAAAGTTAAGATTAGGATTTTTTTTTGGCGAAGAAATAGTTTAAGAAAATTTTGAACAAGCTATTTGGAACTTCTAGACAAATCAAGTCAATACTTCAGAGTGAGTGATTTGATTTCAAACACTAATTAAAAGTGATTAATGGGTTGTAGTTTGTAGACCTTCCTTTGTTTAAGTGATTATAGTGCTAATGATCTTATCATAGATTCTAAGCTGAGAGGTGCTGTAACAATATGTGGGTCTCTTTCCCTCCTCCAAATTTCACACTTTCAGGAATGTGAGGACGAGGTGTGCCATGATTTGCATTTGTTTGTTCTTCATGGGTCGTCTGAGAGCACACATCAAAAAGTGTGACAAATGTTTTAGCTCTTGTCCAGAACTTGTGTATTGGTTGGTTCAAAGGGGTCTACGGCATCAGGTTTTCAGTTGAACCTTGAAAGATGTTTGTTTAGACTGTCAACCTTCTGATTAAGCACAGAACCCTGCATGGTATGCAGAGCTAAACAATTATTTTATACTTCACATCTCAGTAACATTTCAAAATAACCTGATTTCGTTTGTCTAGAACACATATAAGAGGAATCTTACAGTTATGGACACACTGGAATACCTTTGCAGTGGTTAGTGGAACAGTCTTGCAGTTTCAAAGGGTCGATGAGCCAGCTCGCGGGGCCCCCTTTGCTGATGGTCAATACTCAGACAGATGTTTTCTTGGAGCAGCACATTGCTGTGATGGTAGCAAAGGAGATGGAAGGAGACTTGACATCTGTTCTCCAGACCGGCTAGACCCTCTGACACACAGGGTGGGGGTAAACTGATGGAGAGAGGCCCATCCTCTTGAGCGTGCATGTGTATTTGTGCTCCTCTGTTGAAATGTGTGTCCATCCTTGATTTTCCTATAAACAACAAGGACTTTTTTCAATGTCGGGATGTTACAATTCCCTAATGTCAGCAATCAAAGGTAATAAGTAATTAATCTGGGTTTACGTACCTTGCAGAAGTGACGGTCGTCCTTTGCAAGGTTCAAACTTTTCCGTTGCTGGCCTGATCTTTTACCACTACACCACAGCACCTCAAAGACAAGGCTAAAGCCAGGATGCTGTAATTTTCAACAAGGCTTTCTTCACAAGTAACAAAAATGTTTTGGAGATATATTTCCAAATAGTCTATCTAGGCTAGAGTCATGGCTTTTTTACCTGCCAGACTAGTTCGATGTGTTGCTAATATGGATTGATTTCCATCTCTGAATGTGTTAAAAACACAAACTTAAAAAATGGAACAATGATTATCACAATATACATCTGATAGATTAGCATTATCTAATATAATTAAAATGGTAAAAACAAATGGTTCATCTCAATTGTTGCAATTTTGATTTTATTAGGTTAAAACCATAAAAGATTGTATGTATGTATGTATATATATATATATATATGTATATATGTATATATGTGTATATATATATATATATATATATATATATATATATATATATATATATATATATATATATATATATATATATATATATATATATATATATGTATATGTATATATATGTATATATATGTATATATGTATATATATGTATATATATATATATATATATATATATATATATATATATATATATATATATATATATATATATATTATTTTTTTATTATTATTGTTTTTTTTGACGATTTTGAGCTTTTTTAATCTATGAAATTAATTCTTAAATCATATGCATTTGACCAAAAGAGGCAGTAAAGAGTTTTAATAAATGCTGTTTAATTTGAACGTTCTATTCATCAAAAAATTCTGATAAATGTATGAAGTTTTCAACAACATTTTTAAGCAGAACCGTCTTTAAACATTGAAAATAATAAATATTTTCAATATTTCACAACTTTTGAATGGTTTTAGAGATGCTTGATATAAATCGGCCACCATATTGGTCTAAATGCTATTGTTATATGCTTGAAAAGAATATGCCTTGGCTGATATATTAAAGCCAATAAATAATGGATTATTTCCTTTTCCTGAGACACTTCAGATTCACACTGTTCACCATGATAGTTTTGAATTGTTTGAAATATGATTGGGAAAAATGAAAAAACAGTTAAGTTAGACAAAAAATACTGCCTCTTTTGGTCAAATTTGGTCATATGATTTAAGAATTCATTTCATAGATTAAAAAAGCTGAAAATTGGCATATATATATATATATATATATATATATATATATATATACACATACATACATTAGGGCTGTGCAAAAATTAATTGCGATTAATCGACATTCCAAAATAAATAACTATATATATAATACAGTTAAGTGCAACATGTGCTGCACAAGTCTGTCATATAAGCTCCATAAAATTATAATGACTACATTTATGAACTTTTGTTTTTATAATCAGGCTCTCAAAAATGATTTGAAATTAGAAAGTGGTTATCCGCTTTCACATCCCTAGTAGTTTCTATACATATGAAAGACAAAGCTTGTAAGACATATGAAAAAACACCCTTATAATAGGTAAAAAAGGCTCTAAAAATCAATTCCACAGGGCTAAAATTGTCCCTTAATTAAGTTAATTTCTGACGAATAGAGGAGCTCTTCCACTATGAACATGTCTTAGACATCACTTATAGTAGCACAACTTTGTTGTTAATGTTGTTTTCTATCTATTTGTGATTGTTTTCCAGTGCAACTACAATTGCCCCCAATTGAGTCTCTCGTAAGAGGACAAAAACATGCATTGTCTGATGCGTCTAGTGCATGAGAACCCACAAATTTCTCACCTCCATCACTATGGTGTTGGTATTCTTGAAATAACAAACATTGTTTCAAACATGAGTAAAACAAGTGCAGACTAGACCTCATCTGTCTGCAGCATTTACTATCTGTCTTGATTCCTCCCAGCATTAATCAAGCGCTTACCCCACACCTGCGGAATGTGTATCTCTGTACTAATTGCTAGTTTTATGTGAATATTGGCCTGTGTGCAACATAGTTGGCATGTTGAGCGCTAGCATTCAGACGGGCACGTTTGGGTCTCTTTCAAATGTAACAATTAAACATTTAAAACATGTGCAGACACTACTTTTTGTTAGTTTTGCAGCAAACGAGTCAAAGAGGTAATTACTATATGCTTTGGTGTTTACTGTGGTAAATACAGTTTCTATAGAGACGTTCTGAGCCCGATTCCTCAATGATTCTGGTTCTTTAATGGTTCAAATTTGACGGAGAATAGTTGGAACAGCATAAAATACGTTTTTGGGAATATGGTTAGAGCTACATCGGATGCGATATATGATACTGATTCACAAAAAAGGTGTTCATTCGAGAATCAAGTTAGACTGCAGGTTTATAATTCATTCAGAAGAACCGATTCATAAGAGTCATTACCTTTAGGAATCAGCAGAGATGTATAAAGTACTAGAAACTCGGACTTGAGTAATCAAAAAGTGACTTGAGTAGAAGTTGAAGTGCTCTTTAAGCACCACACTTAAGTAGAAGTACTAAAGTATTCAACATTTTTTCTACTTAAGTATTGCAAGTAGTTTATTTAAAAATTCACTACTTAAGTACTAAAAGTGAAAGTACAAGTATTGTGACATGTAATTATTAAAGAAAGCAGTCAAAAGTTTGAACTACAGTGTAAAAAAATTGGAGTAGGATTTACTTGAAAAATCTCACTCAGAAAATGCTAGTAAATTTACAAAGATTTGCCAAGTAAAAACCTAAACATATTCATCAGTAGCTTTAATTAGAAATCTTTAAGGTAAATTTACTTGGAATATGGAATTAAGTAAACTTTACAATAAATAAGTCATTTTAACTCGGCTAGTAAAAGGTTGATTAATATTCGATTTCCTTTGCCTTTGTTTTACATTTCACAAAAACAATAATCTTAAATTGTATTAGTCTTTTAGAGTATGTGCTTTACTTAGATCATGTGCTTTGCATTCACATGATGTTTAACATCTGACATGATTACTTAGATCATCTAAGTAATCATGCTAGATGTTAAACATCATGTGAATGCAAACACATCAATGACTTGGCAGACAATACACAATGCGGTAACATTTGAATGGGTCGTTTTGTGTTTGAATGTGTCATTTTGAGCAAAAAATTTACTCGAAAATGTCACAAAATGGCAAGTTACTAATACTGACAACAAAAATCAATGATAAATAAGTGTAAATACAGCTGGAAACCAGTGAAAAATGACCCTCATTAATTATTCAAGGTCCAGTGCATGATGGGAACCCCAGTATCAGAATAAGTAATTTTTACTTAATTTTATTGAGTTGATATATACACTTTTCATTTCTACTCGCTTGAATTAAGTACTGATATGGAATTACTTAGTTTTTTAAATTCTTGCCTGAACTAACTTTTTCAAGTAAATTACATTGTTTTTTTTCACTAGTATTTACTTTTTTTATTTATTTTTTACTATTTATTTTTTACAGTGTAGCAATCAAATAAGGCGCTTTGGCGGGATACAAATTTGCTTTGGCGGGCGCCAAAAAATGTCATTGCAGGACAACCCCTGCATTAGTTGTCAATGTGTGTGTCAATCAATACCATTACCCTATAAAACTGGCATGTGATTGCCACGAATGATTCGTAAAAATTTTATAATTGTAACGAGTAACTAGCAGAACATTAAAAAAATATCGAAGTAGAAGTATTAAATTCATCGAAAATATCTACTGAAGTAAAAGTAGAAGTATGAGAAAAAAACAATACTCTAGTAGAGTACAGATACAGCATTTTAGTACTTAAGTACAGTACTTACGAGTTCTACTTCGTTACTATACATCTCTGGGAATCAGCCTACATGCGGGGTGCGGTGTTTATTCAAAAGTGGAAGCATTTCTGAATTAGAACTGATTCTATGGCTCTCAATCCTGGTTATGATCAGACTAAATGTTTCAATTTGAGTGAAAAAAATCCTGAAAACGTCCTGCATCTGAAATATACAAACAAATGACATTGAATAATTTCCAACTGACATTGAATTTAATTTACAAGTACAATCAGTCTATAAATGTTTTTTTTCTCATTATTTTATAATCAGAAGTAGTTGCGTGCACATAACAAACAAACGCCTAACAGTTTAAATTAGAAGGACCTGCAAGATGCAATGCATGAATGTTTAATGACTGTGAATGAGCTACACTGGGTCTACAACGCCCAGCCTAGTTCAATCTCTTTCAATCAATGTACTTGTGGATCACACAAACACACAAACCAACACAGAATGAAGGTCTTTCATCAGTCCATCTTAGCAGCAGGATAAAAAAATGGGGCCACTTCAAGGGGTTTCTTATCCGCAGCTAGAGTTTTGATGTAGGTCAGTGTTAAGGGAGTTAATTGTTTGATATATTTAGAGCAGCTTTTGATACATGTTCACAGCCGTCGTCGGCCCCTCCCTTTCCCCACAATCCCCTGAGAAAAACAATCCCCTTTACAAATTTCACAAAACTGGGCAACAGCAGTTAAAAAACTATTAAATATCATTTTACAGTATATACACATAAATGTCCATGCTTCACAGGAGGGCAAATTTTAAAAGCTATTGAAAACACTGCACTTTTTTTTGGGGAGGGGGACTTTTTTTCTTTTACACTGAGGTGACCTTGATGGCAACACATTCACAATAATGAGAGTGAATGATCAGCTGTCCAGCTCAAAGTCTGTTTCATCGTACAGCACTGGCCGATGAGAAAGTCTATGACGGAGAGAACTTCACCCTGATGTAGTCTCCAAGTTCATCAAGGCTCTGGATAACCTGGGATGAGATTAGGCTATTCAGTCAGGTTATGAGAGATATTTTGACATGGCTATATTCAAGTTTCTTGTCGGGAACGTAGCCATAAATAATTATTTAGTTTCTGTGGGAATTTCAGACGGCATGTTTGAGGCATTAATGGTGTTTTGAACTGGAATTAAACATTTGCTTAGCCATTTAGGACTCTATTTAGGTGTTTGAAACCAGGCCTTAGTGTTGTATTTTTCAGTTATTTAAACAAAAGAGTACAGAACTTTAATATCATCCAAAAATCATAACATGAAAATAATTATCTGTTAAAGGAGTACAGAAGTTCACTTTTAAAAAACTTCAGTCCATTTAACATCCAAGAAATCCATGTCATTCTTTCTTCAGTTGAAAATAAATTAAGGTTTTTGATGAAAACATTCCAGGATTTTCTCCATATAATGAACTTCAATGGGAACCAAACAGTTCAAGGTCCAAAAGACAGTTTCAGAGCAAACTGCAAACTCTTCAAAGGGCTTTAAATGATTTCAGACAATGAATAAGGGTCTTATCAAGCGAAAAGATCGCTCATAAAAAAATAAAAATGTAAGTATTATAAGCTCAAATGCTCGCCTTGCTATGTTTCTGATGCACGTTCGTGACTCTCCTGTTCGAACTCGTTCATCAAAATGAACAAATCTTTTGCAGAGTAAAATCGTTCATTTCCGTTCGTTGAATGAACCAAATGACACGAAAAAAAGATTTGTTCATTTTGATAAACGAAGTTCAAACAGGAGAGTCACGAACGCGCATCACTGAACAGAGCAAGCGCGAGCATTTGAGCTTATAAAACAGTAAACTTTTTTTTTTTTAAAATGACCGATTGTTTTGCTTGATAAGACACTTATTCATCGACCTGAAATCGATTTAAAGTCCTTTGAACAGTTTGCACTGAAACTGTCTTTTGGATCTTGAACCGTTTGAGTTCCCAGATGAAGTCCATTACATGGAGAAAAATCCTGGAATGTTTTCATCAAAAACCTTAATTTATTTTCAACTGAAGAAAGAATGACCTGGATATGTTGGATGATATGGAGTGAGTAAATTATCAGCAAAATTGTTTTTTAAAAGTGAACTACTCGTAAAAATGTTTCACACAGAATTTGCATATCTTTATATAGAAATGTTTTTGATTCGTCTTGTCTGAAAACCTGTTCTCATTTGACTTGACTTGTGTAACACTAACACTGTAAAGTAAGTCTAAGTGTCAGTAAGAAAAAAAAATCAATAAAGAATACCAAAATAGAGATGGATAAGTCTGTGAGATGTTGGGTGGTGTAGTTTACCTTGTTGAGACATTTCTTTGGTATGGGCGGCAGACACACAGAAGCGAGCTCTGGCTTCTGTAATGGGTGTAGCTGGGAAGCCTACAACTACAACACCAATCTTTCTCTTCAACATGGCCCGTGAGAACGCCTTAGAGCAGAAGATGAGCAACATTTTGGCTTGTCACTACGGGTTTTAAATCGAACTTTACACGCGCACACAGTCAAATGTTCTAAAACATCTTGCATGTTCAACTTCAGTTTAGCACAATATAATGTCACGATTAATGGTATTGAAGGTTTTCACACTAACCCTGAAAGCAGTAGATGCTTGTTTCCTCAAAACCTTTTACACACTCAAGTTTCCAAAAGTTTTCAATGCTCTTAGCATGACAATCTTCATTACAAACCAAGGCCGTGATTAGATATCACATGGTCATGGACAAGTTATCGCCTGTTTTACTAAGCACATCTAAAACTCCAAGTCGAAACATTATGCAGAGTAAAGCTGTCGAGAATTTCCATTCAGAGTTTGCACTGTCTGCTACCTTTCCTCACCCTTTGAGTGAAGGGAAATCCATTGTAAACCACACAGCTGGACTGTCATTTGCATTAGCCAAGAGGGAGGAAAAAGAAATGGATTGACAAGGAGAGAAAGGCAAAGGGAAAGGTATAATGGAGGAGGAAAAGATTGAGAGCGAGAGGAGGAGGAAAAAGCCTCCACTTTGTCAGCAGAGACGACAGCATCGAGAGAACAGAGCAGCGACGGAGAGTGAATGCTGGATTTAAAAGGCCTCACAGCTGCCGTGGTCTTTGTTGGTGTGCCAGGAAGCTGTTATCTTTGGAGGAGTCTGAAACGCCTGTGCGGTGATGAGCCTCTCGCATGTCAGTGTTTTCTTTCTGCCTCTCTTGTTTTTTTTTCCTCACCACTGATTCATGGATCAACTAGACCATCCAAGATGGCTATGATCCAACGTCTTCTTGAAAAGACCACATCGCCTTCTTTGGAATGACCAGTGAAGATGACTGCAGCTTTTGTTGGGGTGTCCTCAAGCAGTCAGTACATTTTTCACATGGCATTCAAAGCTATCACCTTTGTAACCCATGTAAGCCTTGCATTGTTGCTTTATTGGCAGCCCGAAATGTGGGCAGGTTCACAAGTTCAAAGGAGGATTACTGTCAGTGTCCAGACGGTGGAAACTGTTCTTAAATCACAAAGAAGATGCACAGACGCGAAAAAAGCTCACAAAGAGATGTAATGTTTTGCTTCTCGCTGGTCCGCCGATCAGAAGCTGAGAGTTCTCAAATGGACTAAATCAGGTTTGTGTAAATGCGAGCCTGGAGGTGCCGTTGTGTAAACTGACGCTCTTTTATACATGTTGTGTGAATTGAACGCTGCTAGAATCTGTAATCCAAACAGGTTACTGGCTTGGGGAGCTGCTTACCCAACTTTCCCAGGTAGATAGAGCAGGAGCGGTACCACTGGAGAGTCCTGGTTGCCGTAAACGATGAAGCCCATATCCTTCAGCCGAGATCTGAGGGTAGCGCGTGTTCTCAGCCAGCTGCCGAACTCTCGCTGGCCTGTGGGGAGATACAGACAGAGACCGTCATGCGAGGAGAATTTGTTAGCTTTCATTGGAAAAGGAGAGACATAAATGGGAGTCTACAATAAAGTAAAGGTCATGATTTACAACAGAGCAACTGTAGGTCAAAAGGGAAAGTGCAAATAATCTCAAAGTGCAAATAATCTTAATTCTCCACTGGGACTGTATTTGAATTGATTGTACTACCGATGAGAGGGATGCAGGCTATAAAAGTATCGGTTACAGTAGATGTCCTATATTTATTTATAGACCGATTACTATTATGTTTCGAGGGCTTGGAGCCAGAGGGGCGTAAGTGGCATTTTGGGCGAATATGAGTTATTTATATCAAAATAAAGGTCTCGATGAGCTCTATCCAATGGTGTCAAAAATACCTATCTGAGATAAACTGTATTGAATAAAGCAACAAAAAGGCGCATCTGACATATTTGACTTTTTTTTATTTTAAATTTTTTTAGAACATTGTCATTGTGTTAATATATGCCATACATTTTTTACCTAAATACTCATTCATGTAGGTATGCCTGTGGTTGAAATGTTTGTGGTTTAAGGTTATTAATACAGGTGATTGAAATGTGGTCAAAATTTTGTTTTGTCTCTCCTGTAAAGTTTGTTAAAAGCCACTTATGCCCTCTGGCTCCAAGCCCTCGGTTTGTACTTGCTAAAAAAACACTTTACAATAAGGTTTAATTAGTTAACATGAACCAATGATGAACAATACAACATTTATTAATCTTATTTCATGTTATTTTTTTAATGTTTACTAATACATTATTAAAATCACAGTGCTAATGCACTGTGAACATGAACAATGAACGACTGTATTTTTCATATTAAATAACAGTAACAAAGATTAATAATCTCTGTGTTTAAATCAGTGTTTAAATATTAATAAACACTGTAATAAATCTATTGCTCATTGTTAGTTCATGTTAGTTAATATATGAACTAATGTTAATGAATGAGACATTATTGTAATGTGTAACATAAAACAATTGCAGTGGACAAATTAGAAATACTATGAAACCAACAACAAGCAGAGTTAGCAGACTCTGATTGTTGTTGACTTAAGATATTTTTTATTAAATTTGAGAGCTGTATCACAACCACATAGGCACCCTAAGGGATTGAAACTTGACGGCCCAGAAAGTCATTGAAGAAAATGTTTAAATGAAGAGTTCAGATGCAAAAGCCTCTAAATGCCATTTGAAATTTTCTTCTAAAATGACCATTTTTATCAAGCTTGTATATTTAAGTTCAGTAATTTCACTTAAATGACAATTAATAGGTAATTTTCATTGCCATTTAAGTGAAATTACTGAACTTAAATATACAAGCTTAATACAAATGATCATTTTCAGAAGAAAATTTCAAATGGTACTTAGAGGCTTTTGCATCTGAACTCTTCAAATATTCCATGTGACAGCAGTGGCTCAACTATAAGTTTACTCAAGCGACGAGAATACTTTTTGTGTGAAAAAAACAACAACAAAAATAACGACTTTATTCGACTATTCCTTTTCTTCCTTCTGGGCCTGAGACGAGAGTTCAAGAGATTTCCACAGACGCATGCGCGAGAACTTATTTTAATCAAAAATATCTTCATTTGTGTTCCGAAGATAAACTAAGGTCTTACGGGGTTGGTACAGCATGGGGGTGAGTAATTAATGACTTAATTTTCATTTTTGGGTGAACCAACCCTTCCATTATGTGCCAATCCAGCCCAGCTGGTATGGATATAGCTTAATTTTCTTACGTTTACGTTATGGAGGATGATCAGAAAATTTAATTTTACTAAGAACGTGTTTACTTCGCTCAAATAGAGTGCATGGCCAACTACAGAGAAACTGGTAGTCAGGCAACAGACAAGTGACCAATCCTGAGTGGCGACGTCACCAGCACAGTTCGTAGTCGTAGTCGAAACCAAGCTCAAATGGAAATATAACTGGAACCGTTACTTATCGTTCTAAGAACCATTGAACCTGCTGGTGTAAAAGCGCCAGTTAGGTCTTAAAAACGAATCTGAGCAACTCAGCGAAATGACTTTTCAGATTCAAATTAGACTTATCTACAGTTTTATGTCAGTGAGAAAAAAAATAGACAGCAAATCTGTTTATGCAACTGGCCACTGATCCCCATATAAATACAATATATGAAGAGTTCAGATGCAAAAGCTTCTAAATGCCATTTGAAATTTTCTTCTAAAATGATCATTTTTGTCAAGCTTGTATATTTAAGTTCAGTAATTTCACTTAAATGGCAATGAAGATTACCCATTAATTGCCATTTAAGTGAAATTACTGAACTTAAATATACAAGCTTGATAAAAATGGTCATTTTAGAAGAAAATTTCAAATGGCATTTGAGGCTTTTGCATCTGAACTCTTCATATAGACTACTAGCAAAACTGTAAAATATCATGTTTAATTATCTGTGCCGTGGCTATGATTTGATCATATTTATATTTTGTATAACTGAGAACTGTTTGAAAATACACTGAATTGTTGTTACGGCAATTTGTAGCACTCAGAGAGTCAGCGCCCACTCTGCGGTAGCACGAACTCCAAACAGACCATGTCAGGCAGAGTCTGCAAACCATAGAACAAATATGTCTACAAACTAGTCCTAAAACAGCTGGCACAAAGATTAGCCAACTTCTTTTCCAGTTTTTTTTTTCACTTCGCTGTTTGCTTAAAAAAGTTTCAGTTTTTCTACTTAAATATAGTTGAAAACACTGGGAAAATGGCCAAGGAATTGCAACATAATGTAGTGGCATAAAGCCATACCACCAGCAGTTACGGCTCTAACAAAACAGTCTTAGCAATACCTTAACCTTCCTTTTCCTAGGCTACTGGAACATATATATTTCACCCTTATTTCTGCAGGTATAATAAGATAGAGTTTAGTTCCCTTTAGGATATAGACTAATTGTATTTAAAAGACAAGGGAAGGGGCCCAAAGAAGGAGACAGGAAATTACATCATCTGCTCTGCCGTTCAAATCCCAGGATCGCTCTTTTAATAGCCCCTCATTAAGACCATTAAGTAGTTAGGTGAGACAGAGCAGACCCATTCATAAAATTATCCAAAAACATAGTAACAAACAAAAACAGGAAGAAAACAGTGAAACTGTCTTATGGACTTTATAAGTTTTCATTACATGTTGAGGCTAATTTCTGTACTCTTTCTGAAAACGCCTCTTAATGTGTGTGTGTGGACTGTGGAGTGAGTCGATGTGAAAAACAGTACCAGCTGGTTTTGTTTTGTTAGGCTGAATGGTAGACAAATTTCATTATTTGCCAAGACACTCTGGCTTGTACATAGGATACAATGGATTTGGCACAGAATTGGAGACTTGGGGTAAAATAAGAAGCACAGATTCAGATGCGCACAGGTACCATGTGGTTGTCAGTAGATTAGCGGTTACCGCTCCCGGACTAGTAATCCAAACTTTGGTGGTTCGAACCACAAAGATATAATTCTAACAACTTAATGCGGGTTAAGACACATCAGTAGCTCAATGAACATCAATACTTTTCACTCTCTGTCTTGTTCAGTTGACGTCTACCACTTTCTCTCCTCCCTCTTTAATGGAGTGAACCATGCAGTTCTGAGGGCTGGCCAGGTCCGCCTCCAGCTTTTTTTGGCACCATGGCCTGAGCTTTTGGAAAACAACAGCATGTTTGCATATAATTACCTGTGAACCGATTGGCAGGTATTTCAAAAGGAGGTGTGCTGTAAAGCCAAGCTCAAAAGACAGCATGTCAGTGGAACGAATACAACCGCTGTTAACATTCATTACATTAGAAACTCTTCAACTGAAACACTGAATACTGGCAGATGCTAGATAGAGCAGGTGAAGCTCAAACCAAACACTTAGTCATGGACACGGTACACGTTCAGGTCTACTGCAGTCTATTGTGTTGTAAATTCAGAGCGATATGGAGCATTCTTCGAACTCCCAGAACAGTGTGACTCACCCTCCACAAAATTGCATATCATGCCAGTTATGACACCCATGGGCGGCTTGTCCAAGTCTGATATATACATCAGTGTTCAACAATTCAAAAAAGCCTAGAAAGATTCTCTTTGGACAAGTTTGGACTAGAACCACTTGGTCAATTGAAGCAGGGAAGTTTTAATTAAAAGAGTTATCTGAATTCAAACATAATCTATTTAAAAAGAAAGTCTTGGATTTACAGAGTGCCATTTTTATAAATAAACCATATGCATGATTCTAAACTAAAGCCATGGTCACATTAGACTTTGAATACTCAAAATTTCTACAGACACTGTAATGGTTGTGATATGACGTCATGATTGTGTATGCAATTATAAAATCTACTTGACTTTACTGCAAAAACATGCATTCTTTTTAATTCAGCCAAGAGGTCACACCATGCCATATCGATCTTCTACTTGTTACACGTTTTCATGTGATGCAGTCAGGGTTCACCAAACTTTGGAACACAGCAAAATGTAAAACGGAGCTTGTGTCTACAGCCTGATGCATTTGCATGTGCATGAATGGAAGTCAATGGAAGAAAATGTGTAGTGTGACCACCCCTTAAAACTCTTATCTTGTATATATATTATAATAGTTCAAAAGTTTAGGGTCAGTTAAAAAAAAGAAGAAATTTATATCATACTTTTTGCTACCTGACTAGAGAACATCATGTGGCACTCTGTGAAGGATCATGTGACACTGAAGACTGGAGTAATGGGTGCAGAAAATGGTAACGCTTCCTTTTACAGTCCAGTTACCCATGTAAATACTATGTACTTATTTTAGTAACTACAATTACTGGGTAATAACTAGTACTAACTCTGAACTATACCCCTAAACCTACCCCTGTTCCATGTACTTACCTTATATTAGCCAATACTTTCTAGGTAAGTACACTGTAGGTGCACTGTAAGTACTGTACTGTAAAAGGAAGTATTACCCAGAAAATGTACAGTAGCTTAAATAATTTATATTTTAAAATAGAAAATAGGGAAAAAAGGCGACATACATACTTGCCATAGTAATAACTGTAAAAGTATGAATAATTACAAGTTACTAACCCTAAACCAAACCCTAACCCTAATTGTAACTATATAGTAAACACATGTAGTTAATTAATATTACTCAGTGCTTATTTGAGTAAGTACAATGTAACTATGTCACCTTAAAATATAAATTGTAACTGAAATTAGTTATTTTAATTTGTAATAATATTTCACAATATTGTTTTTTTTTGTTGTTGTATTTGAACTGTGGTGTACTGTACTTAATTGTGGTTTGAGTCTTTTCTCTCATGGTGTGAACTACAGTGAAACTAAAATGAAACACAATGTCTTCTCTAAAAACATAAATATATGGATTAACGCATATCAAAAACAGAAGGCAGCTTGGGAAAAAGCCTTATAACATCTGGTGCCATTCTGCGGACTCTTAATACCTGGAAATATGTGAACTTTCCTTGACTAAAGGTCTGCAGGACTATTTAAGCCAGCCCCATTGCTTTATTGAAATCTGTTTTACATGAGTTATATGCTGTGGTGAAATAGATTTTATTTGGTTATTAAATCCATGTGAATCTCTTTCCCATTGGATTCCCCATGTTTAAGGAGAATGTTGGGTAGAGAATTTTGACTGTCTTCTGATATTACAATGACTGACAGGTTTGAATTGTGGGTGACACATCAAGTGTAAAGTGGTGCATCTGTCATGTGACTTCTGGACACACACACACAAATCTGGACAGTCTCTTTAATAATGTAATGTCTTAGTATTGTTTCAGGGTCTTTGCAAGGCTTTATTACTAACCTTCTGTTGTGCCATCGACTCCCATGATGCATTTAATTGCCCTGATGATCTGCTCCACGACAGGTGGGGACATGGCTGTAGCGTACACTGCACTGTGAGAATGAGCCCGCAAATAATCCACCAACTCCTGCAGAAAAACACAACACGTCCATTATTAAAGGAATACTTCAGCCTAAAATAAACATTTTCAGACATTTTGCCTAAAATCCTCTGTTGTAGTTCACTGAAGAATGAATTTAATACTGGGCTAGAAAGATAATAAATTATTACTGAAATATAATTGAATTGAATTATCAATCATCAAAATTGAATACAATTCATTAAAAAAATAAATATATCAAACTGAATAAGGAAATTTCATATTGACAAGGGTAATAAGTTATGCAAAAAATATTAGCTTCCATTTTAACCCTTTACCTGTCACCCCCCTTTTGATAATTTACATAAAAATGCACTATACAAACTTAAATTGAAGTTCCCATGAGATTTTGTTTAGGCGTTATACCAAAAATAGCCACCGGGTGCCATTGAATTCCATTGAATTTAATTGTATGCATTTTGCCATAACAAATTAATTAATTTCTATCCAAATATCACTTCTGTCCCTAAATATGGAACCTTGAGACTCAGACCTTTCTGACAATATGTGTTTTGTCAAGAATTAGAAAAGATTTTCATAATAAATTATGAAAGATGATGCCCAAAAGGGGAGGGGCCTAATAAAAAAAAATACCGTTTCTATGGTAACGCAACGTCCAATTTCAAAACGGTTTTCACAGGATGAATTCTGAGTTTGTAAGCTTTCAAATGATACCTAATTTATGATAACTACTAAAATATGTGATATAATAATAATAAATAAAATATATTTATATATATATATAATATATTATACTTTTTAGAGGACTTCTTACCTTACTTTTTAAAATATAATTTTATCTTTTTTATTGACAAATACTAATTATGTTTTATTATGAACTTTTAGCACTAAAAAACAAAGTTTCAATTATTAAAAGTGTGTGCATCGACTTTTTTGTGACAAAGGTCAGAAACTCCTGTAATGACGTATTTAATAGTAATATAGTGAAGAAAAGTTAGGTTGCCCGTATACGGGCAAGTGACAGTTACTTAATGGTGTACTCTCAGTGTTACAATTATAAAAATGGTACGAATCATTCGTTGCAAGTTGGCTTTCATGCTGACTAAATCACACGCCAGTTTTATAGAGTAATGATATTGATTGACACACACATTAACAACTAAAGCACGGGTTGTCCTGCAATGAAACTTTTTTGGCGGCCGCCAAAGCGAATTGTATCCCTCCAAAGTGCCTTATTTGATTGCTAGTTCAAACTTTTGACTGCTTTCTTTAATAATTACATGACACAATACTTGTACTTTTACTTTTAGTACTTAAGTAGTGAATTTTAAAATAAACTACTTGCAATACTTATTCTTAAGTACAAAAAGTTGAATACTTCAGTACTTCTGCTTAAGTGTGGTGCTTAAAGAGCACTTCAACTTCTACTCAAGTCACTTTTTTGATAGAGCACTTGTACTTTTACTCAAGTCCGGGTTTCTAGTACTTTATACATCTCTGCCTGAGGATGAGTAGAAGTTAATTGTTAGATGAACTGTCCCTTTAAAATGACTGGACACACTGTGCTGTCCAAACTACACCACTAGAGGGAGATGAAAGCACACACCTAAGACACTGATCATCCAGTGATAATGACAGCTTCTCAAAATTCTCAAATTTGTCTGTTTGCGACTAATACAGCACAAACTGCTTGAGGCAATGAGGCAAAGACATTTATAGCAGTCATCAAATGATTGTTTCACAAACAATCAGCTTTGGAGATTGTGCCCCTTCTGTCCTGCATCCAATAAAAATGCTTCTGAGCAGAAGCCGGGGCCAGTATCCAGCTCTTAATCTCTGTCCTCAGACATCTGTATCCACTGTGGACGAGTGAGGGGAGGGGGACGCACCTCGCAGTGCACACGGGTCTCTGCATCCAGATGTGTCCTCTACTTTGAGGACGTGGGCGAAGGGGTTTTTAGGGGGAATATCTGCGAAGCAAACATCTGCTTCCACTTAGAGTGCAAAATTTGCAGTGCTTTAGGTCCTGGGAGCTTTGTGGTAACAGCATAAGATAAGTCAGTTATGAGGAACGTGTCCGAAATCCACCACATCTGTGGAGCGAGGGACTGGCTGGAGCCGTTTGGCAGCTCTCTTTATGTACCTCCCTCTGTGCTTGTGTACAGTGTCCTTAGTACTGCTGAGAGCACATTTTACATTTATTAAAGAAAACAGTAAACCTATGTGAAGGGGAACAGAGGTTTTCTTTGAGAAGTTGACAGGTATGACTTAAAAAGGTCAGTCGACCAGTAACACAACATTTTAACAGAGACAAATCATAGAAAAAATTCAGATTTTATTTTTATTTTTTATTTTATATAGTCCAAGGTAATATTAATCAAAATTGAATTAACTTTTTTAAAATAAACACATTTAGTCAGTGCTGGTGTGCAGATGTGAAAATCAGAAAAACTAAAGTTTGATTGATACCGATTCAAAAATTAATTTCTTTTAAAAGAAATCAATACTTTTATTCTGCAAGGATGCATTCAATTAATCAAAAGTAACAGTAAATACAATTAAAATGTTACAGAAAATTGCCATTTCAAATTAATGCTATTCTTTTGAGCTTCAACAGGGTTTCTGCAGGCTTCACAAAGTCAAATTTAAGACTTTTCAGACCTTTTTAAGACCATTATGAATGAAATTTAAGACCTTTATTATGACAAAAAGAAAAACAACAACAAAGGAAACTAATAATTAATTTATTCAAACTGAACATTCGTCAAAAATCAGCATGAACGGTGCCGATGATTTTGGAAATTAGTTCTGCTTCTGTTTTTATAAAATTTCCTATTACAAAGCGTAATATAGGCCGTTTTATCTTTCCCGCACCTGAAGGATTTAGCGATGTCAAGACCGGAAACATCGTTTGAAACAATGTAGGACTGTCTCGTCACCGTGTGGAGAACCCAGAGCACCTCCGCTTTTAGTGTTGGCTCTGATCCAAAAGCAAAATCCAAATCAGCAAAATCTGATCCAAAAATTCAGATTTTTAAAGCCAAGTATCGCTAAACTTCCACTTCTCCATAGCTGAATAAAATCAGTTTTATGTCTGTCTGTGGTATCTGAGACAGGGCTCGACATTAAGGCTTGTCCGCTTGTCCGGGACAAGTGGATTTTTTGTAGGACAAGTAGAAGAGAAAATTAGTTGTCCGACCGGACAAGTTAAATTTCAAACAAAATAAAATGCCATGTTACTTCACGTTATGTGCCACTCGTTACGTCTATTTTACAGATTTAATTTTACCGATTTGAAACTAACACATTTTTCGACGCGCACCAGTATAATGCGCATGCACGAACAGCGCGACAGAAGTTCTCTTTCGCGCTTGAACGAACATCAACACACACAATTAAGCCAAAATGTCATTTGTCAAGTATCTTCATAACATAAGAGCAGTCTTATGATGGACGTAAAGAGTTGTGGCTCGTGAGAGAATGAGGCGCGTGTGGCGCTCTGTCAGCGGAGCTGCTCTTAAAGGGCCAGCTACCAATAAAGCGTTTTGTCAGTAAAGTTAATGAAAGAACAAAGGGAACAGAGACAATTACTCACTGCTCTTGACTAAAGAACTTGTGTAGCTTTAATAAGGAGTAGTCTATATATAATTTATAATTTATGCAGTGCAGACTGATAACTTTATTCAATTTCTGTATAGTCCTACCTGTTGGACAGTTAATTTTTATCCAGACATCAATGGCTTATTGATCATTATAGGTGTTATCAATCATTTAGTTGTTATTGCTAATTTCAGAATTATCACTAATCTGTGTGTGCATTTGGTTTAGAACCAAACAAGTTGACTCATGAAACCATTTGTTTATTATGTCGCAATCACATATCACAACCGCAATATTGACCTCAATAATCACAATATGACATTTTCCCCAAATCGTGCAGCCCTAGATAAAATTATAAATCTTTACCCGGACAAGTGACTTTTGTGCATGGACAAGTGGAACATAAATTTACTTGTCCGAAGGACAAGTGCCTCAAAAAGTTAATGTCAAGCCCTGTGAGATACATGCCAATAACACGAAACCTCAAAACTGATTGGCTGTTGCATGTTGCATGAATTATATTTGAACAAGCAAAATAAAGAACTACAAGCACGGAATAAAAAAATAAAAAAATAATAAATAAAATAAATAAAATAAAAAAATAATAAAAACCAAAACATTCCAAAAGCGCAATTAGATTTACATGAACGTAGGGAAATTAAGACACATTTAAAATGATTTAAGACCTAGAACACAATACTTCAGCAAATTTAAGACTTTTTAAGGCCTTAAATTGTCATTTTGAAATTTTAGACTTTTTTAACTTTTTAAGACCCAGCGAAACCCTGTTCAAAGATTTGTGCAAAAAGTATTTTTTCCACTTTTCAGTTTCCACAAAATATTAAGCAGCACAACTGTTTTCAAAACTGATGGTAAAAAGAAATGTTTCTTGAGCACCAAACCAAAATGATTTCTGATTTTCATCATGTGACAATGAAGTCTGGAGTACTGCTAAAAAACAGCTAAATAATAATGTTTTAAAATATAAACACTTTCAAATAGAACAGTTTGATTTTAAATGGAAATAATATTTCAGGATGTTAAAGTTTTTTTGATCCAATAAATATAGCCTTGGTGAGCATTATACACTTCTCACCAACCCCAAACTTTTTGAACGGTAGTTTACATAATAGACAGGTAACATGTTCAGGAAGCATTCTGTGAAAACCTGCAATTTCGATTTGACCCACAAAATAGAGCTGGTCGACAGTCTCACCTTATTAATAACACACTTAATATTACACACTTGTGGGGTCTCTCTCTCTTCGCTCTCTCTTTCCCCCTCACTCTGTTCTCCAAAGTATGTGTAATTTAAAAAACCTGCCGTCTTTTTCATTTTCAGTCTTTTATAATCAACTGCCATGTCCGTGATGTGGTTATGAAGTGAAGTGGTCTTTTTTTAATGGAGTAATGAGATGAGAGAGGTGGTGTTGTGGCAGGAGCGTCAGTGACATTTGGGTAACATATGTAGTTTCACATCATGAAATGAGAACATGTGTCTGCGCTTGAAAAAAACAGGAAGGGAGGGTGGTGTGCATGCTGGTGCATTGTGCATTTCTGCACCACGAGCGTCACCAAACGACAAACAGTAGCTCAACGGGCTGAATTTCTGTAAACCATTGGCCTGATTTTGTGCCTCAGGGAAATGCTTTGTTAAAAGGCACTTAATAGTAAAGGATTACATGATGCCTACCTTTTTGCCAGCTATGTATCCGCAGCGGCCCCGAAGCTCTTAGTGAAGGTGCCCATCAGAACGTCCACTTCATTGGGGTCCACTCCAAAATGTTCTGTAACTCCCCGACCAGTGGGACCCACAGCCCCGATGCTATGGGCCTCGTCGAGGTACAGATAAGCCTTGTACTTCTTCTTTAGTGCTAAGATCTCTGGCAGCCTGACAAGAGAGCCTTCCATACTGAAAGAAAAGGACAAAAAGATTTCAGTTAAAATGTGTGCGAGAAGAGTTCACTGAAATCAGTCAGATCACTGAAATAGGCAAATCGTGAGCTTAGAATTATAAGGTTCTATCTCCGTTTAGGGTAGTTCTGAGATATTGAGCATCAAAGTTTTTACATCCCAGCTGGCAAAACTGTTATGTAGTATAATCTGCTATTATATCTATTATATCTTTTATATCTATTAATCTTTTTTTTTGTACAAAAATAACACCACACAGGCATTAATAAACACCTAATGGATCAGATTAGGTCAAAAACTCAATTTCGACCAAAAGTGGAGATAGAACCTTATAATTCTAAGCTCACGAAAATATGTAGAAATAATTTTAATTGTTAAAATATTTAAACTGTATTAATATTGTGTATATATAATACTAAATATTATAATTAAAACTGATAAATAGATACACTTAAAAATACATTTATTTTATTTTATTATTATTATTTTTTAATCCATCAACTTACATTTCAAATCGCTACCATCAAATCTACTATGCAGTAACACGTCTCTACTACTTGGCAGGTATTAGTGAAATAGATGTCCTGAAAAATCACACCTGTCTCAGACTCGCCACTAGGCACTGTAAATGTTTTGCTCAGGTTGCAAGTTTGTAACCTGTTTAAAATCTTCTATAATCATGTGTGGATTTCATATTAAGTTTATGAACGTTCAGTGTATACTTCACATCCCACTGAGCACAGATTTATGCAATAAATGACCTTACAACAAGGGTTATCAATGCTCACGAGGCTGGAAAGACTTTGGCCTCAACAAACTAACATTCAGACAGGCAGTGTCCAAATGCGTGACATTACAGATCGCAACAGTGATAAAGAGGCATAGACAATTTCATTATCTCCACTGCAGCCAAAGTAAGGTGCCACTGGTTATTAAATCCAAAACAATGTAGCTGTTCTCCAAACAATAATAGTAAATGGCAGATTTTTGTTTTTGCATCATTTAATTTACATTCTGCTAGGATTAGTTCACTTTTGAAAAAACTTTTGCTGATAATTTACTCACCCCCATGTCATCCAAGATGTCCATGTCTTTCTTTCCTCAGTTCGAAAAGAAATTAAGGTTTTTGATGAAAACATTCCAGGATTTTTCTCCATATAATGGACTTCCATGGGAACCAGACGGTTCAAGCTCCAAAAGATCGTTAATAACAGTTTCAGATGCAGCTTCAAATGTCTTTAAACGACACCAGACGATGAATAAGGGTCTTATCATGCGAAACGATGGGTTATTTCAAAACTTATTCCAAAAATGTAACTTTTCTAAGGACAAATGGTAGCCTAGCTCTATTCTGGAGGCGCATTGTAACGTCACGTAATACGTAATTACGTTCAAAACGTCACGGCGACGTAGCCGGAAGTACAGAATCAAAATCGTCCGACATCGTTATTTTACCTTTTAATTCCTTTTTTTTTTTTGTAAACGGCGTTTGAGTTAGTTTGCACGTTCAACCTATGTGTTCAACTTACTGACTCTGTACTTCCAGCTACGTCGCCCGTGACCTTTTGAACGTAATTACGTATTACGTGACGTTACAAATGCGCCTCCAGAATAGAGCTAGGCTACCATTTGTCCTTAGAAAAGTTACATTTTTGGAATAAGTTTTGAAATAACCCATCAGTTTCGCATGATAAGACCCTTATTCATCGTCTGGTGTCGATTTTAAAGACATTTGAAGCTGCATCTGAAACTGTTATTAACGATCTTTTGGAGCTTGGACCGTCTGGTTCCCATGGAAGTCCATTATATGGAGAAAAATCCTGGAATGTTTTCATCAAAAACCTTAATTTCTTTTCGAACTGAAGAAAGAAAGACATGGACATCTTGGATGACATGCGGTGAGTAAATTATCAGAAAAAGTTTTTTGAAAAGTGAACTAATCCTTTTAATTTGCAGTTGCATCCTCTTTCATTTGATGTAGATGCTTACATTAAGGCTGGAGTGAATATGATTGATTGTAAACATTCACCTGTAGATGCCCTCCACCATGATGAGAATCTTCTTCCAAGAGCGATGGGTCACGGGGTTGCCCTGAGCAAATCGCTTCCTTTAGCAGCTTTTCTAAACTCTGCATGTCTGCAACCAAACACAAAACAGGCACTGTCATGACACAATCAGGTATTAACAGAAATATACACTGTTTGATGGTATTTCTACCTAAACCAAACAAAACCAACTTATTTGTAGGTCTTCCCAAAACAAAATATGAAGGATACGCTTATAAATGTTAAGTGGTTGGATACAAGACATTTTTATGCGGCAGTTATGAGCAGAGGAAATGTACTTCTATGAAATCACCTTTAAAAATATACATGGCTGTAATATTACATCACTAGCTCTATTCTAAATGACAAACCACCGAACATGTTTGTTTAGATGTTCTAATATGTGGCCAACACGTTTTGTTCGTAGATATATAGAACAGTGTTTCTCAACCCTCTTTACGGAGAGACCCTGTGGTGAAAAACTAAGCTTTTAATGTGTGTGTGAAAGTCTATGGGGTGTTTTAATATGCTTTAAGACAAACCATGCACAAATTCATAAGTCAACACCATTTCAGAGCATTTTCTCCTTTAAACTGCAGTGAACAAAAGACGGAATCGGAACGAAAATCGCTGGTGCTCAGACGTCACAAACTGCCTTGTAAACAAATAAACATTGTCGACGTGTGATCAATGAGTGGATCTCTGAGCTGGTGTTGGTGAGTGGAGGCGGGGCTAATTAGCATATTCATAGAACATTAACATTCACTTAATTGAGTAAGGATGTAGAGTTACATTCAAGCTATTTTAAGGCATAAAGAAAGGAAAGGGAAAAAAGGAGGGCAATTATTGAGACACAATCTGGCAGCGTTGCCAGACCTTGCTAGAAAAATAAGCAACATGGTCTGGCAAAATAAACCTCAAAATAAGTGACCAACCTCACCAAAATAAGCCTAATTTGCTTTGGGGAGTGTGAGGGTGTTTATGGCTCAAGGAGAATTGTTTGAGTTCAATGATCTGACTTATTTGGCATAAACATTAACCAAGGCTAAATTGCATTTTACTGCATAGCATAAAAAAAGGCTTTCCAATAATTGTATCCCAGGGGAGGGGTTGGAAAAGGCTGAAACATGGAAAAGAAAGGGAAATAAATAACGGTGATCAATAGCGAGTTTATGTAAAACAAAGCTCTAACGGCATATTGGTTGGTCATATTTTATTGTATGTTTTATGTTAAGTCCAAATGTGTGACTGTGTGACTGTTTCTGTATCCAAGATCAAATGAGTTAAAAAAAAAACTCACTTAAAGGTGCTGTATGCCATTTTTAGTGGCCTCTAGTGGTGATGTTTCAGAATGCAACAAGAGCGCTCATGCTCATGTGTGTGCGAGATCTCAAGAGCGAGCATTTGCTACCAGCCACACGGAGTAGGGATGGGCATTTTTCTGAAATATTGCATTCAAATTTTCGGGCTCATAAAAATCGAATATTCGAATATTTGTTTATTAAAATTATGTTTAACGAAAAAGGGATTCTGGGTGGTTGCTATGGTGTTGCTAGGCGGTTGCTAGGGTGTTCTGGGTGGTTGCTAGGGTGTTGCTAGGCGGTTGCTAGGGTGTTGCTAGGCAGTTGCTAAGGTGTTCCGGGTGGTTGCTATGGTGTTGCTAGGCAGTTGCCGTTGGTCACATAGACTGTATATGAGGATAGAGAGGCTCGGGAGCGCACATGCACGTCACATCTGACGGATTTCGCAGGAAATCCGACCCAGAGACCTCACTTATAAATATGAATATTGGCCTTCAGAGGTAATAGCAAAACCCGAAAAGTGGATCATTGCAATCTGTGATTACAACCCTTCAAACACAGGCAATAAAAATAGGATTCATTTTATAAAAAAAGTTACATATAGAACCTTTAAGATAACCAGACATGGCAACACTACAAAGTAGCCAACAGATGGCAGAGTTGAACTGCAAAATCAAAGGTTTGAGTCTGGCCTGTGTCTCATCCTGATCTCATTCATCATCTCTCTTACTCTAAAAACTTCCTGCTTTCTCTACTGTCTCTATGAATACAAAGTGACGCAAAGCCTAAAGAAAAGAATGTCTCTTATCAAAGTGGCCTCATTTCAAACAGGTGAACGTATTTAGGCCAGTGAAGGCCAATGTGGACAGCGGCCTGCTTTCACTATCCATGCAGACCTGAAATACTACACTCACATAAAAGGATCTGCCAAAGGTTTCAGGTTAAGAACAACAATAAGAAGATGAATTGACAAGTAGTAATTGAAATGTAACAAGGCATGGAGGGATAAATGTCAAACTATTGTTTGGCTAAATCTTTGTTTACTTGTGTGTTTAGTTATCACTAGTTTATTCAATATGACAATGACAGCATTTGCAGCTTAGTCAAGTTGGTTTTGAGCCAGAATAATTGTGCTTATAATACAAAAAAAAAACATTCACTGTGCAGTGGAAACCTACCCACTTACTACCCAAAGTCACTTTGTAATGTACAAAACGGCAATAATCATTATTCAAAAAAATGTGCAGCTTTCAAAATACACTACAAAAAAAAAAAAAAATCCACATTCTGTCTACCATATTTTTACAGCTGCAATCTTTTCCCTAGGAAATCCAAGTGTTCAAGCAAATGCTTATGTAATTGAAAAACTAACCAGAAGCCAAAACATAGACCTAGATATTTCCAGTGTCAAAAGCACATTCTGAGCATTTGAACAAATTGAGTCTGTTTGCATTCAAATGTGCAAATGAGCAGAGATAATATCTACCTTCCTGCAGAATTTATGCTGTTTTTCATATCAAGTTGGATGTGGAATTTTCCAACTTCTGACCATTACGCAATCCTCAGAAGATGACAGATAAAGAATCAAAATTACAATGCTAGTGTTAGTGTGCTGGATATTTGTCAACAAACATTTCCAAAGAAATCGCGTGATACATTCATTGTTATGCAATGACAACATTTATTCTGCGGAATTCAAGTATCAACAGAGAATCATACCATTTTATGTCACTGTCTTTGCACATGCTTGCTGAACAGGTTTGGATTATCATATAATTATGAACGTTGACTGATTGATGCATTTAATTTAAAAAAGTAAATGTTTATCATGAACTCATGTAGACCAATACTGATTTTTGCGTCATCAAAGGGTAACGCCCCTTTTGGGGTAAAACAAACGGATTCCCCTGAGAACAGAACTCGCTCTAGATCTGCAATTTTTTATTTATTTTTTTGATAGCAAAAATGGCTTGATAGCTAGTGAATACGGGGTTATAGAGGTGTCCCTTTGAAATGATCGAAAACTGGATTAATGATCCCACGCAGTGGCCAAATATGGACTATTCAGAAATCTAATGTTACCACTATCTTGTAGAAATCATCAAGTAGGTAGCCTATTTTTTGTTTGTCATTAACACTCACAGTATGACAAACTAGACGATGAGGCCATGTCACTTGGATCATATTTAATTCTGTTGAGATAGTGGCAGGCTAGGACTAAAGTGGACTTGGCTGGTTTCTGCTTGTGTCTAGAAAGTGTTAGGAAGTTGTAAAAAGGTTTACAGTGTACGGCAAAATATGTATAAGACCAATTTATGTATGTATTAGAGCCAGTACCGATATATTGGCATGCCAATATTATTGGCCGAATATTAGGCATTTTCCAATTATTAGGTATCGGCAGTTATAATGGCCGATAAATAAATATATCAAAAATAAAAAATAAAAACGGGACGAAACACGCTTGAACCATGTCATGAGTGTTGGAGTTGTATAGTTTGTCCACCAGAGGGCACTCTACACCGTCCCTGTTGGCAACACTCGTTGAGTTGGTCACAGAGACATACATTGCTTGAATAACAATTAAAAGAACATCCCCATCAGACGTGGAATTAGTTAATAATCACGTTACGTTGTTACAGTGTAGTTCACTGACTGTCCTTTTAACTTTTGACAATGTGACTGAAGTATTTCTTTAATAGCGCGTGACAGTTATAGCAATGAGACGTACCATCTCTCCGTGGCCTGTTATATTGAAAATGTATGTGAAAATGTAATTTACACTTTGCAGTATGACGTCATCCATTGCTAAATTATGGCTCATCGTAGACTAGCTAATCACAAAGCTAGCTAATGCCACTATCATCAGTCTGTTCTGTTGTGACAATAAAATAAACAAGTTTCTTTTTAAAATGCATGATCATAATATTTTAGTTAAAACTCATAAATAATTACAAATAACTAATGTTAAGGAAATCTGTTAATGTTTTGTTGCGCGTTTCAAAAAAAATAAATAAAAATAAAATAAAAACATCGGCCGATATATCGGCATATCGGATTTTAAAACCAAAAAATATTTGTATCGGTATCGGCCTTCAAAATCCTTTATCGGTCGGGCTCTAGTATGTATGGGGCAATCAAATTGGATGTTGTGACATTACGCTACTCTATCTAGCCTAGAAGGCTTGATCTACTGCCCAGAGCAGTGGTCGTCGAAAAGTCATAATGTGCCTGCCACAATTTCAACAGTAAAATCAGTTAACAGCCAATTTAGCATGCCTAGCAGTGTTGTGTGTAACGCATTATAAGTAACACGTAACAGTAACATTACTACTTTTTGGGTAAAAAGCAGTGTAACGTGATCACTGCCTGAAAATTTGGTAACGTAATGTAGTTCCTTTTTTCAATTCGGCACAACGTTACTTTTCCCAGGGACAGATTTGACAGTGATCTCTGTCATTTGACAAATTTGTTAGCGATTCTCCGTAAATGGCTAGAAATGCACATTGCATTCGATTACATAATTAGAGAGTAGCCTGTTTCTTTTCGTTTAGAATTGTTTCGTTTAAACGACATTTCAAGCTTATATAGATATATTTATTATGTCTGCCTAGTGAAAGCTAATCACGTAACGTTAGCTGCTAGCAGCTTCGTCTTTCTAACTAGTATAGCTAGATGACAACAAAACTATGTCAATAGCTTAAATAAAGTTAAATATGACAAGTGGCATGGCCTCATCGTCTAGTTTGTCATACTGTGAGTGTGTTAATGAAAAAAAAAGGCTACTTGGTGATTCCATGAGATGGTGGTAGATGTCTGAAGAATAGTCCATATTTGGCCACTGAGTGAGGTCATTAATCCAGTTTTTGACCATTTCAAAGTGACACCTCTGTAACCCCGTATCCAGTAGCTTCTTTAAGTTTGTGCCATTTTTGCTATCAAGAAACTTTGCAGATCTAGAGCGAGTTCTGTTCTTCAGGGGAATCCGTTCTTGTTTTCCCCAAAAGTGGGCGTTACCCTTC
Source organism: Hybognathus amarus (assembly GCA_030378365.1). Lineage (NCBI taxonomy): Eukaryota > Metazoa > Chordata > Actinopteri > Cypriniformes > Leuciscidae > Hybognathus > Hybognathus amarus. Next base: position 195,813 of record JAQIUQ010001547.1, read on the forward strand.
GATGACGCAAAAGTAGCATTGGTTTATCCGCCCATGTTACATCATACACTCAATGAAATCAGATCTCTGAGATTTCATATTGACCTCAAGTGACCTTCTATAGTTCTGACCCTGAACCACTTATAAAGTGTGATGCGGTCGGGTCTCCTCTGTCACTTTTATCAAAACCATTTTCAGGGTCAGACAGTGGCATTTAGCAGCTCCAAGGTTAGCCTTAAGGAGACCTACTACCAAGTATTACACTGGCACTGCGAAGTACATTCATGCTTTTGTTCTTCATGCATCATGTATCCCATCCAGTAGCTACACAAGAATACCATTAACTACAATCTGCTCCCTAAAGCACAGCCATTTTAAAACCTTAATGATGCCTCGCTGCAGGCTAATGCTTAAACTTATTCGGCTAACCATCACAAACTGTGAAGGTGATCAGCTCAGAATGTTGAACCTTAAGCAACTTGTGGAAAAGGACCCAAGGTCTAACTAGGACCAAGGAGCAGACCAAGGACACAGAACGTCTGTTTTGACCAATGTTTCTACGCACATGCGATCTTCATTCAGAGTCAAACATGGCAACAATATACAGTATTTAAAGAGATAATAATTCAAGGTAGTGGCCACAGGCCTAGGTGAGTGTGGTGCAACAATTATCCAATATTATACAAGCACTCAAGTCTTAAATAAAAAAAACCTCCACACATATACACACATAAATACATGCACATATCCATATATAGAAAATTACATAGATATAACTAAACATGCAACTTGTGTTAATAACACACCGTGACGTGATATTTAAATGTAATAATATTTTGAATATGTACTTACTGTTATGTTTGAAAACTCCGAATGGTTGCACCCCGACAACCTAGCTCCCAGGATAAGGGACGTGTGATTTAGCTCATCGCTCAGGATCAGACAGCCCTGGAAACAAGGCATATGTTACTGCATGGCTCTGAACACATTACAGAAGCAGGAATCTAAAGCAGGAATTCATCAATAACATGTTGTTGTGTGAAATAATAATGTGAAGGTCATACAAAACACATTCACAAACAGTCAAGCGTTATTTAGCACCTTCATTTTTAGGTGAACTAAGTGTTTTAAGTTAGGTTTAGGGGTAGGTTCAGGGTAAGTACTTACGTTATTACCCAGTTATTGTAATAACTATTTAAGTACGTTTATAGTATGAACATGGGGGACAGGACTGTAAAATAAAGTCATACCAATCACTTTATTGATACCAATAAAATAGAACTTGAAAATAATAAAATGCAAAAAAAAAATAATAATAAATGGCAGATCACTCTCTCCATAGTATACTTGCATGCACGTATTATAAAATATTTTTTTATTTCATTTGTTAACTTATCCATTTTTATTATCTTTCTCTCATTTTCTGTCATTGAATCTTAATTGTTAATTATTTGTAGCTCATTTAAATATAATCTTGCACCAGATAGGAAAAGATCTGTCTGGACACTGGTGTAATAGGTGTTTTTTTTTTTTTTTTTTTTTTTTTACACATATAATAGTAATAAAAACCTTTTAAGGAGAGAAGATAATTAAAAGTCAATCCTTATATTCTGTCAACAAAGAAGACATGCAGTGACGTCTGGGAACACAACTGAATAATGACAGTTTAAGCATCTAAGGGGCTTGTCTGAAGTATAAAATCATGGTCACCCGTAAGCCAATCACATTACGTTTTTGGTTATGACCAAGCGGAAACATTCTAATTTTTTTCTAACTTTGATTGACAGCTGATAATGGGCTGCACCGAGTGGAATTTGACGCTCTCGGCCATGATCTGACACAACACATCATACCACCTCTGTATCCTTTCTGAACATTTGTATTTTGTATTTCCCAAGATTTTCCAGTATGGCACCACCCATACACCCCATAAACTGCCTCAAACCCGTTCTTCAGAAAGTCTATGGGTGACTGTCACAGACGCTTTGTCCATAATTTTTACAGTCTATGGTTATGACGTATGTTCATTGCCAGCTTAGCCGCATCCAAGCTTCCACTGTAACAACATGTATGATGCAAAAAACGAAACCGTCGAGCCTGACAATACCGGAGCTGAACATGGCTGACCGAAGCTGCTGCCTCCTTAACCTAATCCTCTATGAAGTGCAGCACATGAAAGGGACACAGTTCAACAACCATCCGCGTTGGCTCGGGCTTTGGCTCTCCCCAGTTTCTTGTAGTCGGTCGGTAATATTTGATCAATTAAACTTTTACCAAAACCTGTCTGGTAGTAGGGCCACAACATCACATCCATTCATAATGTTTAACAAACACTTTTCTTTTTCTGCCTTCAGTTTGGAAATGCCAGGAATATTCTCCACAACAGAGCAAATTGCATCCCGTGTCTCCAATATCCGCGGCCGCTTTTGATTTCCCCAATCTTAATAGATTTGGTTCTTAGCATCTAACTGTCACGGCTCTCAGCCCGCCCTCTGTTTGTTGATTGGCCGGCTGTTTTCAGGTTGGAGACAAAACTGAGAGACATGTAGATGTCTCAGACTGAGTACAGAAGCGAACTGAAATAGAACAGCAAGAGACAAGTCTGACATAGTCAGACTAGTCTAGTAGTGCATGTTTACATAGAACAACTATAGAAAAGGAGAACAGTAGAATGCAAACATGCATTGCGTGTGAATGGACCATTACAGGGCATACTATCACTGAGCGTGTCTGACCTGTGAATCGAACCCCAGCCTTGGTGTTGCTAGCTGTCGCCAGCTCTTACCAACTTTGGAAGCAGTTCATTGAAATTAAGCTAAGGAAAATATGGTTTTGTTTAAATGAATTTAACTTTTTAACATTCAGATCTTTTGTTATGAACTGGATGACGCAATTCTAATACCAGAAGAGCCTGGCCTGATTCAACAATGGTTGCTGTCATTCTCCTCTTTAACTTGAGACGCCTCTGAACTGACACCTCCTCCAGAAGGGATACGTTGTTGGATTCACTGCTTAACCAATACCTCAATGACATCAACATACATGTATGAGGACTTTCTTAAGGGAAGATCATCGCCCACAGCACAATCCTTAAGAAAGTCCCCAGCCCTCTGGATCACATCCATTCTCATCTGAGCTGGTTATGACAACCACATCATTGGGCCCAGTATAAACAACCCCTAATGAGATGCCCTAAACAAACAGTGTCAGTTCTAACTGTTCTTGTTTATCTGATTGAGCATCATTTTTAACAAGAGGTTTGTTTACTGGTGCTGGTTCATTGGGTTATTCCTGTAGTGCGTGAAAAACTCTTTATTGTGGCAATTAATAGCAGTCGCCCAGAGATAATAGATTAATATACAACACTTGTGAACTCACTTCAGCAGATACAATTGAGTTATTTAAGACAGATGTAAAAAATAAAGAGACACCGATTAAGGATTCATTTTTAAATGCTGACCTTTCCGACTAGAGCTGGAATATTCATGAATTGGTGGCGAAACCCATTCCAAACGCCATGGCAGACTCCACGCCCAAGAACTCAGCCACATGTCGCTCCAGTTTCTCATGGATGCTGAAGTTGCCTATAAAAGATAATGAAAAGTATAAGCAAACACTTTTATGAAAACTAGTTTACAAAATTCTCTTTGGTGACTTGTCTCTTTGTACAATAAATGGGAACAGAAAATGTCACAGGCCAAGTGCACCACAGCTCAACATGTCAGCAACACATGTGCTGACCACTTTCTTCAACCACAAGAACCAGAGGAAGTGAAGAAAAAGTGAGAGACTGACAACTCTCCATGTTCACTACAAGAAAGTATTCAGGACCATGTACAACAAGAAGAATTAAAAGCATTCTTACAGGACAAAAGAACAACAGTAGAAGTCTGCTCTCATCTATGTCCCTTGGATATAACATTAGATTATTAATACAAAATTAAATCCACAGACATACAATTTTTGAATTTATTAGAGCACAGTCTTTCCCAGAAAGATTAGGCATTCTACAGCTTTGGAGGAAAAGAGTTAAAAAATGTCAGCATGTGTTCTTTAGCTTTACTAGTTTTAAAGGCTCAGAGAGTGCCAGCATAGGGGAAACAAACATACTAAACGAATACTCAACTATACTACCATGATGTTAAGACAAAACAATCAAAATATCTGATACTATGAGATAAAAACGTGACCAATGCCATGCCTATATATATATATATATATATATATATATATATATATATATATATATATATATATATATATATATACTTATAAAACGGTTAGTTCGAATCCTTGATTCTGATTGGTCAAGAGCTGTGCTTTATTCACGATAAAACACGGCTACGACCGCTTCACCCAACGGTTCTATTGATCGCTGCGCAACACTGCGGTTCTATGTTGTTTTTATTTGAGCTTTCATGCATTTTACACACTGGAACGTTGTTGCTGTTCACACTCAGGTACTATTTTTTCCAGCGGAAGGTAGGCTTTTAGTGATTTTACTTCAAGAAAGTTGCACTAACATTGTTTTTTACTTAAATATTGTGTGGCAACCGTTTTATAAAAGCAATAAGATACTCGAGGCAAGTGCTGTATCGTGAATAAGTAACGGCTTAAGGGGTTGCAGGCACTCCGCTTCGCATCGTGCCTAACAACGCCCTTGAGCCATTACTTATTCACGATACAGCACAGCCTCTCGTATCTTATTGCTTACATACATACTACTGCAGAATGTCTTTTGAAGTAATAAACAGGCCTTGATTAGTTAAAAGGTGCTAGGTGCTAGGAGAAACTCAGAATTTGACTCACTTTAAACTATCCCTGTAAACTCATTAGTTTGAATTTGAATTGAATTGGCCACACCTATCAGGTTGTCCAAATGGAATCTGAAGAGGCGTAAAGGAAGAGGAATTTACTGACTAATAAATACCCCAAAAATACCCCATATGTTGTCTGTATAATTATGCTTGTGTGTTTCAAACAAAAAATATTATTAACTAATAACTACACTTATAGCAATTTAGTTGAACTTCCTTAAATTTAAATTCCAATAACAGGTCTGCATCTAGCCTGGCATGCCGAGACCTACATCAATGTTAGGTCTGGGAACTCATCATTGACGGGGCTAAATCGGAGGGGCGGGATAAATGGTTGTCTTTCAAATTATCTCTGCACGCAATTGGACAGCACTACAACCAATCAGAGCAACAAGAAGGTGACGGCTGAGTCCCATGCGCTTTCCCCTAGCGGAGCAAGTTGATATATTAAACTTTTACCCTATCCAGTCGGCAAAAATCTGCACAAATCTAAAAAAAATGTATTCAAAAAATTCCCGTTCCTAGTTCTGGTTTCAAAGAAAAGGTTACGTTCAAATCATCCAGAGTAGCGGTCAAAGCCGAATCGAAAGACAGCTGTTCGCGGCAGCAGCAGCCATTCTTTGTTTTACAAGTAGCAGTGAACCGTCGCAACTCTGATGTGATTGGCCTGACCAGAGTTTGTTTTTTCCAGCTAAAACGTCTATGGAGAGTTGCTAGACCACACTGGCTGCGAAATAATTTTTGCTGCCGCTAGGATGCGTCTAGATTTCTAGGACAGTCTGCATCCTGTTTGCGGTCTTAATTAAAATTCAATTATTTAAATTAAAATAACTTAATTAAAAGTTCTGGAATTTTATTAGAAAGTAAATTACATTTTTCATTTAAATCTAAATGCACAGCCAATTTAAAAACACCACCATACTCATGTGGGCAATTGGAGTCTGGCTCCCATTTTTTTCTGCTACCATGGACCCCTCTCACACACCAAAGTGGCAAAAAGACCATAAAGGTCTGTTTATCAGCTTTAAAGCAAGATATTCGGGCTAAAGATATTTCTCTACCAAATAAGACAGCAGTCAAGAGTGAATGCACAACACTCAGTGTTGGTCTGTGAATAAATACCCATCCTTTTACATGATTCCTTTGGAGAGCTTTGTACCCTAAAACACAATTGATTACACCGGACCTCTGATCATTCCCTCTCAGAGCAGCAGCTGAAGCGTGATGAGTTTGATTAAACCTGAATCAGGTCCAGGGTGGCTAAACTGCACTTCAATGTAATAACTGAGAAGCTCGCTCAATACAGAAGAAACACATAGGGGTCTTGACTTGTAACTAGAGTATTGTAGTAGTCTAATCAAGTGAGAAATGAGAGCGAGACCCATGAAGATCTCATTCACCTGCTGGGAGTGTATACACAAGCAGCAACTGCCCATAAAACAGCAAGTTCTCAACCTTAACCTAATTTAATTTAAATGGATGGGAACAGCTCTGAAAGCAGTAAAGAGATATGTTCAGGGTTAAATACAAGTGAAGCTCTTAAATACAAATTAACTTACAGTGAACGTTTATGGGTCAAGGAACTACACCAGAATAATACCTTACATACAGGAAGAGTAAAGCATAACATATTCTCCATTGCACTTTTAACAATTTGCAATGAACAAATTAAACAAGAGCAATTGAAATAGCTCAACACAGGAAATGTTTCAAGTGGTCTTCCAAACATCAACTGAAAATGCTACTTTTAATGACTTCTGCAGTTTCATAATTATTTAACCCCTTCATGGCATGCATCTTTAATAATTGGTGGAACACCCTTTTGCTGTTATGACCTTATCTAAGCCCATTCTTCATGAACAATGGCTTCCAGTTCAGTAATATTCTTGGGTTTGAGTTCTGCTGCAACAGCCTTATTCAAATCCCCCAGAGATTTTCTATAGAGTTCAATTCAGATGACTGTGATGGCCCCAGGTCTTCTTCTGCAACCAAGCCTTGGTGGAAATTCGAGGTATGCTTGGGATAATTGTCCTTTTGGAAGGTCCAATGACACCCAAGCTTCAGACAAAACATGGGTTGTCTCAGAGCGCACCTGATGCAACTAATCAAGGGCTTCATTAGTTGCACCAGGTGTGCTTGAGACAACACCTGTTTTGTAGATGTGCGCTGTTGTGAGGATTCTATTCAGGGGGTTAATTTTAATAATTTTAAGACTGCAGAACTTATTAACCCTTTCACACGTAAGTTTAAATATTCTAACTGACCCCCAGCGTGAGTTTTGAATGTTTCCATGGTGACGCGTCATTGCTTGTTAAGTGACAGCACAACCACAACACATTGCTGAATGAATGAGGATATGCTTTTATGTAATTTTTCCTTTTTTTATTAAAAATATTCACAAATGTATTAGCTATAGCATGAAACTAATGATATTCCGATTGTCAAATATGTGCAAGTGGATGGGTTTTGTTGTTTAAACATCTTTATAACAATCATGTAAGTTGAGCTGTATGCACAATGGGCAGCGCCATTTTAGTTTGTTTTACAGTGCAGACTATCGGATCTGTTGGATTTACAACGTCAATCTTCGTCAATCAACGTCAACTGCTCACGAAATACATGAAAGTAAGTGGCTGGTGAACTGGGAGAAGAATAGGGTCAAATGTTAAAGCAGAACTCCGGTCAATTTTAACATTGAGCTAATTTTTTGTACATTTGGAGTGCTGTCAGTACAGACAGAAACGACAAAAATCGGTGTTGCCTACACCGTGTTATCCTCTTTTTAAAATTCGCACCCTGTTGACTTCAATGGGGCAAGTTCTAAACCTGCTTTAAGCCTCTTAACATCCTTGATTTGTCATTACGAGTGCACAGCCATGTGAGTGGTGTTATTAAGAGTTTTCGGTCGAAGCCCGAAATAGTCAATTGTCGATCTCACGCGCGCGCGATCATTAGTGAATATCATCTCAAACCTCCCCGTGTGTTCAACATGGGGGAGGTTGTTGAAATTGACGTAATGATCAATTTTAACGTGTGTTAAAATTGACCGGAGTTCTCCTTTAAGCTACTTACACAATGTGTATCTGATATGAATAGAACATGTCGTTAATAATTGAAAGGATTATTATTGCTGCTTCCATAGACATCAGTGTGTATTTTACAAACTCAAAATCATTGTTTTGCTAGTACTTATGTGTAGTTAAATGTCTGAAACCTAAAATAAACATTATGTGGTTGAAAACACTCAATAGTTGTGATATATGACAGCACTAAGTGCGTCCATCTCTGGCTCAGCGCCAGCCAACGTGTGAAAACAAGTTTAAATTTAGCAGTTGATGACATGATGCACTGACCGTTCTAATCACACCAGTGTGATCGTACGCTCCAGGGACCAGCCAAGACTGATCACACCGGTATGATCGTACTCGTGAAAGGGTAAAAAGTTGTATTTTTCAGTTGAATTTGGGGAAACATTTGTAGTGTTGAGCTATTTTAATGGTTTGATGTGTTTATTGCAAATCACTGAAGGTGTACATTTTTCTGTAAGTCTTTAAAAGCCTGATTTGCAATGAGGGTAGAATAATTTTGATTACAGCTGTAATTTCAAGCTCCACATTTTTTTCATAGACTTCTATTGCAAAAGCTATTTTTGTTTGTTTTTTAAAAACAAATTAAAACACCTAAAACTTAACTTTTCCTCACAATTCCTTTAAACACTGGTGCTATGAACTGATACTAAATGATTTTCTCATACTCATACTAAATGATTTTCAAAAACAAAATAGAAAATAGATTCATATTTCAAGTAGCTCCAATAAGACAAAAAAGGATGTAGCTCAATGAAAAATTCTGGTTTATGAGCCCCTTAAGCGCAATGGAGACAGACAACTTTTGTCTCATAAGAAATTAGTGCATCAAACAACATTTGCCACCCACTGGTTGTACAATGACTGCATCACCATGGTGAAACATCTAGCTCTCATAACAATAAATGTGACACTTAAATAACCCATTATGTTGTCAACTCCTGTATAAGTGCAATGTTCTAAGTGATATTAGTGTTTGACAACTGTAACTTAATGTTAACTCTTTGTACATTTAAATAGTCCATGGTGACTGAAAACACACACACACACAATAATAAATTTCTACAGACACAGAGACACTCTAGGCAGAATTTCTGTAAATGATTGATGTAGAAGTCTCAAAACCTGTCAGCAAAAACTAACACAGACCTTATTGATCCTGCAGTTAGAACAAAAACATCCTGCCAACCGTGACCACGTTATAGTGAAACAAAACAAACATTAAAAAACATCACATAAATTATGGGTAAAATAGTACTAAAATGTCACTTGGGAGATACAATGCCACATTCCAGTACAAATTTAAGGGTAGTAATTCTGTGATTTACTACTTTACTAAGAATTTACTAATTCTTTAATTAGTCAAACCCTTTAAACACTTAGTAAAACAAGATTCCTGAATATTTATACTTATACTATATTTATATTTATACTATATCCCAAAGCAACGACTCTGAGAGACGCAGAAAGAATGAAATGAATCCCTCAAATGCATAATGAATGATACGAAAAAGGGCTTTACACACAAACACTCCCATGACTCATGATCACGTGTTCTTTTTGTGTCTGTTGCTGATATTTGGCTCAGATTCACAACAGTAGTACATTCACTGCATAGGTGCGAAGATAAGATATCTCAGATTATTACTAACTTTATCTGATGAAAAAATATTTTATCAAGAGGGATGTGCATTGTACTGTGTAAGAGTGTATGTAAGAGGAGAAAAACAGAAAAGCAGTAACACTGAGGAAGTTAAATAAAACAGGGACAACGAATTCCAGTTTAACTGAAATGTGTGTTTAACCCAACTGTGCTCATGTGATGTCAGAACAGGTAGCGACAGTGATCAAGAAGCTAAGAAAAAGTCACATATGTAACAAACCAGAATAACCAGATGCCAGAACATCGGTTTAACCAAAGTACTTGCTATCGGCCACTGAACAGGTCTAAACCTCCATCAACGGTTTCCACAACTTTTTTACCATGAAAGAATTGTTTGTGATCACTCAAGAGTCAATAGGCATTTTAAAAACAATTTTGCAACCAATTAAATAGAATTTAGCATAAACATTTACAAATCTATATTCACTACAGGTTTTTTTCAAGCCTGGAAATCACAATTTTAAATCATGCTTTTTCAAATGTTACCTTTCATGCAGTGTGTGATATAGGTATTTGTGAATGTAAAATTTGTGAATTGCAAATACAAAGTTCTGTAATGAAACTCCACTTCCTCTACACTTCTAGAGCCACTGGAAAAGATTTTAAATTTAAATTTTTAACAGGTCTGAGTTACTTTACGTACGCATTGAGTATTCTTAAATATTGTCATTATTATACAAACTAGAGTATTTATGAACGGTTTGGGGTGATAAATGTATCTATAGGCCTATATGATTTTAAAGAGCCCCTATCATAGCATATGAAATGTTCCTATTTTTGTTTTAGGAGTTCCCAAAAAGTTTAACATGCATGCAAGGATAAAAAAAAAATATTTGTCTTATAATATGCATTCATTTTTAACTGATTTGCTCACCGACTCCCAAATGATTCGTATGACTCATTTTTCCAAACCACTCCTATGCGTGATGCTAATCGGCGGTAATTGGTCAGATGACCCAGTCAGTTATTGTTTGTTAGCATAACGCATAAAAATATTGATAAAGCACTGCAGTACTACAATACGCTCTATTCTTTATGACAACTCCAATAACAGTGATAAACATTTCACATATTTAAAAAAAATTGACATTGGAGCAGGGTTCCAGAGTGCGACCAAATTGGTCGCATATGCGACCATTTTTTGAGAATGTGCGAGTTAAAATTTTATGTGGTTGCATATGTGCGAGTGGACACTCGCGCAACAGAACGCTGTTGTATCAGCTGCTGCAGTCCATAACTTATGTTCAAAATGAGCGAGTAGGCTACTTTATGAATCCATTTTCCAAACCGTGTTTTTGACTTATCCTGAATCACGACGGTACGCCTATAATAAGTGTTTATATTCGGACTATTTTATCCCGGGTTCAGACTCGGATGCGGAGTTGCCCAGTGCCTGCGTGACTCGCCATAGACATTAATGGAGAGAAGTAGCTCCGGCTAAAAAGTGTTCTTCCGCAAGACACGTGCAGTTTATTTATTGACGAACGTAGACGTTGTCTATCCACACTGATAGTGGAACGTGCCAATTACGAAATTCACGAATTAAGGCATATAAAAATGAAAATGTCTCACGAAACAGCGTGCCCCTGTTAGCCACCAGTGCAACCAGTGGAAAAGTTAGTCTGGAGCCCTGCATTGGAGACCTAGAAGCTGCGCTGAGCGTAACTTACACACACGCGCACACACATACTTATTGCGCCTTCCCTCCTCACGCCCCGACGCTACAAAACCGTTAAAAAAAGCAACAATTATTAATAATACTTACAGGTTGTGATTCATAGGAGGAAGCTGATCCCTATACACTGGGTAAGTAAGTTACTGAGCCCTCCTTCAGGAACAACCGCTTGCGAATCCACATTTGAATTCATTTATGTTTTTGAACGATTCGTCATTAAAATGATGAGAACACAAGGTTCGGGCTGTACTGTTGTGTGTCAACTAACTCTCATTAAAGTATTAGTAGACTGTCTGCTTAATATCCGCCAACTCTTTATTGTGATGCTCCTCCCTAGGGTTGGGTATCGAGAATCGAGTATCGATTGGAACCGGTACTAACTTTTAGTTTTTCCCGGAATCGTTCAAACGTTAAAATTTCGATTCCTAGTTTCGATATTCACAGTCAGCCGACCAGAAGAAGAAACCACTGATCAACACCAAAGAAGAAGCGTCTACTGGAAGTGTTGGCATAACCGCGCAAGTTGAACATGAGTAGCTTATGTCGGCGGTCGAAAGTGTGGCTTAACTTTTCTAAAAATAACGAAATCTCTGCAAAATTTGTGACTAAAGGAGTATTTCCTTCAGAAAGGAGTATTTCCTTCAGAAAGACCGTTGGTTAGCAAGGTTAGCTAAACTTTTTTGACCCTGCCTCTTAAAAGAATCGGAATCGAGAATCGTTAGGAACCGGAATTCGAAACAAGGAATCGGAATCAGAATCGTTCAAATTCAAACGATACCCAACCCTGTCCTCCCACAAACATTCTACTGACTATAAGTAACTTTGCAACTACATGTCAACTTATTCTATCCCTAACCCTACCAGTCTACTAACACTCTACTAACACTCTAGTGAGAGTTAGTAGAGATGTAAGTGCAACGTTACTTATAGTCCACTGAATGTGTTAAAGGGACCATCCAAATAAAGTGAAACCAATGTGCTTATTGTCATGGTCTTCATTGGCTCCCCACAAATAACGTCTACTTTGACCCGCCCAAAAACAATTGCGCCACTGACCAGAAAAAAACCTGCATTGCGCGTACATTCAGATCCAATTTTAACTCATGCTTGGCCATAATACAGAGTGTGAACAACGCGCTTACACTGTAGATGATTCTCTCATCAACACAGATGCATTTTACTTTTTGCAAATGATACATTATTATAAGGAAAAATATATTGATAAATATAAACATGAGGGAAATCATTGTTGTGTCCATGACGATGGGAAAAATAGGCATAAAGCTTACACATTTACCCAAATTATTATGCATGTTTAACCAAAGCTAATTTGGGTGGGTTTGTCCCACCCCCAATGTCACTTCTCTTTCTTTTAAGGCCCTGACAAGAACATCGATCTCCTCGGCTGTGAACCCATGCTGAAGCGCGCCTGATAAATGTGCCGTTATAATAGTATTGCGCCATAGAACAAGCGCACCTCATTCATCATGCTCTTAAAAGGAATGTGATATGATTATTGGTTTATTTCCGTTACGCCCAAACCACACCTATGAATAATGAAGCTACTCCAGACCAACCCCTTTTAGATTTGCGCCAGGCGCAAGAGGCATTTATCCCACTGGGAAAATAGCAACAGCGCCGGGATCCGCCCACAAAGTTACTTGCGCTTTGACACTTGCATTTTAGATCGTTAAAATAGGGCCCTAAGTGTTATTTGACCTCCAAAAATAAAGAGTAGCCTTTAAAATAACATAATAGGTGCACTTTAAAATTCTCTGAGATTTTCTGGTTTTCCATCACTGTGGTACAGATAACCATTTCACCTCTTAGCCTTAGTGCAAACAAGCAGGTTTTAACCTACACAATCTACATGACATTTGTAAAAAATGTCAGCATGGGAATATAAAAAGATCATTATGAGTCATTTGATTAATCATAACATATGTAATAAACCTGTAGAGGGAGATATGAAACAGGTCAGTCAATCATCAACTTACTTTGCAAATTCAAAACAGGTTGGGCCTTTAATAAATCTAAGTAGTAAAGGAGGAATTCTCACTGATCAAAGCAGGTCAGATAACAAATGGAAAAAATGCTTTTAATGGGTTTATAGTGGCATTTACTAAACCATAAAAGTTGCTAAACAACCTACCATGATTGTTCTTAAAGGGGTCATAGGATTCATATCCCTTTTATATGGTGTTTGCATATAAATGTGTCTTTGCAGTGTGTGGTAATCCATTCACTCCTTTTCTTTTAATCCAAAAAAAGCCTAAACAGTCTCAATAATCAAGCCGTTTGGATTTTCTGAGCATATGATGTCATATTGCTCATGCTCTGCCCATGACCGTAGACAGACTTGTCCCGTATTAGCATATTTCCTCCCTCAGCCATTTGTATACCGTCTGCAAAGGCAGCACTTTATGTGTCTTGTGTCGACACACCCCATGGAAGAGAGGGTGCAGTGAGAAGTTGCTCATTATCATTTAAAGAGACATGCACCGAAACGGGTCGCTGTGAACAGAGCTGTTTTTGAGGAGGTAAAAAGTGTGTTGTTTTTCACAACCATTGAGGAATTTTAACCAAAGTATGTTACAAACTTAGATAAAGATAAAGACCCTAAAGATAGGTGTTGTTTCTGAGATACATTTAGTTTGTGGTGTAACCACACAAATACCTAGTTCCTGTCTTGTGCTGCAGACGCCCAACCCATACTCTCTGGTCACCTCTGCTACAGTTTTCAGGAAGTCAACGTTGTTTTCAGCGAAACCCAGATAGTTGTAGGAGCCCATGTTTATGACGTTCTCAATGGTTTTCCCTGTTAACCTGACAGAGAAGAAACACATAAACCAAACCGTTATTGATATTGATTTATCCTGACTAGTCTGCACATAAATCACTCCTGTTCTAGGGTAGAACTAATCAGTGGGTACAATATAAAATAACTTTGCGTAATATAAAGCAGCAGTTCAAGTTAGGGCGGCCATTGAAAGAAACACTAAATATCATGAGCTGAAATTACAAAACAAAATAAGGAAAAAGATCCAAAATCATATAACTGTAACTTAATATTTTTCTCCTCTGATGAAATGTATTAAAATGTTGATATAATGTTTGTAAAATAAGTCTCTTATACTCATCAATGCATTTATCTGATCCAAAATACAGTAAAAAAAGGAGTAATATTTAGAAATATTATTACAATTTCAAATAAGTGTTTTCTATTTTAATATACATTAAAATGTAATTTATTCCTGTGATGTGAACGCTGAATTTTCACCAGCTATTACCATCTTCAGTGTCACATGAACCTTCACACATCATTATAATATGCTGATTTGCTGCTCAAAAGACATTTCTTAATATTGCTACTGTTGAAAACAGATGGTTTTTTTTAGGATTCTTTGACGAACAGAAAGTTTAAAAGAACACCATTTATTTGTTTTTCTTTTAATGATTTAAAGTTTTTTTTTCTGACCCTTTTCGTCAATTTAATGCATTCTTGCTGAATAAAAGCATTAATTTCTTAAAAAAAAAAAAAAAAAACTTTTGAATGCTAGGACTATAATATCATATTTGAATATATTTATTTCTGGATTAAAATACCATATTGTACTAGTATGAATGGAAAAAAAAAAACAGGTTAGTGCTGGTGCGGTCAAAATAATTAATCAGCTTTCTGGTGAATTTGGTAAACCAGTTTTGCTGGTTAAGCTAGTTAGTAAGACTTAACAATCAACACCTTGTACTATAAACATCCTGCTTTTTTTTCAACAGTTATAAGGCTTTTTTATGCAAGGCATAGATTTACCTAAAAGTCCAATTGTTATCATCCGATACCCTTTCCATGAGATCAAAAACCGGACCGGGTAAACTGCATATGGGCCGGTTCCAGTTGTCTCTGACTCTCATGTACAAGTTCCGGGTGTAGAAGTTTTCAAAATCTTGGTAAAGTGGAACAAAGTCCTGTAATACAAGAAATCAATTACAACATAACAACCAGAAGCACTTTTAACACAACCTAACATCAGTATTTCATGCTTCCCTCCCTTCCGCAATAAGCTCAATAAGCTCTAAGGGACAGGTGACTCAAGATCACCCATAAAAAGACACTGTTTACATGTGGGTAGTTACAACCGGGTGAATGTTTCAAAACCATCTGCTCTGTGAGTATCAGAATCCCAGAGACTTGCCCACATCTTGTTGTTAAGTAAACTCTGCCAAAGAACAAAGAAGAGGCTATGCAGACTCCTCATTGTGATTCCTTTATTAAACCTACTTTGAATTGTTAAGAATCCTAGTTATGGAGATAGTTAAGAGAGCAGAAAATAACAAAGCTGCAAAGAACTGCAGTCTGACTTTTACACGTTTTTTTGTTTGCATAAGCTTTTGACTGCCACTCAAGTTTTTCTGGTCACTGAGGAGGTGTCAGATCACCACCCGGCGTTTTAGATCACACATTAAAAGCATTCTCTTACGACACCTAGAAAACTCAAACAAAAACGGCACTCTTATCGATTCTTAAAGCCATTTTCTGTTTGCTCTCATTTAACACAAAGCCCACAGTTTAAAGCTTTGCTGATGTGTGACTCAAACGACAATATAGAAACCTCTGTTAAACAGGAAAAGGGAGAATGGAAATGCTGTGAGATTATGTAAATTTTGCTCTTAAATGCTAATGGAATATGGGCCAACATATCAAGCACACTAAGAAATGTGCAGAAACCTGTTATCTCCGGTTAATTTATTTATTTTCAGTGGATATTAGTGGCAAAAGGTGGTGCTGCTGCATTCCTACACTAAAATGTCTGTTGCACTCACTTCTTACTGATTTGTACTTGTACACTTTAAATATTACAGCTATTTTATCAAATTTAGACAGTGCCCAATTTGGCTAGAGTGATTCACGCTGATCATGGAAAACATGGCAAAATATTCCCAATGTGTTTACTCATATAACACTATTTAACTAAAGGTGTGACTCGCTCTGAAAGCTTACCGTTTTCATGATCTTGCCAACTAAATTTTAAAAAATAATAATCACATCTAATCTAATACCACAAGCTTTGAGTGAGAAATGTCAACAAAAGTGGCATCTTTTCTCAACGGACAGACTGGGAGCAGAAATAATGAAGTCACTGTCCTCCAGGGTTTAAATGCGTCATTAACCTCCCCAGCATCACCTCACACATATCATGGAGATTTTCCATAGAGAACAGTGTGTAAATCAAATGACATGAAAGAAAACACTTTATGTTTGAGAATAATTTGTCTTGCCTATACTCATCTTTTTGCAGTTATTTTTTTTATGTATGCAACTCTCAGAACATTTGCCCTTAAGACACACATAAAGATGTTATTCTTAATCCTAAAAATAAGTCCTACCAACTCAGTATAAGGTTTAGCCTACATGAGGTTATGCTAAATATAATAATAATAATATTAAAGATTTTCTTCCCTTTGTGTATGAAAACTAGAGCAAGACAACAAACTATACATGGTGGTTACTGTGCAAAATGTATTAGATAAGCAAACCTACCCTTTGCTCTTTCTCTCTCCTGGGCCTGGTGGCATTTTTCTAATCCAATAGCTCTTAGTAAGTCTCTGAAATAGCCAAACAGGATGACAATTCCATAGCCCATGTATGTCAGGACAGCCACATACATGGGGGCCTCCTCGAATGAATCTTCACCCTACCTGGAGGCCGATGAAAACCGTTTGCCGTGCCATTTTTATGGACCTACAATCACAGGTAAACAAAACATTATAATATAGTTACTATTGTTTTAATGGCACTTTAATTTAGCAGACAAATGATATTCAAAGATATACAACAATAACTAAACAATCCAATTAACAAGTCAATAATAAATGTAATTTCTAAGTGTGCTTTTACGTTTAATGCATTTAATGACAAATACCATAGCAAAACCATGGTGGCTTCTCTTAAAAGGGCTAGTTTGCTCAAAAATGAAAATGCTGTCATCATTTACTCACCCTAAAGATCCAAACCTGTATGAGGTTTTCTCTTCCTCTGAACACAAAGGAAGATATTTTGAATAATGTATGTAACCAAACAGTTGTTGGACCACTTTGACCTCCATAGTATTTTCCCTCTACTCAGTCAGTGGTGTCCCAATCAAATGTTTTGTTACCAATATTCTTCAAAAATATGAACATCTGTGTTCAGCAGAAGAAAAAAATCCATACAGGTTTCAGCACCTGTATGAATGAGGTGTGGAGGAACTTGAAGGCGAGTAGCCTAAATTATGACATCATTTTAATTTTTTGTTGAACTATCCCTTTAAGAGAGAGTCACCAGCAGTTTTGCCTGTGGTTAGGTTACTTGCACACTTTTAACAGTTAAACTATATGGTTACTATTCTAATTTACATAAGAGTAAACATTTATTTGCCATTTACCAGAAGCGCCAGTGAACTTCAAGCATATTTTAGCGATGACTCAAACGAATTGGTGAATCGCTCTTCTGAAATGATTAAATTAAACGAACCGATTCGGTGAAATGAATCAGACCTGCCAGTCCCAATTCAAATTCCATGCTAAGTCAAACACCTTGAACATGTAGAAAAACTAACAGCGTTGTCTGTAAAATCAACATATTTCAAATATTATCCCTGGTACCCATTTAACTTTATTTTTTTAAAAGAACACTTTAACTTGACGTCTTTTACGATGAATCTGAGTGATGCAGTTTGACATACCTTTTTCATTTTTGTAATAGCCATTCTTCAAAATGTTGTTTTCCTGTTGTTTCTGTTCACAATGAGACTTCAGGGTTCCGTTGCGTGGATAATGTTCATCTGTTCGCATCATGTTTGCTAACCGTCAACGCTGAATAATAAATTAGGCTATACTATTGAGCTTCTCTCTTCCTCAGTTTGAGAGAAGTGTGTGTGTGTCCGTTGAAGTGTAATTCCTGCTGTGAGTTCACCATCCGACTTCATGCTCAAATGACTTTGATTTGAGTACACACAACTTTGGACTAGGAAGTATTCACAAACATCAGAAGAACGACGCAACGCGACTGGGCACTCCCTTTGACAGCTTATGGAAGAGCTTCAGCTTTGTACAGTGAAGACACGATAGTTATTCAAAACGCAGAGGCAGTCAGGTGTAAATCTGCGTCTAGATGTGTTTTACAGTAGGCTAAATTAAAAGCAAAAGTAAAACTGCTGCAGTCACTGAAACCAAGTTGTCAGTGGTTAAAAAACACGTACTGCAAGGTGAAATGTTGCACAATATGCAAATGATGTCTATTATCTAACAGCTTGAAACTAGTTTACTTAGTTTAAATAGTTTTCACTAACTTTACTACTATTAAGAACAAGTAACCACGGGCCTCTGCCAGGGTCCTCGATTCTGAGAAGCCCTCAGAAACGAGGCAATGTTATTGTCATTATATTCAATGCATTCAAATTGTGGTGTTTTTATTATAACCAGCCATACCTTAATACTGACCACGCATGTAAAGTCATAGACAACTCATCGTTACTATAGTTGCATCAATGTGACTGTATTACAGTGTTTAAAAACTGAAGCAAACATTTGTCTACAATATTGTAACTATAAGAAATGCATTATGGAGTGTAAACCTACCATTTGCTCATCTCTCTCATGGGCCTGATGGCACTTCTCTTAATCAACAGCTCACAAGATGTATTTGAAAAACTTTGTAACTGTGATATAAAACACTATTATGAAAAAATACACTTTATTTTCCATCACCTTCATATATTTAGTATAGGCAACAATTGTTTTGTTCAGATACAATGGGTAACATATATGGTCCATTTTTATAAGGCGCACCATGCAGTGTTATTTTAGTATTATTTATATAGGCTACTATTTTTGGTAATTATCAAAATTTTCATTTTTTTTCATTTTTAATTGTCATTTTTTTAAAAAATTTTTATTAGTTGTTTAGAATTTTGATGACACTTTAATTAATATGTATTTCAATTTGAGTTTTAATAATTAAATGTACCATCTTTAGATATTGTTATTTTTAGTTTATTTATATTAAATAAGCAAACATAGTTTTAGTTAACAATAACACCACTGATGTGGTCTGAATGTGGTTTCATTTTTATCAATAAGGTAGGCTATTTATGCACAAAGTATTTTTTATGGATAGATAGTTGCATTATTATGATTCTTACATTGCAGTTTAAGCCTCAAAGATAGCAATCTTTGAATTTATTTTTGCTGCCCTCTGCATATTTACCATTCCAACTACATTCATCAGAATGTGGGAAGTCTTCCACTGAACAAGAAGTCATTGTGATTACACAAATGAAGAATTCTGAAGCCATACTTTCATTCTTGCTTTTTTAATGGGGTTGTGTTCTTGCATGGGGGTAAGAGAAAACACCTGAGTGAGTGAATGGGCGAAACATATCTATCTAGATGGAACTGAAGAGAGAATGAGAGTGGCGACGTGTGGCACTGGTAGCAGCCTGCAGCTGTCTGAACTAATGCAGGACTAACCGTGGAACTGTCACTGCTAATTAACCACAGATTCCTGTCCTGCGCTCTCCCTCTCAATAAACCCTGAACTGTCCCCTATGTCCGCCTCTATTCCTCATTTCACCACATCAACTGAGCTTCCCAATCCTCTGCCTGTGACTTGCTAAGGGAGCTGTGCCAGCCTAGATCTGTCAAGCATAATTAGCTTTATTTAATTTCAGCACTCATTATTTATCACATATTTGCATGGCAGGTACTCTCCCTTTAGACCTAATGACTTATCAGGTTGTTGTTTTATCACGTTTGTTATCACCTCATGTATTTAATATCTTTGGTATTTAAATATCTTATTAAAGGTGATATTTTTATTTCATTTTAAAATATTTAACGTTAAAGCTAATTTCAATATCAAAACAGTGTTCCTCGTGCGTACAGTGATGTTACTAATAAATCAGTTTTTAACTAGAGAAAATACCATATTACCTTACAATACACTGACCTGAGAAATGTTTTCCTGACGATATTTCATCTTGACCTTTCGCCGGCCCCTCCCCAAACGGCCATTGTCCAATCACACATCATAGCAACCGTTACTATGTAAGCAGGTCCGTCAAACTTCGACTCCAAAAGCTAGATGGTGAAGCCTTGCGCCCACGGCGTTTGTAAATCGGACACTTGGTACCCCGAGAGATTGTCACGAGGAGTTGTCTTTCCGTTTCCAAAGCCAAAAACACAACGTGAGCGGTGCCTACAATGGATAAAAACAGTGTGGACAGCCACTCCCAGTTAAATGTGTCGAACTTGGTTTCACTCGTGCAGCGTGCGTGAGACTTTTTTTTGCATATTCGTCCTTTGTGGTTGGCCAAATCGTCGTAACATACGCACGTAAATCACGATATATTGGGTGTCCGCTTAACATCCGTAACCACGCCCCTCCAACTGACAGTAGACAGTTTGCCTGTGTGAAAGAGATAATGAGGACGATGAGGTGCATTTTTGGTTGCGGCACTCATGGGTTAGTGAGTTATGCAGGTTACTATCATAATGGTTAAAGGTTGCAGCAGTAATAGCAAATAAAAAAAAGTTTTATAATTACAATTAGTGTTACACCTACTTTTCAAGATCCAATCAGGTGCTAGTTGGAAAAAATCCACGCCCACTATTAAGTCACAAAGGGCGCAGCCATCTTGAATTCCGAAATTGAATTCTTGCTCGGTGTCTTCATGGTTGTCCGACATCCAAGGAGCAATCCGAGGAAAGGGGGCATGTTGCTAGGCAACATCTGTCTTCCGAATCAGACCTTCGAGACGGATAAATAATAGAACGCACTATTATTAAGTTTTATAATTACAATTAGTGTTACACCTACTTTTCTAGATCCAATCAGGTGCTAGTTGGAAAAAATCCACGCCCACTATTAAGTCACAAAGGGTGCAGCCATCTTGAATTCCGAAATGGAATTCTTGCTCGGTGTCCTCACGGCTGTCCGACGTCCAAGGAGCAATCCGAGGAAAGGGGCATGTTGCTAGGCAACATCTGTTTCCGAATCAGACCTTCGAGACGGATAAATAGTAGAACGCACCATTATGGTCAACGAACCAGACTCGGGCCTCGGATAGGATGTCACGTCCACACTTCAAGCGTTCTATAATGTTTTGCATGTCTGAGTTGGAGAGAAAAATGGACGCCACCCGGAAAGCTGTTATACTGGTTGCACTGGCGGAGAACCAGGCATTTGTATTAAAAAAAGTATTATGACTACACCATATCAAAATGCAGTCATTTGAACTTGAAAATATTCACTTTACTTCATGTTTTTCATGTTAATCTTCTGTTAGCAACGCTAGAAACATTAGTAATTGCACTCACAACAACCGATTCCCATACACAACAGGGGACGCAGTAATACGAGTGATTATAATCGTCATTTAAAATACCAAAGCGGTTCAAAACAATGAAAACGGAACGGAATTCTTGCTCGCTGTCCTCACGAGTTGTCCGACGTTCGAGAGGAGAAATCCGAGGAAAGGGGGCTAGGCAAGTGTTGCTATAAGTTCTATAATTAGACAAAAATTGAGCCATACGTTGAATTGGAAAAAAAAAATTATTTGAAAGCAATTTATTTAAGTATTTATTTTTGGTATGTCCCCTTTTGCTTTAATAACAGCAGAGCTACATGAACTTCACATGTTAATGTAAAGCCTGATGATAATATCCAGCTTAATTGCAAACCAATTAATAAGCGTATACAATAATGAACACTTACATTATGTACATAAAAATTCAAATGGACAGTCACAAATGTGGTTATGAGTAGCGGCCTTGAAATAATGTATAATCTCAAGTATTTCTTTATTTTGTGTTATATTATTTCAAATTCTTATCACAATCCTAAAACTTGCTGCTTATTTCCACGTCGACATTCGATTGTAAATCCCAGATTTTCAATGCAGTCATACTTTTAAGCCCCACTGTACAGAACAAAGAATACAAAAGATCTATCTATCTCTCTCCATTAATATTATATGCATTGATATAATCTTTTTGATAGTTTTACAAGAATACCGGCTGAGCCACCGGCTCTGCCTGCTAACCAAACCATTCCTGGCAGTAAAGATAAAAAACATAGAAAATAATCACATTTATGCTTGAAGAAACCTTGCCTCTTGACCTCATTTAACATGACTACATGTCTTGGTGTGTTTGTGTTTGTGGTAGCCACTTATTTTGCTAATGACTATGCAAATAAAGTTCAGAAGGCAGTACATCTGTACCTAAAATCTGTTCTTTATGGAAAACAGTGGGAGAGTTACTCCTGCAGTGCTTTATTTATTTATATAGACTACATGTAATACGCAAACTGAAAGCCCTCTCTGTTGCCCCTCATCTCCTCCTACTACTTTACAAAAGCATAATTCAATCCACCCTGCTGTACTGCTCAATCTGTTTATACACAATGTTAACCGTCACTTCAAAAACGAACTTAATAAAATCGCACATATTGCTTCTAAAATTATCAATCTCCCCACACTCAGTTTATCAGACATGAATGACACAGCCATCACACGCCTAGCATTTGCAATAGAAGCTGACACAGATCATTCCCTGAATAAATCTATCTATCTATCTATCTATCTATCTATCTATACTATCTATCTATTCTATCTATCTATCTTATCTATCTATCTATCTATCTATCTATCTATCTATCTATATTTATCTCTATCTATCTATCTATCTATCTATCTATCTATCTATCTATCTATCTATCTATCTATCTATCTATTGTATCTATCTATCTATTATATATCTATCTATATATATAACCAAATGCGTACTTTATAGCACGCATGTGTATTGTTGTGTAATATATACGCTAAAGTGAGTTTTTACGTGCATATGATACGCATTGGTTGGTTAGGTTAAGTTTAGGTGTGGGGTGGGGTGCGTGTGTATTATACGTTTGGCTGAGAATTAGTGGTTTGGGTGCGTGTGTATTATACGCAAATGAACTGCGTATCAATTGCACGCGGAAAACTGCGTCTCATATGCACGTAAAAACTCATTTTCGCGTATATATTACACGACAATACACATGCGTGTTATAGAGACGCATTTACGTGAGAACAGGCTGATCTATCTATCTGGATGTGTACAAAGCCTCTTGAAAAGGTTGAAATTAAAAATGGCTTCACATTCCTTTTGATCTATTTTTTATTTCAATTTAATTTGTTATTCAAGCTGTGTTTCCTTTTCCAGATTTTGTAGTGCATTCTTTGCATTTCTTTGTGGTGATGGTGAAATTCACGGGAAAGGAAAGGTGAGCGCACCTGCTCCAAAGAGTTTCCCCTCCACCTAGTGGTCAAACCTAGGTAAGTCTGACCTTTTTACTTGAATGTTCAAGGAAAAAGTAGTTATAAAAGCAGTCATGGAAAATGAATACTCAAATAATAGGGGTTTTTATACAGAATAATTTGAGAGCTGCACTTAATCAAATAATGAAATGAACATTTAAGATACGCATAAAGAAATTGAAAATGTGGCCTGAAATGAATGGCATAATGTAATTTTATTCGTTGTCATTTCACTATCTGCCTGGTCTGTGTCATGTCTTGATGTTTATGGGTGATGTCCTTGCTGCTCTGTCCTAGGAGGGGCCAGAGTTAATGCAGTGCTATATTTGTGTTGACCCTCAGGGGCCATTAAATCACATAATTTTTTCATCAGCTGGATCTGACCTGATTTTCTAGACGGCCTCCTCAAGCAATGTGGGGGCAAATTAAATGGTACGGAAATGTAGATACATTTGTGTAATATTGCATTTCATTTTCCTTTTTGCCCTGCAGGGGAAAAATAGCTATAAACTGTACTTTTACTAGTAATTTGGCTGATCATGGATCTCTTGCATATCATTTTGAGTTGCACAGGATAGTTGAATTTGAACAAATATATATTTTTGTGTAAATCTTTTGTCAAACACATTAGACTTAGGCTAAGTAATATGGCAAGATTTCTACCTTTAAATCTCTCTTAAAACCATGTGTTTTATTTAGAAAATGACAGTGATTGAATTTTTAAAGCTTCATTCATGCTTGTGTGTAGATTTTTTATTTTTTTTGTACCAGACCTCATTTGACTGAAACTATTGCAACATTTGTGATAGTTTTATTGGTGGTGTGTCACAATCATGACGTTTAATTATCATACAATTAATTAATTATGTTTTGTTTGTCAAATTAATGTTTTTGTTTTGTTATGTTTTTACTTGAACTTGAATATAATAGTAAATATTATAATAAAATAGGCCCATATGTAGGGCCCTATGATTTCTGCGATCATGGAATTCGAAATTGGCAAATTAACGCAGAATCTAGTGTTAACGCGTAAAACTTTAACTTTAAAAGCATACTCTTTTTACAACTAAAATAACAGTCAAGATTATAAAATGAATTCCTAAAAATTAAAATGGAAAAAACGGAATTCGGGAAAAAATAAAACGGATTTCATAGGGCCCTACATATGATTATTAATTCTGTGAAAATGATATAATAAAATATGATATAGTGCAATGCAGATTCTGATTTTCATATGAAGGAAGACCTTTGACTATCTTTGTGTTTTTTTGTACTTTTTGACGAAATGTGGTTGAAATTTATACTGGACAAAAATGATTGCGGTTATCTCAAATAATTGCGAATGACCACAATTTTCAATAATCAATAATCGCGACAGGCCTAGACACCATGGTACAGTTCTAAATAAACAGGTCTTCAGAATAGATCATTAAAATACAATGATATTTAGGTTGCAAGTAAATGGATGTGTAGTTTATGGAACCATCCCTTAGGAGTTGTGATATGTGTGGGAAGGTCATGACTGTTTATCTAACCTTGAATTGGACAGGTGAGCTCCAGGGGGTGGCAGCAGCCATGTAACATTCCTCAGAGCTGTCAGTGGCGGTGAGGGAGGGGCAGGAAAGAAGCACCCTCTGTCTGTCAGAGAGGGGAAAACAGATGGTGAGAAGTGGTGAGAGGTGTGCTGAAAGCCACTAGTGGGTCACACAACCCAAATTGAGTCGTAGGTCTGTTTTGATTGTAGGAACAAAACAATGGTAAATGCAAACAATCACATTCAACTAATTAAATCAGGCATAGTTAGGATTGCACATTAAATAGGCTTGTCAAATTTTCAAGGGTTAGTTCACCAAAAATGACATTTCTGTCATTAATTACTCACCCTCATTTCGTTCCAAATCCATGAGACCTTCGTTCTTCTTTGGGACACAAATTGATGAAATCCGAGAGCTGAACGACTAACGACTTTTTCCAACCCTTTGTCATCTTCTGTGTCAGTCTTTGATGCTGTTGACGTAGTAAACACACTTCAGCACTACTGGGATCAACACCAGAGTTTGTTTGGAAGTGGGCCGAGACCCCTGAAGTGGTGGGCTTCATTCCGCTTGTTTGGTGCACACCATGGTTCGGATGGCAGCATTTACCCTTATCCAAATGAACCACACTAAAAGAGCAATTGCAATTGAGTTAATTTTCATCAAACCAAACCTGCCAAGCGAGAACACAATTTCAAAGGGATTTGAAAACACTTCCTATTTGTATTGTTCTTCATGTCAAAGGCTAAATGAATTTAAGCTTTGTATTGGCCAATAGTGGATATTGCTTGCTAATTTCTCCCTATAGTTCCTTGAGGTTATCTTTGCTGTAATATGCTCATTTGAAGTTAATATTTTAAACACTAATATATAAAATTGTTAAATGTCATTTTTTGCCAATCGGTCCCACTTTATATTAAGTGGCTTTAAGTACTGTGTACTTACATTGATATTAATAATTTGATACAATGGACTTATTGTGTACATACATGTTTTTACATTGTACTTATATTGAAGTATTGAAAATACCTGCATGTAATTACAGCTGTAATTGACCCTTCGCTAAGCCCCGCCCTCCCTAGTTACTGTTGCTACGCCTGTCAAGCTTTCGCGGCTGGCACATCTATTACAGTGTGTCTGCACCGGTGTCAGACGTTCCCAATGAGATAATTAGTCATTTTCGGCGAAAAAGTGAAATATCTGAGAGAGCGAGACAAAAGGGACTGCAGTATTGAATTCGAGGGATATATTCACGACATTATATGCAACCGATTAGACAATAATTTCTTAAAATTGAAGCTAAAGCCTTACGTTATTGTCCCAGCGCAAGCAGCAACCGCCTCATATGCTGACCATTCAAATGGGAAACACAAATTGAGGAACAGCTATGTTCATGCACAGCAGGGTATGTGAAAATCCTAATAATTATAAATCAAACAGTTTATCCACAAATCTTGTGGAACAAAACTAATACCGAGAGAGCCATCGATCGAATTGGGTTAAGTTACTTAGTAAGGGGTAACGTTAGTAGGACGTCGATTAACAAAATGCTGAAATATATTTTAAAGTATGTCAGTGAACCTTTGTCTTGTCTTTAATCGTCTTATTTTACGTTATATCATTATAACCAAAGAACCGTCAATATTTCCAAGCGTTCCAATAACGTTAGGTGTTTTTGTTTATCATGTCGACATTTACCGGTAGTGGGTCTCCTACACTGCTTGATCACGCTCATCATTTCTCCCCTTGGCTTTTAGATTTTCTGGAAGGAAAACTATTCCTCTCCCGCGTCCAAACTTTAAGGATACCGGTATCAGATTTGCACAATCCATACGCACAATGCTTCAGCATGTTTCCCTCACTCGAAAGCTTGCCAGACCTCCCGCGCATAGTTACGGTTGCTAAGACACGATTGGCCAGTGGCGGTTTTCGGGCGTGGCTTAGCGAAGGGTCAATTCATTTTTGTAATTACATTTGTAATTACACAGTTGACCCCGTCCTTACCCCTTATCCCACCCTTAAACCTACCCATACCACCACACCTGACCCTAACCTTACCCGCATCACTCCTCAATAGCAGCAAAAGTGTTTTCCAATACAACCTGAACACAATAAGTTAATTGAACTTATTTGCCAATGTAAGTACATAGTAGTGGGACCAAAGTGGGACCAACTATTCAAATTCAACCCCAATAAGACATTAACCTATAAAGACAAACTTGCTTGATTTTTTTTTCAAATAGACAGGGTATAAATAGACAGAGTCTGTAATATTAGAGAAGTGTTTTCTCTCTACTAGGGGCGCTTGTCTGAAGTTTAAAATCATTGGTTACCCCGTGAGCCAATCAGATAAGTTTATTTATGATGTATGTTTTGCGCCGACACAGCCGCATCGAACCACAGACATCATGCGTCAGACTCAAATCTATGATCGAACCTCCACTGTAAACCTGCTGTAAACCCTTGATGATGCGAGCAAAATACCGGAGTGAACATGGCTGTAAACGACTTTTGCAGATTATGCAAAGTCAATCTACGTATCCACGGTACAATCACAGCCTCTAAACTTATTTTTTCCAGAGTGAAACAAGAAAATATTTGTAGCCAACTCTCAAACTTAGGATTAGATCTTTTAAACAAAGCTCTTTGTTCCTCTAGCCTGGTAACACCAGACTCTGCTACTTCACTTTGCTTTGTAGACAGACTAACGGTAACAACTGATAAATTAAACTTTTCCCAAAACCAGTCGGGAGTAAGGCCACAACATCACCTCCATTTAAAAAGTTTATCAAACACTCTTCTTGTTCTGGCTTCAGTTTGAAAAACCCTGGAATGTTCCCCATAACAGCGAATTGCATCCCGTGTCTCGTTTCCCATTCAATTTCTCTAACCTATGGCATCTACATCACAGCTCTCAGCCCGCCCTCTGTTCGTTGATTGGCCGGCCATCCGAAGGCTGCTGGAAAACTGAAAGTTAGGCTGCTATCTCAGACTGACTACAGGAGCGAAATGAAATTAGCGCAAGTATGAAGTCTGATGTAGTCAGGCTAATAAATATATGAATACAGGTCAGTTTTTAATTTAAAGTTGTTTTTTTTTACCATGTTGAGTCTCCTTGATGTTCACCATATTACTCTAGCTCCTAAAGCAAAAACCAGCTGAGAATTGTGAAAGATGGAGAAAGGAAGAATTATGAGACGTCAAGAATGAGATAGGAAATGTGGAACAAATGAAATAAATGAGAGTGGAAGCGATCAGAGGGCTTATCGTTCTCACAGCTCTTTACATGGTCAGAGGGTCAGAAAAGTCTCTTAGCTGCTATTTCCTTCCCAGCAGCTCTAATTAAGATCTCCAAAGCACATGACTCAATTATGATGAAGCAGGCGTTTATTCATCGGGAAAAAACCTGCCTTGACTAATGAAAGTTTCAGGCAATATCCTGAGTCGCTTCCCTCTCACTGTTTCTCTCGCTGCCTTGTTGTTCTCTTTCTGTCTCTCTCTTATATCTTTTCTTCTCTCTCTGTCAGTCAGTCAGCATCTTCTCCATCCCTCTGTTCCTTGCATTGCTGTTTTATCTCCTCCAACCTGCTTCTGCGGCAAGTCAGTCTCAGTTTGGTTAAACGTCTATGTTAAGGCATGCAGCCATGCTTTGATGCCCGTGTCTGTTACTGTATAGATAAAAATAGTTCGAAGTTTTCATTCCCTACCTCAGATTATGGAAGCCAGTGCGGCTAAACATCACAGAATAGTTAAGGTTTGCTTCTGTCTTTTGGCTTTCATTAGTATTCGCAGTGTTTAAGTAGAGTGGACATATCTAGAAGACTCTATGGAAGCTTGTTTTCGCCGTAATAAAACATCTTAAAAGTTAATTGTGACCTTTTTATCTCACAACTATGAGTTTACATCTCCCAATTCTGACTTTTTTCTCAGAATTGCAAGATATAAACTCAAAATTGCAATAAAGTTTGATTCTGAGGAAATCAAAATTTTTTGTTTATATCTCACAATTCAGACTTTATAACTCGCAATTACGACTTCATATGCAATTCTGAGATAAAAAAGTTGGAATTGCAAAATGTAAACACTTTATCAATCATCTCTTTAGGTTTATAGGATTCATAAATCTATAAGAAATTTGGTTGTTTATAAGATTTATTCACGTCATCACATGTGTTGCAGTGGAAAAAAAACTTACTGAGTTTGAGCGCCAAAATATGCACAGGCACAGTGAGAATCAGCTTCAGAAACGCATCTCAAACCAAAAGAATCAGGCATTTTCAAAGCCCTCAATTCTTACGAGGAATGATGGAGACGTGTCAATGAATGAACATGCAAGTGCTGTAAAGGCAGGGTCTATTTCGTGTGAACAACGTGGATAAACTGCAACAGATAAACTTCAGCTTTGCTGTTTTCTGATACTGCCTGAACTTCACATTATTTGTAGCGCAGCCCATAATCGCAGTAAGATTTGTACTTAATTGTCACCTTAATGTGTTTTTTTTAATTTTTTTTTTATTTTAGGAAACAATTAACAAACTTTCAGCTTTCAAAATCTGGCAATTTTCAAATAGGAAACACAAGCATGTAATTAATGTTGTTTGAGAGCTCTTTAATGTGGCCTAATAGATGCTCAATCGCCATTTCAACCTTGGAACGATTAAACAGCTTGAGCACAATCATGTCACATAACGTCAAATTTACCTCAGAAAAGTCATTCAATGCTCATAAACTCGTTAGTTAGCTAGAAAAATAACTATATAAAGGTGCATTTTGCTAAATATATGCACAATATTACATAATCCTTATATTTGTACTTAACCTGTTTTCTGCATGAGAAAGAATGGAAGGAGCTAAAAATGAAATTCAACAACGCCTGTATAATTGCAAATGAAGAGCTGCCTTTCACCAAATTTACCTCTCAGATGTTACTGATGAAGAAAAATAGATTGGGTCTGTTCAAGACATTTGACTACGTTTGTAGGATGGGAGGAGGCCAAACTGATTGGCCAAGTGATGCTGACATTATTATGTCTGTTCCATTGACTCAGATTTGTGTGTAAAGAACAATTGTTTATGTAGTTGAAAAAGTGGTTCAGTTTCTACTTTAACTCACATTGTGACACTGTCACACATGACAGATTTTAACCACTCTATATATTATGATGATTGTATGTATATAGGAGTTTTAATTGGTTTACATGTTCTCTTTTTAGTAATTTTAGTCAATTTTATCCATACTGGGTCTGCCTGTCATGTGACTGATCACATGACAGGAAACAGTAAATAGCCAGCATAAACCAAGGAGGTAATCCATCGACCGGAAGTTGAAGTCTCACGGGAGCTGCTATCTTGTAGCAGAACTTCACATGCGTTAGCATTTCCATTGACTCCCATTCATTTTGGCGTCACTTTGACAGCAAGTAACTTTACATCTGGGGTGTTTGAAGACCCCATTTGTCCATTATTTATTTCTAAAGAAACACGTCAATGTATAAAATGCTCCATTACCTTGTAGCTTATGTTATGGCCAGCCCGTTCTCATCCTTTAGCGTCACATAGAACGCTATATGACAAAACAGCGCTATAGACGCGTTTCAGCAATGACAACATAA
Source organism: Hybognathus amarus (assembly GCA_030378365.1). Lineage (NCBI taxonomy): Eukaryota > Metazoa > Chordata > Actinopteri > Cypriniformes > Leuciscidae > Hybognathus > Hybognathus amarus. The sequence continues at coordinate 226,521 of JAQIUQ010001547.1, forward strand.
ACAAACGGTACTGCGCATGTGCATAAAACTGGCCCAAACTTTACTTCCGGCAAACTTGCGCAGATCAATCCATAACAAGTAAATAACCATAGTAGCTGGTATTTCTTGCCAGTCAAAGAAAATAAATGTTACCTGGCCAAACTGAAATGTGACACTACCAGACCCGTTGAACAAAAATAGGAGACAAGATGTTTTTCTACCGACGTGTCTGATTTACCGCAGTGTTAAAAAACTGTGGCGAGCGCGGCGACGAGGCTTTATTAGGTGAACATATCTCTCCTTATTAGCTTCTTACATGCTTGCTAACCTTTTTTTAAGGCGGGTCTCCACATGACAGGATGTTGGATGGATCCGTGCAGCGTTGTTATGATACATTCTGCTCCGCTGTCAATGTGTTTGTGAGAGAGAGAGAGAGAGAGAGAGAGAGAGGGAGAGGAGCGTGCGAATATGCGCTGCACGCAACTCTGCAGTCAAATACAACTTTTCCCATCTTAAATTGTAAAAACACGGAAATCAATATGTGGCGGTCAGCGCTGATAATGTGGTGGGCTGCCACTAATAAATGCATGGGAAACACTGTACCGGATACTCGGATAAACCTAGCTATTTTAATATAGTATCTAATACAGTCAATGCCGTATTATCCAATAAACAGTATAAACTAACAGAACGGAAGTTAACTTTGGGCCAGCTCATCACCATGGCAACGCGTCTGATGAAAGCGTCTATACTACGCACATGGCACCCTTTATCATTAATATAACACGCAAACCCATGTCGTCATAAATCCTTTAGCGTAATATGAGACTACCTTACCCTACCCCACACCTAAACCTACCCATCACAGGCGTGTGTTATATTAACGATAACGGGTACCATGTGCGTGAGTATGAGCGCCGTTTTGTCATATAGCGTTCTATTAGATGCTAAAGGATGAGAATGCATTGGTTATGGCCACGTAGAAGCAGTTTTTTTGTAAAGTAGGCTAACGATTGCGCCATAACCACGCGACCCTCTGTCGCACAGTAGAGAGATTACCGTCTGGACAGGAGGAGAAGCTCACGGGCAATCAGGCAAAATTACAAAATAATTCATCAGAATACTTAGCAAAAGTTTCTCCTGCTCCTAGATCATGGACAGCTCCTACTCACACTCTCCGCCTCAGCGAGTTTCAGAAGAGAATGATTCAGATTTCTCATGCCACAGCCACTAGAAGACAGACAGGTTGCTCACGTAACATCTACGTCATCAAGCTCTGTTTGAGTCGATTCGAGTCTGCGCGTCAGGAACGGAAGTGCTAAAAAAAAAAACGCTAAAAATGGGCTTCATTTGTCTCAATGGATTTCCAATGGGATGGCTCTGTCCATTTCTCATACTGTCTATGGCATAAACGAAGCAGCATGGCAACGAAGTGAGGTCTCTGTCAAGATGACCAAAGCTAGAACGAGGAGTTGTTTTTAAGGATTTATCATTCCAGCAAAACCCCATCACTTTTCATTGGATAACCACTACAGTTGGATTGTATGGACACTTACACATTGGGACTCACAGCACGCACGGATTCTTAAGGACTGTTTTATGGTATACTGTATGGAACCAATGGACTTTATGCTTTTAACAGCCTAGGGCTTCTGTGTATTGTGTTGTTTTAAATTCCTGGTAGAAATTGTAAATGCACTTCATTTATTCACTTTATTTCTGTTGTCGTCTCATCTATTAAAACACTTCCCACACGCTCACAGTTTAATCTGACCCCATTTTATCTCGTGTAACTCCACCGATTAGGCCGATTGTTACAACGTATTTTGTGGCACTGATTATTTGCTGCCTATTTTTCCCCTTATAGGAGCCAATGTATTTTTGTTTGTCTGGAGCCCTGAAGAAGCATACACGCATGTATTTGTCGACACAAAGTTCATATGCCTTTTTATATTTATTTTGAGGGGAACCATTCACAGTACTGTCTCAGTTTGGTGACCATGAAAAAAAAAACTTAAGAAGTGTAAGATTGGATAATCTAGTGGAACAGCTTTTGTTTACTGTGAACCAAGTTTAAATCTCAACATAGCATTTGAAAAAAACTATTTGAAACTTTACTATATGATAATTTCTATCTATTCTTGTTTCACCCTTATATTTTGACTCTAAAGATCTTTATCATGTCTAATTTTACCCCAGTAAATCTCCTCTTCATCAGTGTTTGATGGGTTTTTTTTTACTCTCCAAATCCCTTTTTTTTACTCAAAACAGAAACTATTTGTCAAGACTGCCTTCTTCCTTCATGGCCTGCATTACACGACATCTTTGCTGGGGTCTAGTGAGTAATGCTGAGCTCTGATGCATCTTCCTGTAGTCCATCCAAGGCTACAGCCATCTATTAACTATTGGGATTGGAAGACTGCTCTTCTATGGAACAACAGTCTTGTGATGGTGCCTGCCATCAGAGTATTGATGCATGGACTCCAGGAAACTCACCTCAATGACTGGTAGTAATGTATTACTGTTGGCAGACAGAGTGTACACACGGGTTTCAGGAGATAGATGGCTGTTTGCAGAGGCCAGTGGGGCTGTAGACGGGATGGATCAGCGTTTCAGTCTGCCAGGAAGGTGTCTTAAAAGAGATTGGGGAAAGTGCAATAGAGAAATAGAAGATTAGTTGCTGCACGTTCATAGGTGTGACATAAGTCGCTTGAGGAGAGTTGGAAGATTTTGCTGAAATAAGTATGAAGTTCATGAACTGTGTTTCTTTTGTTAAAAGGGATACTATTTCCTCCCTGAAAATAGGCTTTTTTTATTTGTATCATTTTATACTCACTGTAGCGAGCAGGACGAGGTCGAGGGCCGTTGGAGGACGACGTAAGGCCGGTGGACGTGATCACTAATGAGCGTACGGCCCTCGACCTCTGTCCTGCCTCGCCACAAACACCATCCATTTATGTCACTAAATTCTGAATGAACAATTATGACTAGTACCTATGCATTCAGATCAATATAAAATACATAAGCATTTCAAAATAATTAGCAAAATATTATACACAAAATTTGTGATAACTTTATTTGAAGTTTCACATTCAGGCTTTCACATTCAGGCTTTACAGTATTTTGTATTTTTGTGAAAATTCATTATGAGGCTCTTAACTATAAAGAATATTGTGGAATATTTTTAAATGGTCATAAACAGAGAAAATATCTGTTTGGTGGCTTTTTTGTTTTCTCTGTCTCTTAATGTGTGTGGTACAGGCTAATCGGCACAAAACTGAATCCAAGTTGTAATTGTTTAACTGTTGAAGAAGTACTGTTTTCACGCATATATTTTTTTAATTTGCTTTGTGGTTCTTGTAGTTTTAGTCCTTGCATGTTCAATTATGTGGTTCTTTTTCAATTCTGCATCATAATCTGAATTGTGATTATTAATGAGTATGAAATGAGAATGCATTAATAGGGAATTTGTTGGCTTTGAAAATTGTGCAACAACGAGCAAATACATGAATGGGGTTCAGTTTTTTGATGGCAAATCATGTGGAATAATCAGATAATTTCGTTCTGCTCCTTATCTTTCTCACAAATGCCTTTGAAAGCAAGGATGTTTACTGAAAGCCAGTCCTCATTTGCATATCTTGTCATTTATCATCTCAACAAAGAGGTGTCAAAGAACATCACATCAACCCTTTCTAACAATTTCATCAGTCTGGTGTCTGGTGTAGGCGCTACTGTGTAATACTGAATCGGAATGTAAAGACATGGAAGTCTCAGTGGCTCTGTTTCGCCATCAATGTTATTCCAACAACTGTGTTTGTTCACTAGTTTAAAAATATAGATCAAAAAGGCAGTGGATTAAGCTTTGCCTGTGAGACCTGTCCTTGATGTAAAATCATATCTGTCTCCTATCCAGCTAGATATTCCCCACTTTCAACTGAACATTTGCATCCAAGCTCTAGTTTCTGTTTTCTCTGGAAGAGTGTGGTTTCCGTCATAAATATTTTGGTGCGTTTCACCTGAAGCTAATGGAAATCCTTTTAAAACACAGGCAGACAGAACCACGAAGGCAGACAGAACCATGAAGAAACATTTTCTGACCAAGATTAGATTACAGTTGACAAATTCCTGAGCACATGTTAAAAAAATAAAAATTAACAGCCCATTATGTTCCTCTGAAACCATTATAGAACTATCATGGGAGTCATGCTAAAAAGAAAGCAATGCAGAGAAGATGGACAAATCTCAAAAATGTTTAAAGATGGCTGATTTGATTGAACATGTAAGCAGGTCAGAAAATTTTCATTTGACTATTGACATAATCTGTTATGCAGCTCATTCTTGCCAAGAATTGCCAATTTAGAAAGAACAGGTAAATCTACCTGACCACAAACAACTGAACAATCACAGTTTAAATGTTGAGTTTGTCCCCAGCCAACATTTAATTGTGGGCCAATGTATGGGCTTGATTTGTGGGCCCTACATGGGTTTGGAACCCATGAACAAACCTATTTAACCCTCAGGTGATCTTCGGTCATTTCTGACCGAAAAATTTTCTGTTTTGAAATTTTAAAAATCACAGCTTCATCTGAATGTTATGAAACTTGGTGACTTTTATGGCATTGGGTATGTGAACGCAAAAAAAAATTGAGGTCATGATCCGAGCAGGCTAAGTGGTTGTAAAAAAATAGTCACACTTGTGCTCTTCGGTCAAAAATGACCGGCCATAGGAAATGAATGGGAAATTGACAAAAACACAAAAACCTTGAGAATTTTTGTGTGTACAATCTACAAATCGGCCACGATGCAGAAAAAAGTGCTCAGCATTGAAGGGGTGACACTCTAAAACATCAAGAGTGCAAAACAGACATACCCACCTCTACACACACATACACACTTTTATACACAAAAACACCAATAAATTGTGATTAGAGAAATCTGTTTTGAATATTTAAAAATCACAGCTTCTTCAGAAAATTACAAAACTCTGTGACTTTTATAGCATTGGGTATGTGAACACAAAAAAAAACTGAGGTCATGATTCGAGCAATTTAAGTGGTCGTAAAAAAATGAGTCACACTTTTGCTCTTCTGTCAAAAATGACAACCCATAGGAAATGAATGGGAAATTGACACACACACAAACAATTCTCTGAATTTTTGTATGTACAATCTACAAATCGGCCACAATTCAAATAAAAGTACACCGCAGGAAAGGGGTGACACTCTACAACATCCAGAGTGCAAAACAGACACACCCACCAACACACACACACATACAAACACACTTTTATACACGTACACACCAATACATTTTGATTACAAAAAGTATGTTTTGAATTTTTAAAAATCACAGCTTCATCGCAATGTTACAAAACTTGGTGACTTGTATGGCATTCTGTATGTGAACACAAAAAAAATTGAGGTCATGACCTGAACATGCTAAGTGGTCTTAAAAAAAATAGTCACACTTGTGGTCTTTGGTCAAAAATGACCCCATAGGAAATGAATGGGAAATTGTAAAAAAAAGAAAGAAAAAAATGTGAATTTTTGTTTTTTTGTCAATTTTTTTTATAAGAAATAGTTTTTGAGATTGTTTCAACTATATATTCAAATACAACAACAAAAAAGTGTGTTCATAAACAGCTGGGGAATTCACATGCCTCTCCATAGAGAGCTGTACATGATATCTAGTGGTTACACCATGATTCTATGCTTTTTCTCTATAGTGTAAACAGATGGTGCTAATTTTCTTCAAAAAAATTTTTTTTTTTCTGAAGGCCTAGACTCTATATTAAACTAAAATACTGCATTATTTTTTTTAATAATAATAATAATATATATATATATATATATATATATATATATATATATATATATATATATATATATATATATTTTTTTTCCATGGCAAAAATAAACAATAAATATTGCATAAATATTAATGAATTCAATTACATTATCTCAAAATACTAAATTAAAAAGAATAAATATTATAGAACAAAAATAAATTGCATTGGTTTTACTGGGATGGAGAAAGTTTCATTTTTAGGTGTCCGGTCACTTTTGACCCGGGAAGATAACAAGTGTGACTCCAAAACGAAGAGCACCTGAGGGTTAAGGCAAATACTGGGGCTTATTCAGATAGGGCAACATGGACCTATGGCAAACCCATGTGAATATAGCATCTGGACCAATCAGAAACACACAAATGAATCATTGTATTTAAAGGTATGGTATGGGAATTGTGAAACGCCCGCTAGATTTTGAAAATACACAACTGAAAAGGTCCTACCTTCTTTACTTCAACACCGTCCCTAACTCCATAACTGTACTGTGACATGACCTTTGAGTATGCGCATGATGTGTATGTTAGAGTAGTTTAAATGTTTAATCTAGTTAAAGTCCTTTTCATATCACACGTAAAGTTTTCTGTGTCTCAAGCTCATATCTGGAGTCACTAATCATAGATCCTAGTAGTTAGTAAGAAAGACATTTCCCAACATGTCCCGGAAATGTACATTTCTATTAATTAATTAATAACCAATATTGAGTGTTCACGGGATGAACCAAGTAATCTGTTGTAATGTTTATGTAGCTACGTACATCAAATTAATCAGATTAACTGATCCAAATATTCCTAATCAATTTATATCAAGTTATGATTGAATATTAATATTTCACAGAGCTAGTTTGCTGCTTTGCTTTGTCTGAAACTTGCTAAAAACTTGGAAAACTTTGGTAAATCCCATAAAAAATACATCCCGGAAACTGTCGATTTCAGGCATCTTGCCATTTGGTGTATAATATTTAGACTGTGACTATGAGTGGCATGTGAGTAGGCCTTTGCAGGCTGAGCTTAAGAAAATTGTGTAACTCAATATGTAGCGATGTGAACGTCTGGAACGATGTGAGGGTGAGTAACTGTAGATAATGACACAATTTAGATTTTAGGGTAAAGTGTTCCTTTAAGATGCATCCAAATGACAAATACAAGAATAATCACATGTAACTGAGTGCCTCTGAGATTTTCTGCTTTTTCATAAGGTGGCAGAAATGAGCCAGTTGCATTGATTTGGATCTGTCTGGTCTGGAGACCTTGGAGAAATACACATAGCCTTTTCAAAACTAAAGAGATGTTTAAATGGGAAATCTAAATCTAAGATACTGCATAGACCATGTTTTTGAGGTTTTTGCATTCAAGTTTTTTGACAAGGGGAAAAAAATGGACCACAAAATGGACCCAACTCTACTCATGGTTACGATCAATAGAAGTAGTTCATATTTATTCAAGCTTTATCCGTGCGTAACAATGCTGGTCCAAAAGAAGTGCCAGTAGGTCACCCTGAGGAGCCCGATCTCATTTAATCTTTGTCCTCAGTGTGCATCTGAACAAGCAGACTCTCCTTCAGAGCCGTGTTTTATGTGGCGTCAGTCCCACAGAGACCCACACAGAACAATCAATGCAGGAAAAGCTCTCAGAACTGAGGAAAGTTAATGGCCCTGTCTTGTTCAGCATCACTTATGATCAATATAACAAATGAGTACAGTTAAGACTTTTCACCATATCAAACACTCATAGAAAATAACCACTTTAAGCGGTTTAAATATTAAAGTGTTTCAGTTTTGTGGAGAGTTTCTCAGATATTTCAGTGTTAAAGTGGCCCTATTTTGCTATTTTAAAGGTTCCTAATTTTTTTGGAGGTCTCCTACAACAGGTTTGCATGCGTCAAAGGTCAAAGAACACTTTAATATTCTCATAATATACACTGTGCATCACCACATTTTTCACTGATTCATAACTGGCATACTGTCTCCTACGCTCACCAGAGCTGCAATTTATTTGACCAAAAATACAGTAAATGGTAATATTGCGAAATATTAAAGTGCAACTGTAATAATAAACAGTGCAACACAGTATAATGGCTGCTGAAAATTCAGTTGTTGAAAAGGTATCGTCATATCATAGACAAACGGAAACTCAAAGATCTCCAGCGGCTACCCGTCAAAATAAAAGTTTGTTTTTTCACAAAGCCCTAAAAATGTCATTTTTGTTAAACTGTAAATAAATTAAATAAGTTTGATGATTTTAATTAATTAGAAATGCTTTTTGATTACTAAAATTTTACGTATATATATATATACGTATTATATATGTATATATATATATATATATATATATATATATATATATATACACATATATACACATATACATACATATACATATATATATATATATATATATATATATATGTATATATATATACACATGTATATATATATATATATATATATATATATATATATATATATATATATATATATATATATATATATATACACATATACATATATATAAGGAAATTTAAAATAATAATAGTTTCAGCAAGGTCAGCCTTTTTGAACACCACACAAAGTGCTAAAACCCCAAGTGCAAAAACCTGTTTGTGTTGTGTTGCGCTTTATGTGAGTTCACTGATGGAAAGGCAGCTTGTGACAGATAACAAGACAGCTCAGGCACAAGGGACTGAATGGGGATCAGTTTGGACAGATCATCAGAGGTGATGCGTGGGGAGACGGGTGACAGTCTTAAAGCCTGGGGTTACTGGATTGAGCGACAGGATTGTGTCAACTTCAACACATAACGAACTCTCGCCTTCTAAATTGGCATAAGGTGTCAGGGATGTTGACCATCACCATTATCATTTTCATTTCGAATCAGATGCTCCATCAACACCCAGGCGTTGTTTGAAAGGAGAAAGGTTCAGCACTCCACTTGACAAGAATGGAAGCGGTTCTAGTGACCTTCAACACATATGCGGTTAAAGCATTGTCATTTAATCTGACCGTGTTTGGAGTGGTTGTATAGTGGTTAAGAATCAGGGCTGGAAGCTGGAGCTTTCCGGTTGTGGTAAAATTGTTGTGGCTTTTATTGCCCCATATTTGATGTTAAATGGTGCTCACTAATTTACCTTTTTAACATTTGAAATGGTTTTGCTGTCATCTAAATCCGACTTAATGTATAAGAGCACTAATAATTTAATACCACTTTTAAATCTTAATTAAAGGGCTAATTCACCCAAAAATGAAACGACGAGCGACAAAAATGCTTTTTGTGTGAAAAAACCCCACACAAAAATAACACATTTATTCAACTATTTGTTTTCTTACGTGGGCCTCAGAGGGAGTTCACGTAGTGTTAGAGCGCAGCGCTACGTCGGAATATACTGTCAGGCTCACTATTGGCCGACGCTGGTCAAGAGTGTGATGCTGGCCAATAGTGAGCCTACATTCTGACGTAGCGCTATGCGGGCACACAACGTGAACTCAGAGGCCCACATCTCCTTTCCTCCATCAGGGAATGAGGGTTACACTAGTAAAGGTCCGCAGTCTCTCCTTCCCGTTGAGGTCTGGCTGCTGGTCCAGGATAAAAAAAAAAAAAACGTAACTTCATTCTCATTTAGTCTTATTTCAAAACATTTCATTGTAGCTGAATATCATGAACAAAATCAATATGCTAAAGAACGTTTGCCTGTGGTTTAAAATACCATAGCAAAAACAACTAGCCTAAATAATATACATTTCAAGCATTATTAAGGAAAAGTAAACACTCTGTAATTTAAAGTGGTGGTTTACTGCTTTTTTCTTTGCATGATTGTGTTTATGGGGTGCAATATAACATGACTGTGTTTTTTTTTTTTTAAGAAATTTTTGTTATAAATTTCACCTTTATTGTAAGCCACTTTCTCTAATGGTGCATTCACACCGGACGCGAATAGCGCGTCAGGCGCGAAATGATTTCAATGTTAAGTCAGATGCAAAGACGCGTTACGCGCATAAAAATTCCTGCGGCACGAATGAGGCGTGGAGCGCGGTGCGGAAGACACTTCGTTCGCGCAAATTGAGCGTCTCGACGCGTTACGCGCGAATTAATTAATTAGTGCCATTTGTGCATTCACGCGTTTGACGCGATTCGCACCTGCCGCCCGAGTTGAAAAATCTGAACTTTGGCGTGAATTTGCGCCGCGTTAACCAATCAGGAGCCTAGCTGCTTGCTCACGTGGTGAAGTGTCTGGATGCTTCATTAAATTATTTTGTAATATGACTAAATGCATTGGTGGGATTATGCACAACAAAGCAAATATTTTATCACTTAAAACATTATTTCTACAAGACATGTTCATTTTGTATTGAATGTAGATGAAATAGTATTATGATGTAAAGACAATCAACATGTGCATAAGTTCATGTCTGGACGAGAGAGAGAAAAAAAAAATCACAGGACAGGTTAATAACTTGTGGAAGCTGGCTCTATTTATCATCAAAACAAAAATAAATGAAAGCTAGATTAGGTGGATGAGGGCGAGGGTGATCCCCGCTCCGATGCGGGACAACAGGTCATCAAACTGGACGTGGGACAGGCGGAAGTACCGCTGACAGCGGCTGTCATCCAGCGCAGCTTCTGGAGCGAGCAAATGGTGAAACTAGCCAAACGGTTCACCTCGGAAGGGTCCGGAGGACACAAATATACGGCGACGATGATCCCCACGCCACTGTTCTGCTCTCCAGAGCAAATACAGTGCGGTGAATCTCTCGATGAATACTCGGTCGACATAGAAACAATGGCCGCCAACGGATTTCGATTCTGCGCGCGTCACGCGCATAATTTCGCTTCAAACTTTTGTTTTTACACGCGTTAGTTTCACACGCGAATTAACACAAAGTGGTCAGAGCGTCAAACTGAGAAGCGACAGGCGCGAATTTGACGTGCTATTCGCATTCGGTGTGAACGCACAGTAACACAGTCTCATCCCAAGACGTCATATAAATTACGTCTTGGGACGTCTTTTGACCATACGTCAATATCCGCCTTTTTAGGGTCCCCTTAAACGGCGGTTATATGACGATCCTGGGACGTCATACAACTGACGCTTTACCTTTAACGTCAGTCAGGTGACGGGGTAGGTTTAGGTCTGGGGTAGAGTTCAGATCCGATAACGTCATATAACCGACGTTTAAGGGGACCCTAAAAAGGCAGATATTGACGTATGGTCAAAAGACTGCGCTGCTTTCTCCTCCGTCATTTAAATGACCAGTTGACTTTCTAATTCTTTAGCCGCGTTTCCATCGCAGGAACTTTCCCCAGGAACTAGGAACTTTAGGATGGTACTCGAGTGTGTTTACACCACAGGAACCAGGGTCTAAATGAAGCAAGCGGTCTGAGGAAAAAAAGGTTCCTGTGAAAAAAGTTCCTGGGACAAATAATTCCTGGTAATTGCGGTGGAAACGCAAAATCACGTTTGATGTGTGCACAGCACAGAAAATAGCATGCAAGTCTTTTCTTACGCGTGAATGGTTTAAAATCACTTTGAAATATTTTTTTTCCTTCTGTTTATGCACTTTGGACGCGTGCACATCAAAGAAAACAGCGCAACCTAACTCACTCCTTGAATTGTTTAAAGTCAAAGGAATTTTATAATTAATATAATTTAATTTTCATTTCATAATTTTATATACATTTTAATAATTTTTATTTATAACAAGTATCCGATTCAAGTTTTCGATTCCAGAATTGGAAATTTTCGATTCCCAACCCTTACTCTTGGTGTTAGTATTTATTTATTTATTTGTATTTTTTTTTTTTTTGAGTATTTTACAATGTCGAAAGTGACCGACAGAAAGGCAGCAAATGAACTAATATCACGTTATTGAAAAATTTTTAGCATGGCTGCTTTTATTGTGAAATTTGAAAGTTGTGGAAATAAATAAATAGTATAAATTGAAATTCAGCTCAGGGACTAAGAGCACTGTTAACATGAGGCTCGACATGAGTCAAAATAGATGAGTTTTTACTGGTTACTGTGGGGTCTTCTTTGACCTCTATTTGTTTGCTGCAGTACCCTGAAACCCCTCGGTGGGCTCCTATGGGAAATAACCCAGAGAAAATGAACAGAGTAAAGCACAGCAGTAAATACGCTATGTGATTTAAAAGACCCAGTGGTTGCCTCTGAAAGCAGTCATTTGTGAGTGGTTGCATAACAGACACGACAAATGAATACGATTTAAAAGCTTTTTAGAGCTCTAGTATTGGTTTATTAGCCTTAACTGCTCTTCACGGCTGTTGTGAATACGAGCCACACAGGAAGTACTTGATGCAGCAAATAACAGCTCTCATTTTAAGGTCATTGGTCCTGATGGATGTTTCAGGAAAACTGTTTTTGTTGGTCAGTTACACCTAGCAAAAGCATTTGAAAGTGTGTGTGCCACAAAGCAAAAAAGTCACTTGCCTTTCCTTTATCATTTTAATGGCTTTATAATGGCCAAATTCAGCACTCAACGGTCGGGATTATTCAAATTCCCGACTGAATGTCTCTGGGGGTCATTGATGCCCTTGAAACAGTGCCAGTTAAGTCCAGTGGCCTAAAGTAAGTGAGTGTCTTTGATAGATCCTCATTTCCATAACACCAAAAGTCAGAAACAATTTAGCTACTTCAGCATGAAAACCATCCTTATCCGGCAGGTGTGTAATTGGCTGTATGTTATGTGGCGGCTCTGGATTGTTGGTAGGAACAGTGTCCTTAGTGCTGCTCGGGCTAATTGGATCTTTAGCCTTTAGAGTCTTGATGACTATCCAAGCAGGACAAGGGGCATTAGTTCAGTAATATCCGAATATCAGTAATATCAGAAAAGGCTGTTATGTTGATTTTCCATAAAGGCCTTTCTGTTAATGTTTCAACCCATCACAGCAGATGTGGGCTAATGTACCATCCCGGTTTTAATAAAATTCCTTTGGATGTTTGTAATAACCCCATATAAGTGAGCAGCGAAATCTAGAACAATATCTTACCTGACACTGGTATTAAAATGGGCAGTATTTGCAGTTTACACAAATTGACCCTTCGCTAAGCCCCGCCCTCCCTAGTTACTGTTGCTACGCCTGTCAAGCTTTCGCGGCTGGCACATCTATTACAGTGTGGATGCACCCGGTGTCAGACATTCCCAATGAGATAATTAGTCATTTTCGGCAAAAAAGTGAAATATCTGAGAGAGCGAGACAAAAGGGACGACAGTATGCATTAGAGGGATATATTCACGACATAATATGCAACCGATTAGAGAATAATTTCTCAAAAATTGAAGCTAAAGCCTAACGTTATTGTCCCAGCGCAAGCAGCAACCGCCTCATACGCTGACCATTCAAATGGGAAACACACAAATTGAGGAACAGCTATGTTCATGCACAGCAGGGTATGTGAAAATCCTAATAATTATAAATCAAACAGTTTATCCATAAATCTTGTGGAACAAAACTAATACAAAGAGAGCCGCGATCAGATTGGGTTAAAGTAACGTTAACTTAGTCAGGTGTAACGTTAGTCAGACGTCGATTAACAAAATGCTGAAATATATTTTAAAGTATGTCAGTGAGCCTTTGTCTTAACTTTAATCGTCTTATTTTACGTTATATCATTATGAACAAAGAACCGTCAATATTTCCAAGCGTTCCAATAACGTTAGGTGTTTTTGTTTATCATGTCGACATTTACCGGTAGTGGGTCTCCTACACTGCTTGATCACGCTCATCATTTCTCCCCTTGGCTTTTAGATTTTCTTGAAGGAAAACTATTCCTCTCCTGCATCCAAACTTTCAGGATACCGGTATCATATTTGCACAATCCATACGCACAATGCTTCAGCATGTTTCCCTCACTCGAAAGCTTGCCAGACCTCCCGCGCAGTCAGTCTACGAGTTGGCCAGTGGCGGTTTTCGGGCGTGGCTTCAGCGAAGGGTCAATTTGGTTCTATTTATTTTATTTTAATTTTTTTAATTTTATTTTTTGTCAGATACCATCCATATTGAAATGAAGGCATTTGTGAATGATGTGCTGCAAACGTTAGCTCAGGTAAGTCGAAAAACACTTGAGTAGAAGCATTTGTACAATACGATATCTACAATTTGCATTCTGGCGGGATCAGACTTCTCATAGGACTGTTGAGTTTGCCGAAAAACAGTAGTTAATTTGCCATGGAATTTTTACTCGGGTTGTGTGAGAAAAACACAATGAAGATTCAGACAGGATTTAAATCCCCAAGTAGGCCTGTGAAAAATAAATATTTCTCTAATTCCCATCTGAATAGGGCTTTAGATGAAAATTAAGCCCTATTCGGATGGTAATTGTTTCTCATGGGGTCGAAAGGTATTTTCAACACTTACTGGGGCTAGTCAGTGATTTTATTGCTGTCAGAATCCAGAATGTCAATGTTTTTTCTCCCACCATCCTTGTAAAATTCACCGGCTGAATTATCTGTTTTATTGTGAAACATCAAGGTCATATGGTAATTTAATTGCTGTCCGAATCCACATCACTGAGTTTACAAGAGATCAATAAAAAAATAAAATCCTTAAAATCCTTAAATCAATTAAAATGTTAAAATCCTTTTTGACCACTGCCAAGCACTGTAACGGCTGCGCTTTGCTGTAATTTGGATGCATTTTAAAGACTCTTTAAAAGTCTTTCACTTTTCACTTACACTTTTATAACTGAAATGCTGGAAAATATTTACAAGAACAATATTTCGTCACCATTCATAGATGAAAAACGGCAGCAAATATACTTTAAAATATACATTATTTCCGCTAATTTCCACAATTTGAGATAAAAGGCAAGACACAGTGCCGATCCTGACCTCCCTGGGGCCCTAAGCAAAATTCTGCTAAGGGGCCCTCTACCTGACCCGTGACGCCATGACGTGTCACGAGCTATGTAAACCATTTGCCAATGCTACACAGTCACACCTGACACTTCAGTGCTCCAAATACAATCCTCCCTGCTTTAAACAAAACAGTCAAAGAACAGAATGAGGTTCAAACAAACAATATTTATTGAATAGAGTATTTTCCATAGAATATTAAGATAACAAGTAAATATTATTAGGTAAGTGAAAATTAACGTAAACATAAATAAGAATAACATAAATTATAACCCTGAGCTTTGGCTTTTGGGATTAACTTTTGTTCTCTCTACAGCCTGGGCATTAGGTGATGCAACTAGTGATGCAGATATCAATAATCCCTGTGAGTGATGATGACATCATTGATATCAAGAATTAACTTTTGTACAAGTGTAATGTAATTCCTGATATCAAAGACAGACATTGGTAGATAAAAATGTAACTAAGGGGCCTTAATAGTAAAAAATAATCAAGAATTCACATTGCAAATAGTAAAAAAAAATAATTCTTGATATCAAAAATACATAAACTGTGAATGAAACAAAGCTAAAATGGCTTGCCATGGCATGTTAAAGTGTTTTTTTTAATGCATGTTGAAGCAATTCTTGATTTATGGTTATTTACTTAGGGATGTACATCCATATGTCCAGCTAATCAACATTTTAAATTCAATATAGCCTATACATCAATCAATGTCAAATTGTCAATATTGCTTTCCAACACACGACACGGTTATCTTTTCCGAGCTGCAGTAAACAAACACCGTTGCACAACTTGCACTTTGTTGTTTA
The DNA here is from genome assembly GCA_030378365.1 of Hybognathus amarus. Classification (NCBI taxonomy): domain Eukaryota; kingdom Metazoa; phylum Chordata; class Actinopteri; order Cypriniformes; family Leuciscidae; genus Hybognathus; species Hybognathus amarus. Next base: position 242,023 of record JAQIUQ010001547.1, read on the forward strand.
TCAAAAACAAACGTAATAAATAATTGTATTTTACTCTCACTTTTGTCAGTCAGGCACAAAGAGAAGTGATGCAAGAGATGCACTGCCTGCCTGCCCAGCTAGGTTAGCAAGACGGAAAACACACAATAGAAATGCACATAAACTTAACTTTACTTTGCTGACTGACATCAAACTTGGAGAGGAGAGAACACAAGTTTACCTGAATGTTGTTCCGCAATTCACTCTCATGTTTTTTTCTTCTTCCTCTTATCGTGACCAGAGGGATCCGCTTCATTTTGTCAACATTAATTGACGCGCCATGACACGAGGAGGGGGAGGCGGGGTCTTGAGTAATTTGCGGGACCCTACGCAGCTTGCGTAGTGAGCGTATAGGCGGATCGGCTGTGGCAAGACAGAAAACCATTTTAATTATAATGCGTTTTTCTTCCTATTATTAATCAGGAGATTTAAATAATCACATATTAGGATATTATTTTCCTTGTTTTTTAACTTATTCTTATTATTTCAAGCATTCTATTTATCATAATACGACTGACCATGTGAGCTGCGTGTTCCCGCATTTGTAGGACCTCAAAACTCCTCCACCCTGACCTCTTCCACCTTTTTACAAACGTCCACATGAGAAACAATTAATGCTTTAGAAATGTTAACTTTACACTGTAAAAAATATTGTTGGTTTAACTTTAAAAAAATGAAGTAACCTGGTTGCCTTAAAATTTTAAGAGCACCTATCATGGATTTTTGAAAATGACTTCATGTAGTGTGGACTATAGCTCTTAGGGAATGAAAACATCCTGCAAAGATTTATACCCGAAAGTGCACCATATATAAAGGTATTGTCTTTCAAAAGTGAGAGTCGACTCTGAGTCTATGAAATGAATTGTTTTTGAAACGAGTCATTAGCTGTTTCGTCGTGACGTATACAAAACTTTAGCTCATTGGCCGCTCCCAACAACTGTGCGCGCAGACGGAACTTAAGTCTAGAACACATTCAAATACTTCTAACAATACTAGTATCATGTCGAGAAGACTTCGCCAAACGACTTCGCCCCTCAAAAGCCGCCACAAAGTGAGTTTCGCTGGGAAAGCTTGCTCTTGACGGACACGCGAGTAAGGGACCGTGTGGAAAGTGCACTTTTTCTGACACGTTCGACAAGCTATAATTCATTAATGGTGATGGGTGTTCCGTTTCTGACAATCTCTGCCTACTGTTTACCAATAACAACTGACTGGGTCATTTGACCAATCGCCGCAGATTTGCGTCACTCAAAGGAGGTGTTTGGGGAAAATGAATCTTCGAATTAATCATTTGGGCGTAATTAATGCGTATTATAAGACAAATAAAGTGTTCTTATCCTTGCATGCACGTTGAACTGTTTTTGGGAACTCTCAAAACAAAAATAGGAACAATTTCAAATGCTATAATAGGGGCTCTTTAAGTTCATTGAACTGGAAAAATTGAGTTAATACAATGCAGAGGATTGATTTAAGCATCAGAAACTCAAAATATTATGTTGTCTGAACTACATAAATGATTTAAGTTGATTTGACAAAAGAAAAAAATTTTGTGATTACAAATCATGATTTTTTTTACAGTGTAGTACTTCATCTTAAAACCAAAACTGAATCAAAATAAATCTATGAAATGCTTAAAAAATTATAAAAAAATGCAACCAATTAATTTTCTTTAAATGTGTCTGTTTTTTTTAAAATGGATTTTCCTAGTTTCAGGTGGAAAGTCTTACACCAGTGTTAAAAAATAAAGTCTCTAGATGCTATTTCATAATTAGCAGAAGTTAACGAAGCCGTGTTAAAACAACAACAAAAACAACTACTAAAAATAAATAAATAAATAAAACATTAGTTTTTATACTTATTTAAACTTTTAATGTTTTGCTCAACCCCTGGGATGTTATATAAGTTCTTATAGTTAATAAAATGTTTGCAGTCATGAACACTCTTCTCTTAATGTATCTGTTTATTCTGAGACCATACCAAGTGCTTTTCTCAGCTTTTTTTGCAACTCAGTGGAGTCTCTGTAGATTTACTCAAATTTAAGAGGCAACAAACGCTTTATTGAGGGTAATTGGCAAAACAAGTGCTTTAAAAAAAAAGTTTTATTTCACACAGGCAGAATGACTGTAGTAGCATTGGCTTGTACCAAGTGAATGTAATAGAATGTGTAAACAACATGCAGAGACATAATGATGATACAATGAGTAATAAATAATTACAACTATGCAGCAGCAGAGAACCGTGAGCAGTCACAGGAAGCAAACAATCATTCAAGGGTCCTGAAAATATATTAAAATTGGATCCTTGACACATATGGGAGATGGAAAGAACCATCCAATTTTCATTTTACCTATAGAAATTGCATTTCGTTCACCTCTGACAGTCTCAGCCCAGTTACTACGTGGCAGCCCAATGATTTTTCCTGGTTTATGAAAGCTCAGAGAGGCAGCCGCAGCTGGTGGAAGGCAAAGATTTTATTTGAGAAATAAAATACGCTAGCGCTACAGTTTATGTGCGATGCAAAAACCATAACAGTCCCAAGTTATGATTCTTCAGTGACCTTTGTGCATTGTTGACGTGGAAACGCAGATCATGAATGTTTAATAGAAAAACAAGTCTAATTAGAGACCCAGGATGACACTAACTCAAAGCCGCAGGGTTAAAAGGACAAGCGGCATAATCAACCCTGCCAGCAGAACACAAGGAGAGGGCAGAGAGAGGACGTCACACATGAGCAGAGGTGTTAGTAGCACACATTGATGATGAGTTTGCATATTCACACGCTTACCCAGACACACGTGAAAATTTACCTACACACACATTGCTTTGCTGTAGCCAGAGATAAGGCACATCCTGGACTGGAGAGAAGTAAATAGTAAACATTCAGGATGAATGTTTCTATCCTCTCAGGCAATATTTCCCTCCTTTGGCTTTGAACCTCTAAGTCATGAACTAAATCTCAGAGTTTAACCTCAGCCAGTGCTCTGACGAATTGTCATCATAATTGCAGAGCAGAACTAAGATTGTGGGTAACTTCTCAGCATTATAGTGTGCTTTATATTCCAAGCCTTCTGAAGACACATGATAGCTTTGTGCAAGGAACATACTTAAATTTATGATGTTCCTCACTAATCTCCTTTACTTTCAGTGAGCTGGCCAACGTTGCAACCAGATTGAGTCAATGAGATGAGCTCGAGAACTGGGTCAGTCCATTTTGTGATTATAGAAAAAAATAAAATTGTTCTTTTGTGTCTACATTTTACTTAAAGAACAACTCTGGCGCAAAATGAACCTTTGGTCTAATTACACATTGTTACCAAGTCAACCGTTATCTGAGATTTGTTTTCATGATTGCCAAATGCAAATAATTTTATCTATAAATACAGTTTAGCCTATAATGCTAGTATAACGCTAGTATATAGGGCATAGAGTAATGACAAATAAAAATCGCTTGTTATTACCACTAACAAGGCTCAAAATAGCCCCACAGTAACACGGTAGCATAATAAGGGTCCCTACATTCAAACCGAAGCATTGAGAACTTTGTCAGTGTCCATCCAGTTTAATAAGAAGATATTTTATCCACACAGTCAACTTCGCAAATACAGGAAGAAGCCAAATATAGTCTCTACCAGTCGATCCACGATCGCCAATCCAAGTGCGCTCGTGAGATGTGAATAAGGTGATAAGGTGAGCGCAACCAGTAGGCAACATGTACATATTGAAGACAAGAAAATGGTTTGTGTTTGTGTTTCTTCCGGAAACAACGGACTATATGAGATTCTGCACAGTTCAGCGCACTTGGATCGGCACAAGGGTGTCAGTCCCCTGTGGAATAGAAGTCACAGCCAGCTTTACTGTGATGTCTAGCTTTTGCGGGAAGATGGCGCCACCTGTCTCAGCAGCCTTAAGACGGGCGTCACAGAGTTGGAGGAAGTTGCTCTCCGGGAGATGATGTGCCCACCATGAGGGCCGGGTGCAGAATCTTTGTTCATTTTCTGTTCCTCCGCTGGCTCCCTGGAGTCCAGTGGTACCCACAATTTCAATTTCTTCCATCTCTGGGTCACAAGAGGTGCGGACTGCAGTGAGCAACGCTCCCATGCCTTGCCACTCCTTTCCCCCTCTTTCAGCGCTCAGATGTCAGTGACGCAGCTACGGCCTCATCACCATCTTCTTTCGCTGGGCAAGGAGGCATGGAAGTCAGGACTCCCTGCCCCTCGGTGGACACAGGTAGGTGTTGTCCCTACCCAGACCCCTCTCTCGGCCGCAGCAATGCCTCCAGAGTTCGGCCCCTGCCTTCCACCTCGCTGCCCCTCCACGGGTACGCCGGTGGTCCAGGTTGGCTCATTGGCATGTTCTCTCGAAGCCTGGCAAGTGCTTTCGAGGCTGTCCCACTGGCTAATCCGTACCATTCAGGTTGGCTATGCAATTCAGTTTGCCCGTCGGCCCCCAAGTCAAGTCAAATGTATTTATATAGCACCATTTATACAGACAAGCTGACCAATGTCCTTTACAAAGCTACATAATATCACACAACAGACTGAACAAGAAAAAAATAAATACAGATTACACGTTATTAAAAGCATTTTAATAGAAGTATGTTTCATTATATATGGAATACTATTCCATAATATTGGGCCCGCAATGGCAAAGGCACGATGGCCTCTGTGTTTTAACCTGTACCATGGTATAGATAAAGGTTTCTGTGTACCTGACCAAAGATCTCTGGAAGGATTGTATTGCTCTAAGAGCTCAGGTAGATAGAGGGGAGCAAGGTTGTTTAGGCACTTATAGACAAATAAAAGAATTTTAAAATCAACCCTAAAATGAACCGGCAACCAGTGCAGGGATGCAAAAATCGAGGTAATATGTTCCGTTTGCGGATGCCTTTTAAAAGTCTCGCTGCTGCATTTTTGACTATTTGAAGACGTGTTATAGTAGTTGAATTTATTCCATAATATAAAGAATTACAATAGTTCCGTCAAGTACAGTGGCATCCGCTTCACCCAAGTGCGGATTGTCGATGCCCCTGTCTTGAGGAAAGAAATGAACGTCCTGCTGGCGAAGGACACGATTCGAGCTGGTCCCTCCAGCCGAGTATCTGGGTTCTGGGTTTTACAGCCCTTACTTCATTGTATCCAAGAAAAGCAGTGGGTTAAGGCCGATCCTGGACCTGTGAATTTTGAATCGGGCCCTACACCCCGTTCAGAATGCTCACACAGAAGCGCATCTTCAAATGCAACAAGAGCAAACTCTGCCAGTCTCAGAGGAGCTCTTCGTCTGCTATGGAGGCCAGCAGCAGGGGAAGGCTGTTTCCAAGCAGATTTTAGCCCACTGGCTAGTGGATGCTATCGTCCGGGCTTATGAGTCCCAGGACGTGCCTTGCCTACCTAGGTTGACGGCACACTCCACTTGGAGTGTCACCAGTGCACACAGATGGATCCCTGCGTGCTCCCATGCCTTGCCACTCCTTTCCCCCTCTTTCAGCGCTCAGATGTCAGTGACGCAGCTACGGCCTCACCACTCTCGTCTTTCGCTGGGCAAGGAGGCGCGGAAGTCAGGACTCCCTGCCCCTCGGTGGACACAGGTAGGTGTTGTCCCTACCCAGACCCCTCTCTCGGTCGCAGCAATGCCTCCGAAAGACGAGAGTGAGGAGGCCGTAGCTACGTCACTGACATCTGAGCGCTGAAGAGGGGGAAGGAGTGGCAAGGCATGGGATGCACCTGGACTTATGTAGAGCTGTGGGCTGGGCGACACCTAACACGTTTGCTAGATTTTATATCTTACGAAAACTGCAGTAAAGAAAACTACAGTAAAGAAAACAAATAAACTGCTTTGGCGGAAATCTAAGCTGGGCGCTGGAAGGGGCTGGCATCATGGTGTGTTATTAGGGATCCCAATTCGTTGGAAACTCCTCCGACAAGATATAGGATTTCCTGAATTAAAGGGAATGTCTCGGTTACGTATGGTAACCCTTGTTCCCTGAGGAGGGAATAGAGATGTCTCGTCCTGTCGCCATCCTTACTGTACCTTTGCGGAGGACAGGACACCGTCCGGCTCCTCAGCGCAAAGCATACGTGTGTGCGCTCGCTTCTGCTTTATACCCACACTGGCAGGCTGGCCACGGAATGCAAGTCCTGACACATCCACACCTTTCCTAAATGTTACCCCTAAGCATCATGCTCACCAGCTTTAAGGGAGAATTGGCTTGATCATTATTATAAACTTGTTCTCCAAGTCAGTAACTCTAAGAATGTCAGAGAACATGACAGGCAATATGATATTGCTAGCAAAAACATGCCAGACACTCAAATTAGTTGTTTACTTGACAGTGAGGATGTAACTCTTTTCAGTTAGCCAGCGTTTCTCTCCTGTTCCGTTGCCGATACAGGGAACAAAGGAACTCAGGAATTATGTTTTCCAGGCTAAAGAATACCTCCTGTGTGTTTCTCTGACATTTCCGTCCAAAAGGCAAGATAAAACCCTATTTGCAGAGAAAATTCATTCCGCAAGAGCACGCTGTAATGATTAAGCTCACTGTCAGCTTTGAACATTTGAATAAATCTCCAGCACACTAAACATTTCATTCAGCGAGCTTCATTTACATAACTCAGTCTGCGGACACAGACTTGATAACTGTGCTAATTACAGTGTAGATCTCGCTAGTAAAACAACACACACGTTAAAATCATACATTAGGATTAACTTTTAATAACTCTGAAAATTTTGTGTTGCTGCATTCGTGATGTGAATAATGGTGTTGTACAGTTAATACCTCACGGATTAGGAATGTCTTTGCTGGCATCTTTAATTCTGAAAGTAACTTCCTGAGCTGAGTGGAAGATAGCATAGTCCTCCTGCGTCTGGAGATTTGTGGAACCTTATAGATAATGCATAAGGAGACCAATCAAGGTTAGCGAGCTCATATTTATATTCAAATGTATTTAAATAATACATTTAAGTATTTTGGCATGCAGGAAAGCTTTAGTGACCTTTGTTCTTTAGCATTTAGCTGAACTGAGGTTGTGGGGTGACAGAGCAGACCAAAACATTTTGAGCATTTTTCTTTTTGTCATTATCTACAAAGCTTCAAAATGGAATGAAGGTCACTCCCGAGAGTTCAATAGTTGCTGGCTCACAAAAAAAAAAAAAAAAAAAAAGAAAAAAAAAAGAAATTCTCTTTCTTTCTCTTGGAAATCTCAAAAAGGTTCAGGCCGGAAGTAGTAAAGAAAGTGAAAACGTTGATAGAAATGGGGGAGCTGGCATTTTTTGTCACTTTGTTGTGCTGCTGACCTTTGGAAATATCACAGATTAGATCTTTAATTATTTATGAAGGGCAGCAGAGTTGGGTTGAGGCAGAAACAGGCTTGTCACACATGATGAGGTTGTGTTTTTGGCGCATTAAGAGGGACAGAATGGATCAGGCTTGAAGGTTGCTCTTAAAGTACACTGAAAAGTCTACGTTAGTGAGGTGAAAGCACTGGCAAAACGTGCATGGTCAAAATTGTGCATGTGGTGTCTGTGTTGTTTTTTAGGGCTTGATTTACTAAAATAATTATTCAAATCAAGTAACAGCACAATTTGAGTTCTGAGTGAAACATTCAGCATACTGTCATCTTTGGGTGATCTTTAATTTGGACTGCACTGAAGCACTACACTACTGTAAGTCCATCATTTGAATTGCCTCTTTACAATGCCAAATGTGTGCTCATTATCCCCACGTCTCTTTATATATGCTATGATTTGATCATCATTTGATGAATTATTTTTTCCATAATCAGTGGAAAATGTACTTTAAAATGTACAGATGTAAATCACTTTAGATACCGCGAGTTAAAGATCTCAGTCGCCTTTTTATAGGTCCATTATAATATGGTTGTTAACCCCATTGGTCTGTACTGGTATATTAACCTTACCTCAGGGGTCTTTATTATAAGTTAGCTGCTATTTGCAGTACAAGTAGCAATAGATTCCTTTTACACAAAGTGAACATAGCAGCCTTTTCTTTGTGATATGCTATTTACACTAAGTAAAAATAGCGATAGATTCTATTTAAAAATAGCAGTAATTTCTTTGCAATAAGTGTAAATAGTCTACTTAGATGCTATTTATAATTATAAATAATAGTATACTATCTGCACCTCGGTTTTGTACATTAAACAATATGCAATAATAACATAGAGTGATAATGATTGTATTTATTAAAATGATTAAATGAATGCTTATTGGAACAATAAAGCCCTCCCTGCTACCCTAACTGATAAACACTTTATTATTAAACACACATGATGTGCGGATAGTTCAAATTTGGACATTTTCATTTTAGTTAGTGTGTAATGTTGCTGTTTGAGCATAAACAACATCTGCAAAGTTACGAAGCTTAAGGAAGTTCAAAGCACAAGAAGATATTTGCTTTTAAAAACATTTTTGTCTCATTATATTGTTTAGTTCACCCCATATAAGCCTGGTTCACCTCATCATTCCCTGCAAAGTCTTGTATGCTGTTCCACTGCATTTCTGAACGTTTCCTATGTGGTCTTTGATCCTGGTTCTTGATCTCTGTCCATTTCCTGGTTTCCCTGTTCTTGCCTCACCCTTTGGATTTATCTGTTTGTTTCGATTGCCTGCCTGTGTGTGACCTTTGCCTTGATTCTGATTCTGATTTTAATTGACTTTAATAAACTGCATTTGGATCCTCAAACTTCGTGTCTCGGAGCAGTTCATAAGTGGTTTTTTTTTTTGAAAAATTGACATCTAGCTGCAAAACGTCTCAGGTTACGTATGTAACCCTGGTTCCCTGAGAGGGAACGAGAGCTGTGTTTGGAACGCGGTGGGAACTCCATACCCACGACGCCATATGACAAATGCCTGTACTATATGAAATAAAATAGCACACTAAGACACAAGCACCCTAGACCCTGGAGTGGAGCCTAGGTCCAAGTCATAAAAATGAACAAATGTATGCGGTGAGGACCAACCTACCGCACTACAAATATCGTGCAATGAAACCCCAGATATCAAGGCTTTCGAGGCCGCCATACTCCTCAGTCGAGTGGGCACGGACAGCCAAAGGTGAAAATCCTAGGCCAGTGCTCTCGTGCACTGAGCAGGCCTAAGCCTCAAAGTGCCACGGAGAAACCGAATAATGAGGGGATCTCTCCCAAAGATAAACCACTGAAAGGAGAGTGGTAGGCAGAAATAGCCGCCACGTACACCTTCAAAGTGGATGGGGATAATCCAGCAGAAAACCATTCTTGCAAAAAATCAAGTACTGTACCAATCGGGCAGCTAACAGGATTACAATTGCGTTCTACACACCAAGTAGAGAACAGTTTCCATTTCAAAGCATACAGTCTTCTCGTGGAGGGAGCTCTAGATTGGACTATGGTCTCCACGGACCTCAGTTGAGAGACCTGACTCTATGAGCTCAGCCCCCTCAGGGGCCAAGCCCACAGTTTCCACAACTCCGGGGCAAGGGTCATAAATTGAGCCCCCTGCTTGGGACAACAGGTCTCTCCTGATCGGAATCTCCCATGGAGAGCCGTCTGAGAAAGACACTAGGTCCGAGAACCAGACTCCGGCCAGTACGGGGCTACTAACAAAAGACTGACCCCTTCCCGGCGAACCCTCTCCAGAACTCCCAGAATCAGAGATATCGGGGAAAAGCGTACAGGCGCAGCCTCGGCCAAACCTGACCCATCGCATCCAGTCTGAGGGGAGCTGTGTGCGTGAGGGAAAACCACATTCGACAATGAATCCACCACCTCAGGGTGAAGTCTCCACTCCCCGGGCCTCAGCCTCTGCCTTGACAGGATATATGCTCCCTGATTCAGATGCCCTGGAATAAAAACTGCCCTGAGAGACAGCAATTTCCTTTGGGCCCATAGAAGGATCTGATGAGCCAATTTGCAGAGCTGACATGACCTCAGACCCCCCTGATGGTTGATGTACGAGACCACTGATGTATTGTCCGTGCGGACAAGCACATGGTGGCCTCTCAGGTCTGGCAGGAAGTGCTTGAGAGCAAGAAACACCGCCATCATTTCCAAACGATTTACTTGCCAGAAAACCTGATAGTCCTGCCAAAGACCTCTCGCCGAGTGACCACTCAGGATCGCCCCCCACCCTGTAAGGGAAGCATCCGTCGAAAGCAAAACGCGTCGACAAGAAGCCCCTAACACTGGGCCCTGGGCAAGGAACCAAGGTTTGCTCCATATGACCAAGGCAACGCCGCGTGACCTTGATCAAGCGAAACTGATTTCCCCTCAGGGAAAACCCCTTGGTCCTGAGCCACCACTGCAGGGGTCTCATGTACAGAAGGCCAAAAGTGATAACGCTGGACGCAGCTGCCATGAGACCCAAAAGTCTTTGAAACTGTTTCACAGTGAGTGACCGGCCTAGTTTCACCCCTTTTACGGCTGAGAGAATCGATAAAATACGCACTGGAGACAACTGTGCCCGCATCGGCGTCAAATCCCATACCACACCCAGAAAGTTCATCCTCTGAGATGGGAGGAGAACACTCTTCTTGACGTTGAGCCTTAGCCCTAGCCGTTTCAAATGGGACAGAACGGCATCTCGACGCCGAACTGCCATCTGCTCTGAGTGGGCTAAAATCAGCCAATCGTCGATGTAATTTAACACACAGATGCCCTGGAGTCTGAGAGGAGCCCGAAGCGACGCTTTATTTTGCTGTACTCTGTACTGCGAGGAGCTCGTAGTTGGCCGAGACTGCTCAGAATGCCCAGCAGTCTCAGGGATATTAGATCGGCGAGGAAGAAACTTCTGGAATGCTTAATTTTGTTTTTAGATTCTTGAAATCTTTCATTAACCGTGTTTATAGAATTACCAAATAAACCGGAAGGTGATAGTGGAGCATCCAGAAGGACAGATCTATCTCGATCTTTTAAATCAGCTAAATTAAGCCACAGTTGGCGCTTCGTAGCCACCAAAGCTAACATAGATCGACCCACAGATTTAGCAGTCTCTTTTCTCAAAATAGACATGGTATGCAAGCATGCCGCAGCCTGACCCGCAGCCGAATATGCTTTACCCACCAGCGCTGAAGTTGATTTTAATGGCTTGGTGGGTAACGCCGGGGCTTTGAGAGATGACGCTGACTCAGGAGAGAGATAGCTCGTGAACGTCTCTTCAGCCCGAGGCATCGTCATATAACCCGCGTCCTTCATCCCCATAACATTAAAGAACGGAAAGACATCAGCTTTTTCCACGACCTCGACACCTCAGTGTGGAGATCGGAAAAAACAGGAGTGGAGGCTGAACTCTGGATGGCAAAAATCTCTTGTCTAATAAACTCTTTTTATTTCTGCAATCATCCTGTTCTTCTGTTTCTGGACACTCAATATTTAATCTAGAAACAGCACGAGTTAAAACCTCCATAAGCTCCTCATCTACAAGTGTTTTATGATGATATGGCGTGTTCATGTTCACTTGCATCAATACGGACGACATCCAATTCCTCAGAACTCGACAGCCGCAGAATTTGTGCATCATCCCGGGGAGAAGAAACCGCAGCACGTGCTTCTCCCTGAGATAAGGCATTAGATCTAACAGGTAAGGGCAGAGAAAGGGCAGAGCCCATCTCAAACCCCGCTGTTAGATCCATTTGCGATCCCCAAGATGAGCGTCGACGGACCCGCGCTCGGGAGCGTGCACCGAACAGTCCTCCTTAAAGGGCGGGTTCACTGCTCTTTTTCTTTGCATGATTGTGTTTATGGGGTGCAATATAACATGTATCCGTGGTTTTTCTTTTTTTAAAAGTCTTATTTTTCATAAATTTCACCTTTATGGTCAGCCGCGCTTTCCCCTGTCCCCTGCACGGAGCGGATGACTTCCTGAGTCTATGAAAACACTCCCTCAGAATGACGTAGTGGGCTCGGATTGGGTTCGTTTGGGCCGGTGTGTTGTGATTGGCTAAACTGTCGCTCACGTTGTCCGAAGATCAACGCCCATGACCTTTACGGGCGAAACGGGCGGGCATGCCAAAGGTGGATAACAGATAGACGGTGGATACACGTAAATAATGATGTGAAGACTGCAGTATGTGAGGCAGAATCAGACCGAGAAAGCCGCGAATGAATCGAGTAGAGCAAGGAACAACACAACACTTGTATTCTTGTTTTGCCATTATATATGATATATTGTGAACAGACAGACAACAATAAATCAGACAGGGACAGTATACAGAAAGCGCTTGCTGAAGGCACAGAAGCTGATGCGGTCTGTTTTCTGGGGTGCTTCATAGTTTTCCTGGTCATGACGTTACCACCCATGACATCTTGTTCTTCCATTGGACTGATTATACACGTGCTTCACGACGCAATCATGCAGAGCGTTCCCACCGCGTTCCAAACGCAGCTTGAGTTCCCTTGAAAGGGAGCTTAGTGAAGAAGATACACTTGTATTCAAGTTAGTGAAGAAGATACACTTGTATTAACATTCTATCTGAAAGGTAAGAGGGTTACAAAATAAAAACTTATTTGAGCATAATACTTAATCAGAATCCATATTTGTTTTATGATCCCCATCAGTACCATACTATTTTTGATCACTATCAGTTACTAGTGCAATTTGGATGGATTTTTATAGATGTAAAATATTTTATGACTTCTTCCTTTAGAAATAATGCTAGAATCAACTCTCCAAAGATCAGCACCATCCAATAATACACACACCACATTAGCAGTGCAGCTAATAATGCATTCACTTTTAGCATTAGACCCAAACAGCTTTGAATATCAACTCGCAAACAAACATGAGAATGAGCACTGGAGGATTTGATGTCCTCCCTTGAGTAACTAGGCATGTTTGATATGCAAATTTTCTTCGGCATTACAGATCCTCTGACGTTCCGTGAGGTAGAATTCACTGGAGGAGAAGTGAACAACTCAATCGCAGCTCTGCGCTGTTTGCCCCGAATGCTGGGGAAAATGAAAGCCGTCATTCAGATTCAGCAAGGGCATCAATGAGAATAGTTTAGCAACTTAGTACGGGCTGTGAGACTCTCCTGATAATGTTACTTTCACAAGCACGACTTTGTATTTCAGACATGGTTCTCCTAAATAGTTGCGCTATTTTTCTGTGCACTGAAAAAGTTCTGAAATAGCACTGAAATTAAAAAATCTTGCAGAAATTGCATCATGCTATTCAAATCAGGCATTGAAACTAAATTGTGTTTAAAATATATGTTTGTGTACATTTACTATTGATTGTGACAAGTAATTGATCAGATTATTGAAACGAGTGTTGAGAGGGCATATATTCAGTGTGTATGCCTGTGCAGTGTATTTATTTCCATCATTTTAAAGAGCTGATTCAGATGTCTGCATCTTTGACCCAAATGCACATTCAAAATCTGACCTTACTGAGCTTCTGCTGGTATTCATGATAACAGAGAGGACAAAAAGACTAGTGTATTAACACACCGTAGAGACTGACTAACTTAAGCCTTACTGTGACAAGAGGGACAAAACAGGCAAATGGTGGAGACAGAGACCTGGCATCAACTTGAGTGTCACAGTGGGACCATATTTGCCATAATATGGTGACAGTGAGGTGGAAATTATCATCTTATCATTGTTTTAAAATAACAGCGAGGTCTTTCACTGCTGCAATATGAGTAAAAGATGGTTCTTGGTCTAAATTACCATTGTATATGGTTAAATTGAATAATAATACCTTTTTCAGTTTCCTTAACAAAAAGGTAATTCCCCAATCATAAGCATATTTAGATGCTTACAGTTTTCAAACTGGATTTTTTTTTTCTTGAAATTGCAATGGTTTTTGCAGCAGTTTTGTGTTTTTGCATTGAAAACTGGGTAATTCATATGTTTATTTATCTTATCAGGGACTATTAACAGGATCATGTACATATTTCCATGTTTGTTTTTTTTAACAACACACAATGATACATAATTTTAATTAACTCAAGAAGCAGCTGCATTATCAGCTGTAAATACCATCTTGAATTGAGGGATTGTTTTCCACTTTTCGTTGTCTCTCAGGTAATGAGATATACTGTCCATACTAGTTACAATACATTGTTTTTCTAGTGCCTACTTTATATTGGAATTAAACCAGATTTGGGGATGTAAATAATCAATTGTTTCCCTTCGAGGGAAATCGCACTGCGTCATCGTCGTGATGACACTTTGGGGAACACCCCAGCTTCAGCGCGTCTGAAGCATGAATTAAATCTTTCCAATTCTGATTTGAAATAAGCGGCCAAGCTCGCAAGCCTCGCGGTTCTGGGCCCATGCTTGCAGAGGCAGCGCGGCACCGCAGATCGTGGTGCTCACAGTTGGATCTTTCAGCGGGTCACAGGACTGCTTCGGCATCTTCCCGGTCCTCGTCTGAATTGAAGATTCATATGTTCTCCCGTGTTGAAGCGGGATAACATATGAATAACTCACGACTTCAGGTGTCCGATTCTGAGGAATCTGATGTTTTAAGCATCGGAGCAGGTAATGTGGAGCACAATCCTCTGCTTCACGCACCTGCTCAAGAGGAGCTGGTGGAGGTTTTGACCTACGCTGTGGCCAAGTTATATTTAGAATTTAGAAAAAACAGAAATCCAGCTGCCCAGTAAGCAGGATGAACATTTTTTGAACGGCTGAGCTTGGCAAAGGAAGCGGCACTCTCAAGGCAAGTCTTCTGAACCTAAGGTCGATCTGAGGACCGTTCTGCAGGCAAGGAAGGCTTCCTCCAAGCGGTCCTATCTGCGTCCGGACCACTGAGAGCTTCAGGGGGTCGGGAACGAGTCTCGGTTAACACCTGAGGCCAGCCTCGAGAGGCTAATTCCCTTAGAAGATCTCACGCATGGTCATGCCTCCTGGATATATCTGCACGGCCCCTGTGTACTTTAGAGCTGGCTTACAGACTACAGTTCAGTTCTCCTCCCCGAAGTTCAACGGGGTGGTATGGACTGTGATTGGCCCAGAGCAGGTTCGGGTCATGGAACATGAAGTTCAGTCCCTCTTGGTCAAGGAGGCGATAGAATATGTTATATGGCCTTTGTTCTGTGGCCATAGAATATGTCTTCAACTTTTTTATTTATTTTTGAAATGACTGATTGTTTCGCTTGGTAAGCACAAATGCTCGCCTTGCTCTGTTCTGTGATGAGCATTCATGACTCTCCTGTTCAAACTCGTTCATCAAAATGAGCAAATCTTTTTTCGAGTCACGACAGTAATTGGCTTGTCTAGGCTATAGCTGCGGCTTATCAGGTGCACAATTTGCCTTCACCTATAGCCGTGAGGGCTCGTTCCACCAGGGGCATGGCCTCCTCGGTGGCCCTCCTTTCTGGTGTCTCGCTTCAAGAGGTCTGTGAGGCGGCCGGGTGGGCTACCCCGCACACCTTCATATGTTTCTACAGTCTGCAACTCCCCATAACGCCTGGCACCAGAGTGCTCGCGTCCTAAGTGTGCCTGGCATCCCAGCTACACACTAGGGCGGGCGTGATTACGGTGTGGCATAGTGGGTATTTCGTTCCACAAAGTTTTATCATGACGATGACGCAGTGCAAGTTCCGTCGAAGAGGAACGTTTCAGGTTACGACTGTAACCGTTGTTCCCCGAGAAGGGAACGGAGACACTGCGTCTCGTCAGCCACACCTAGAGCACTAACAGTACTTAATCGCAAAAAACGCTGATGTGTGTGTGTGTGCTCTGGGCATTCTTTTGTAGCTTCCAGTAATGCTGTCATCTAATCAGCCATGACACAGCATCAATCTGAATTGGACAGATTTCATTCATGCTTCCGACGTGCTACACTGAGGTGTTCCCCAAAGTGTCATCACGACGATGATGCAGTGTTTCGTTCCCTTCTTCGGGGAACAAGGGTTACAGTCGAAACCTGAGACATTTTTTTTCTGTGTAAATAGTTTTTTGTGTATGTATATGCAACGCATTCTCATCCTTTAGCGTCATATTGAACGCTAAATGACAAAACGGCGCTATACTACGTACTAGGCACCCGTTAACGTTAATGTAACGCGCTGTGATGGGTAGGTTTAGGTGTAGGGTAGGCTCATATTACGCTAAAAAATTTATGACGCCTTGGGTTTGCGTGTTATATTAACGATAAAGGGTGCCACGTGTGTAGTATAGCGCTGTTTTGTCATATAGCGTTCTATGTGATGCTAAAGGATGAGAACGCGCTGGAATATGTTTACCTGTCAGAGAGGGCTGTGGAATTGGGTGCGTAAAGGAAAATATACCTGTTTATTATTTTCCATTCAATCCTTATTTTCCTAACCTGCAAGTACTGCATGCAGAAAACACCCCAATCTCTTCAGTCAGTCTTCTCTCTTCTTGTCTTTGTACACTGCATATAAAATGAGAGAGACTTTAGCAAAGTAGATGTTACAAGTCCAGAGGATGTTTAAAATGCAAAATCCAGACACCTTGTTATGAAACTGCTCAGTGCTCTGCAAGAGGGGTCAGTCCAATGACGTGACCTTGTCTCCAAACTCTCCCAAGGTTGGCAGATGCTTTGCATAAAACAAGACATTTTGAAAAATAAAGAAAGCAAATATAAAGTATCCACATACAGTGAGGTGCAAACTTATATACCTTCTGAATTTATATATAGTTTCAAAACAAAATAATACTCTCTGGACAGACATTTTGAGAATTTGAAATTTGTGAAATTTTGTACTTATTTTTTGTATTGTTTAAAAAAAAAATCCAGATTCTCAGTGTGGTTGTTGGACCTCACTAAGTGTCTTTTTTATTTTTCTGTCTGTCTATAATACATGTTAAATATAGTGGCTGAAACATTTTACAGGGTATGAGCATGTTCACACAATGCGCAATCATAGACATTAGGCCACATGAGGTTGAAAGGCATCTTTGAGTGAATTTGATTTGCAACTCTCTAAAGTTCTCCATATTCCAAACTCAATTCAGGGCTCTATTCTATTCACAAACAATAGAAGCCTAATTTTAGCACGGACATTTTACTGGCAATTGCATCATCTCATCTTCAGGGTTATGTTGTTCTCGAAGGTAGAATTAATTGCTTATTGTTATGAGAAATATATGGGATGATTTTGGCACTGCTACTTGCCCTTTCCTTTTAAATAATTCAAATGTTTATATTGCAAAATCACAGGGAAGCTTCTCTCCGACATATCTGTTAAAACCTGTTCACACCACACCACCCTTTTTGTAAATGATGTCAGTGCTTACTGGTTGTTTTTTTTAATCCATATATTTATTTATATTTCTGCAAAAATGCATCTGTGAACTCCATTTTTCTCTCCCTGAGGGATCTACAAACTGGGGAGACGCCGAAGAGTCAAAGAGAAAGTCAGATTGATCTGCTGTAAAACATCAGTCATTTCTCTCCAAATGTTGCAGTAGGAAGAGGCTTTACGCACTAAATGAGGTTCAGCAAGTTCATCAGCCAAGTGATTCATTTAAAATGCTGTCTGGACAGATACACAATGGGATTAGTGTGTACTTTGAGGCTACTAAATGAAGTTTGAGGTAACAAACTTTAACAGCATCATTATAATTTGTCCACTCTTATTTCGCCAGTGATTTGAGGAAATATTGCAAGAAGCTTATATAAGGCTTTTATATAAGGTGAATAAGCTAAAGTCCCAAAAAGTTGGAGTGTTCCTTTAACAACAATCTTTCTGTAAAAAATTGCCTAAATGTAGTTGAAATAGAAGCAGATCTTTAGCTAAGACTTTTGATTTACAAAATCCAGAAAAACACCAGCAATAAAAAATGATCAGGAATGCATCCATACTTCATGTATTATGATGCATCCCCTCCATCTCCATCCCTAATTATGATCTGGATTCAAACTGCAGGATGAGCCAGCTGTTTGGATGGTTTTAATTCGCTGATTGGTGAGGCGTGTCTGATGAGCTAAAGCTCATCAAACAAGTGCGAGTCATCATTCATCACAGCCCATCCGCATCCGGCAATAATTTCTCTCTGTAAAAGCTTATTTTGAACTGGTGACATGCAGTTTTTAGACAACTTACAGAAGGGTTGGAAAGTAGGTCAGGCCATTAAAGGATTAGTTTACCCAAAAATGTAATAAATATTTTCCTAACCCTTGAAAGTCATTTCCAACCCATATGATTTTTTCCCCATTACATGCTACACAAAATGTGAAATTTTAATGGATTGCACCTTCGTCTATGCAATTACAATGATTTAAAGGCTTTTAAGCTAAAAAAAAAAGACAGAAAAGCGGCGTAAAACTATCTATCTAATTTTTTTTTCAGGGATCTTATATTCAGAACAATATGGTACATTTGTGCATTTTGAACATCAGAATTATCAGCTAATAAGGATAAATCAATGTTCTCTCGTAGACTGTAAGGAGCGACTGAAGTTCAAGTTGTACTGTCTGCTTTTAGAACGGGACCAAACTCGGTTGTGTTTGCAATAATTGAAGCTGTATTATACTTTTGTATATATTTTTTTAGTTTCCACATATTTTTATATCATTTTATTAAATGGTTTGTCAAATACAAACAGGATTACAGTGCTACTGTATTACAGTATCTCTTCAGTTATAAAAAAACATAAAGTCACACTAAAGTGGACATCTAAAAAAGTCACCTGCCATTTAAACTCTCACTTCACAGATGGTCTGTGACTGGATGGTTTCATGTGTTTCATTGTCTGAATGGCTCATCTGTATGGGTCAGAGCTGATCAGACTCCACAAGCTGTTTCCCACAGAGCCCATCATTCAGCATGTCTGACCATTCCAGGACATGAACTCTTTACCTTAGAATCAAGGGAGATGTGTGCTGCAGGGAACTGGAGGAGTCAGCACCGCCTTTGCATCTGGCCAGCGGAACGCATGACATTACAGAAGAGCCGACCTAGAAGGCGGGAACGACGCCTGTGGGGGAGTTTTCAAAAACCCAGAGATATTAAAAGAAGTCTGAAGAAAATGCAGGAATATATCAGTGTTTAAGCCTTGTGTCAAACCGTTTTTTTTAGGAACTCCACAATGGCCGATAAGAGTGAAATGTAGCGGAGGCATGTCGAATTAGCCGGGGGCAATCCTTTATCCATGTTCCCCGAGGCATTTCAGGAGGAGGAGGAGGAAGAGGTAGGCGCAGTGCCGGCATAGCAGTTCTGACACTTTAAAGAGTGCAAGCACATCCGCAGTGCACCCCTGTGCCACCTCCACTCTGCATTAGTGTCAGCTTCATTCCTTTGAGTCCTGGACACTCTCCCAAATAGACCAATCATCAAGATCCCTGTGTGTGTGAGAGAGAGGGAGGGAAAAGCATACTGAGCTATCCTCATGACCATGACAGAACCTGCATATCAGCAATCAGTGAGTCAAAGTTCATACATTAAGTCCTTCATTACAGTGCATTTAGTCATAAATAGCTAAAAAGGTACCGCATGTTCTGAAATCATGTTAAAGGAGTAGTTCGGTCGAAAATGGAAATTCTGTCATGAAGTAACCTTTATATATATATATATATTTACATTTACACTCACCGGCCACTTTATTAGGTACCCCATGCTAGTAACGGGTTGGACCCCCTTTTGCCTTCAGAACTGCCTCAATTCTTTGTGGTATAGATTCAACAAGGTGCTGGAAGCATTCCTCAGGGAGTTTGGTCCATATTGACATGATGGCATCACACAGTTGCCGCAGATTTGTCGGCTGCACATCCATGATGCGAATCTCCCGTTCCACCACATCCCAAAGATGCTCTATTGGATTGAGATCTGGTGACTGTGGAGGCCATTTGAGTACAGCGAACTCATTGTCATGTTCAAGAAACCAGTCTGAGATGATTCCAGCTTTATGACATGGCGCATTATCCTGCTGAAAGTAGCCATCAGAAGTTGGGTACATTGTGGTCATAAAGGGATGGACATGGTCAGCAACAATACTCAGGTAGGCTGTGGCGTTGCAGACGATGCTCAATTGGTACCAAGGGGCCCAAAGAGTGCCAAGAAAATATTCCCCACACCATGACACCACCACCACCAGCCTGAACCGTTGATACAAGGCAGGATGGATCCATGCTTTCATGTTGTAGATGCCAAATTCTGACCCTACCATCCGAATGTCGCAGCAGAAATCGAGACTCATCAGACCAGGCAACGTTTTTCCAATCTTCTATTGTCCAATTTCGATGAGCTTGTGCAAATTGTAGCCTCAGTTTCCTGTTCTTAGCTGAAAGGAGTGGCACCCGGTGTGGTCTTCTGCTGCTGTAGCCCATCTGCCTCAAAGTTCGACATACTGTGCATTCAGAGATGCTCTTCTGCCCACCTTGGTTGTAACGGGTGGTTATTTGAGTCACTGTTGCCCTTCTATCAGCTCGAACCAGTCTGGCCATTCTCCTCTGACCTCTGGCATCAACAAGGCATTTCCGCCCACAGAACTGCTGCTCACTGGATGTTTTTTCTTTTTCGGACCATTCTCTGTAAACCCTAGAGATGGTTGTGACGTGAAAATCCCAGTAGATTAGCAGTTTCTGAAATACTCAGACCAGCCCTTCTGGCACCAACAATCATGCCACATTCAAAGTAACTCAAATCACCTTTCTTCCCCATACTGATGCTCGGTTTGAACTGCAGGAGATTGTCTTGACCATGTCTACATGCCTAAATGCACTGAGTTGCCGCCATGTGATTGGCTGCTTAGAAATTAAGTGTTAACGAGCAGTTGGACAGGTGTACCTAATAAAGTGGCCAGTGAGTGTATATATATATTTGTTGACACTATTTTGAAGATTTCCAGTGTAGTTGTAATGATTTTTTTTTAAATTCATAATTTTTAAACAGCATACAGGCTTAGAACGACATGATAGTGAATAAATAATTATAATTTTGTGAACCGTCCCTTTAAGTTTTGTTTTCCCATCATACAGACTTGCAGACGTTTTCCCCTTCATATAGACCTACTGAAAGGATGAAGAGAATTCAGTGAGAAAGTTAATTGTGTTGTTTCCTTAGTCCACGGGAGCTTGTTGTTGCTTGCTTTTAATAGAAAGAACAGAGCAGTAATCCAGAGTGATTTTTCCAGAGAAACACATGATTAAGATGTCAGTGAATCAGGTGATCTCATGGCAGTAGGATGCAAAACAGTGCTGCAAATTATATCCATCGAAAGAATCCATAACTCTCTTATTTTCTCCTTTCTCTCTCCCAATCCATACCCCCACTCATTGACCCTCGGGATGATGCAGGGGGTCTCCAAATTGAATTCCCTGCCTCTGTGTTCCTTTGTGACTGCGTCTCTGATAATTAAGAACTTAATTATAGCTGAAGGGGAAATATCAACAACAAAAAAACTGATATTTTAAACATGAGATTATTGCCTCAGCAATGATTCCCAGGCTAACGATGAGAGAGGTGATCTATAGGCAAGTTACTGCTATGCAAAAACTCAATGAATGAATTAAATAAAAGCAAACCAGTAAGGTAAAACTTTTCCATAAATCCCTTGTGCCTGCCACGAAGGACGCTGTTTGAAGTGAAATCGTGGACATCCTAGCTGGCTGGGAGACTTTGTGGTGTTCTAGGTACGTTGAGCAGCTGAGAGCTGCAGAACAGTGAGTTCCGGCCCTTAGCCTTGGGCTCCATGGTGATTCTCTCTTTCACTCAATCTGCACCGCTGCTTAATTTCTGCGGGGAGCCCTCCAGCTAGAATTTGTTGCAAGCAGATGTTTCAAAGCAGAGCAGGTGATGTTGGGTACCACTGAGACATTAGCCAGAGCACGAGCAGGCATTTGAAACATTTTAATTTTTGGATTGTGCTTTACTGTTTGCATACTGATAAACAGGCAAAACAAATGCATTATTAAAATAGCAATTAAATATTTAAAACCTTTCATTTTGAAACTTCCATCATATTCTGGTCAAATTGATTGGTGACCAATCAAAGCTTTACCAGACACAGACTAAGCTTTATTGTCTCTCTCAAGTGCTCCGAGTGTTGTTCTTTGCTCGTTTTTTAACTAAAAGGAAACGTTCAAATCGCTTAAAACAGACACCATAGCTAATTCGAACGAGTGATGTTCATCTTTGTAATGTAGGCTACAAAATCTGCTTCAAAATCCCAGCGCTGTCGTCATTGTGTATGCCCGCCCCAACGTTTCTGATTGGTGCCTCAATTTCGACGGATTGGAAATGGGCTTCAATGAGCTCTTTGCCAGACTAACTTTCAGATCAAATCTAAATTTGCCAGAAGTTGTCTGGGTTTTCCCAGGCCACTAGCCTGCCGCTCTACAAACTATATTGGAGTGAAACGCCCCTAGTCCAGGCCTAGGAAGAGGCCACTCTTCGTATAATGGGCTCTAATGCCTAAAGGGATTTGAAGGCCGACTTATAAGCCAAAGAGATAGTATCAACTATCCATCTGGAAATGCTCTGTTTCGAGGTAGCTCAGGCCCCTTCGTGCTGCCACCGAATCAAATAAAAAGCTGTTCTAACTACCTGAAAGCAGCAAAACGTTGAATATAAATCCTTAACGCCCTGACTGGACAAAGGAGATTTACATTGTTCTCGCCAACCAGGCGCGAGCTCCTCAGGTGGCGACCGTTCGATGCCGAGGTCCTCCACGGCCTTGGTAATGAGGCGGAGAAGTTTGCCATCCACACTTGGTTTTGGGTGACCGACCACCCTTCACTCCCTAGCCCCTTTTCCACCAAAGCATTTTGAGAGCCGGTTCAGAGCCGGTGCCCGCGCGCGAACCAGTTATTTGTGTTTCGACAGCCAAAGAACCGGTTCTCGGCCAGGAGAACTGGTTCCAAAGCGGCACCTACTCTTTGCTGGACTAGAACCGTTCTTTTTCCACGTCATGCTTACGTCAGGGGCTGGGGCGGGTTTAGATGTGTTCTAAACATCTTTTCTGACCATAATAAAGGATCGCAAAGCCAAGAGAAACATCTGCAGAAACACGACGGAGTCCGCCTTTGTAATTGTTATGCTTGAAGTTAACACAAGCGTTTCTATTTTTTTCATTGAAGACATTATAGACACAAGACAGGGGTACATAACTTATCAGAAAAGATTACATATCAAACGAAAATATTAAAAGACTTACACATTTCGTTTGTTTTTTTAAAGCCTTCATGATACACGAGTTAGAGATAATCCCAAAGTAATGTTGTTCTTGCAAGCGTTTCTAGCTAAGACGTATAGCGACGTAAACAGTGACATAACGGCGTCGTTTCCTGGGCGCTCTAGTGAGTGGAAAAACAAACAGGTTCTGAAGCGGTTCGCAAGTTGAACCAACTCCGAACCAACTTTGAACCAGCACCAGTTCCGAACCAATTCTTTTTTTGGTGGAAAAGGGGTACCTAAGGTGGCGAACGAGCAGGCATCTTCCTTCATCCCCTTCGGACTCCATATGCACAGCAGGCAGAACAGGCTGACCGGCCATGATCGAAGCGAGGAAATCAGAGTGATGCACATGGGGAGGGCATCGGCGGGCATTCGCTCACGGTGTTGGCCTCAGGCATTCTTTGTGAACAGCGCTTTTACGGCGTGGTCCAGGCGAGAGCAGCGGCGTTGCAGGATCCACGTTGAAAATGGCGAGTCGAGCCCGCAGGGTTTTTAGAAAAATGAGGCATTTGAAACTGCGCCTCAAGCTCTTTTAGAGAAAGCAGTAAAAAAAGGATTTAGGCGCCGAATATAGTTGCCTCGCCTAGGTCTGCTCTGTGCAGCAATGCGTTTTAAATAAATGAAAAATTAAAGGATAATTTTTGGCTTCAGTATTCTTACAAAACATGAGAGTACTCTCGTAAGAGAATTCATCTTTGATCACCAAAATTACATATTTAAATGTTGTTTCCTTGAAAAAAAATCTTCAAGCCTTAACCCTTTCACACGTACGATCACACCGGTGCGATCAGTCTTGGTTGGTCCCTGGAGCGTACGATCACACCGGTGTGATTAGAACGCTCAGTGCATCACGTGATCAACTGCTAAATTCAAACTTGCTCTCCCGCGTTGGCTGGCGCTGAGCCAGAGACAGACGCACTCAGTGCTGTCATATATCACAACTATTGAGTGTTTTCAACCACACAATGTTTATTTTAGGTTTCAGACATTTAAATACACATAAGTACTAGCAAAACAATGATGTTGAGTTTGTAAAATGATGTCTGATGTCTATGGAAGCGGCAATAATAATCCTTTCAATTATAATAAGACGACACGTTTTATTCATATCAGATACACATTGTGTAAGTAGCTTAACATATGACCCTATTCTTCTCCCAGTTCACCAGCCACTTACTTTCATGTATTTTCGTGAGAAGTGGAGGAATTGACGTTGTAAATCCAACAGATCCAATTCTCTGAACTGAAAATGAAACTAAAATGGCGCTGCCCATTGTGCATACAGCTCAACTAACGCGATCGTTATAAAGATGTTTAAACAACAAAACACATCCACTTGCACATATTTGACAATCGGAATATCATTGTTGAATGCTGTAGCTAATATATTTGTGAATATTTTTAATCAAAAAGGGAAAATGACATAAAAGCAGATCCTCATTCATTCCGCGCTCAGTTTTGGTTGTGCTGTGTCACGTGACAAGCAATGACGCGTCACCATGGAAACATTAAAGTGGCAAGTTCTAAATAACGGTCGCCTTGAAAAACTCACGCTGGGGGTCAGTTAGAATATTTTAAACTTACGTGTGAAAGGGTTAAAATAGTTTGATTGTACCTCTACACCCTTGCCTCATTTAGTATAGGTGGTTTTATGAATTTGCTGATTAGCCCCGCCTCCACTCACTCACCAGCTCAGAGATCCAGTTATTTCAAAACACCAGTGATTTCAAACTGCGTTTTTGAGAATATCTTTGGTTCACTGCAGTTTTAAAGAGAAAATACTCATTAATGGTATTGATTTATGAATTTGTACATGGTTTGTTTTAAAGGACATTAAAAACACCACATAATATAAACCACATTCAAAGCTTGATTTTGACCACAGGGGATTTTAAACCAGACGCCAATTTGCACTGCTCTTGGTAGGTTGAGTCCATGTTCTTTAATTTGCACATCATCACTACGTGCAGAACTTTCCATTCCCATCTGCGCTTTTTTGGAATCCACTCTCACGCTAAATTTGTTTGTGGATATTAAGTTGGCTTGCTTTGTTTTATCTCCTTTAACTAAACCCAGAATGTCTTTTAAAGATTTTATGTCTTTAACTCGCCAATACAGTGACTTATTTTTTATAAGCTCTTAATGTATCAACATGACTTGTTTTCTAGGAGGACCTGATTAAGAAACCTGTGTTTCTGTACTCTTGGAGGTTCACGCCAGCCGGTCAGATCATAGAATAAGTGCTTTCCATGTTTTAGCTTAATTTTGCCCAGCATAAAACTGTGCATTTTTTTTCATATAGACCAGACTAAAAGACAAAAGTCACTAAGAAACTTAATGGAACCCACTTCAGAGAATGTACACCCTAGGTTCGTAAGAGCTGATTAGTACAGTAATAACCAAGCAACACACCAGGGTAACTTTTAGTTCAACAACATATTTCAACACTTCATAACAATTACGTGCACGCACTAGCTATGGGCCCAAAATAAATCCAGAACAAAATAAAATAAAATGTCCTTTTTCAAAGTGTTCCTTGAAAGTCGTCCTTTTGAATCCCAGAGTTCAATCCAGAGTTTGAGTCAGTTAGTCAATGGGGAAATAGTCAAAGTCAAGGGTAAGTAGTCGAAAAGAACAATCTCGTTGGTACCAGTTTGGTGAACTGACACAATCCTACCAGAGGCTTCCGAAATGCTGTGGTGGAGGTTCACAGGCTCTTTGGGAAGGCTCGCCATCTATGGATCAAAAGTTCACTCGGTATGATTCAAGGCTGGATCATCTGGAACTTCTGCTCGCCTCATAAAAAGACCTGACCTGAATATAGAACAGGTTCAGTCCAAAATAGCTCTTGTTGTACAACTGTTCAAAAATATCATAACATAATTCACATGAATAACCTTATGTCATTACAATGAAATAAAAGAAACTAATGAACATGTTCTCTCTGTGGTAATCCCCTTTTACATAGGATTTTTTAGATTTTGAATCCAAGTTATTGAAATGCAGTTTTTAATTGAAAACCATTTATCTAAATCACTGTATTTGCTTATTTTACCACTTTAATGACGTGTATTTTTTTTTTTTCTGTATGTAACTTAACCTTTAGTTACATATACATCACAAAGTTAAATGTTATAAAAGCATATTTTTTTGTAATGGACATCAACTAGTTTACATTTCTCCTTAAATCATGAAATAAATGTATGTTATCATGTTGTATCCCTTCAATTCAACAGAAAATATTTGAATAATCTCTCCTTGGAGGAGCTAGCATAGCCACCTAGTGGTTTTCCATACACAATCATTAAGTTACACACATTAGCTTACCAAATTTTCAAGATGAGAAGCCAGGACAGATAAGAACGATTTTCTGAATGGCTCTCCAACTTCTAAAACAAAGTATGCAATCGTTTACATAACGAACTAAATCATATTTAACTGTCATCAAAACAGCTTTTCATACCTTTTCTATCAGTTTTTTCTTTCCAACTCGTGGAAGAACCCGAAGCAGCGGTCCATCTGATTTGAAACAATGCTATACAACGGAAGTATTTTAGCGCGCTACTTCCGGTTTCCCGCAAATTAATTGTATTTTTCAAAATAAAAGCCCCATTTCTCATAACGTGACTTTGGGGTAAATAATGATAATAATTAAATACAATTTACTGGTTAACCATTTTTAGGTGGGTTACATTAATTTAGTTGTGTCCTTATGCCACAGGAGCTTGCTCTTGTTACTTACTTACAACAGAAAGAACCAAACAATCCAGAGAGATTCTTCCTCAGATTCGTGAAATGGTCAGAAAGCACTGAGACAATTCCTTGGACATATAAGTTTGAGTGCTGAAAATCTAGCAGTTTTGTTGTTCAATCTGTTATATAATAAATAATTTTGCTCTTACTTTGGGGAACATTTTTACAACACCAAATGTCTTATCTCTTTTATGCTCTCTGCAACCTTTCATGGTGACATGAGGTACGGGCCACTGATGCAAAGCAAACATAAGGGGCCTGGTTGCTAGGATACACATGTACAGTCATAAAACAATCTGCCTCTCTTCAAACACTTGATGCTACAATCATTTTTCCTCATTGTGGACTGCACAATATGTCTTCACAGGTTTCCCTGATTGCAAGAGAATACGGTACACGTCTGGCAGTGCAGCTCAGTTGTGCCTCATCCTTTTAAAAATAAATAAATAAATTGTATTTAATTATCCAAGTATATCCAAGTGTTTCTAATGAGAGTAATGTAGAGTTCTCTGTTCGCTCCCCACGACTTGTTCCTTGCAGAGGTCCGACCTGCTCTGATTGCCTGATTAATATGTTTTGAAAGCTGTAATTAAGACAGGGGTCGACATGCACATAATTCTATTATTTGATCTACTGAAGCAACAAATTTCAGAGTTGAGTCACTCTGCTATGAAAGAGGCTTTGAATTTTAAATGGCCATGTTTCAGTGGAGTGGGTTCTTCCTTTTACTTTTTCATTTTCACGGCATAATACCTCACTTTGCTATGCATGAGTTCATTCTTTTTCAATTTTCTCTTTATGATTCACACAGTCATGGAAAACCTGGAGATATCAGGGAATTTTTTAAATTGCAACATTCAGGCCTGAAGATCGGAGAAAGGAGTCATGAAATTATGTATATGTATATATATATATATATATATATATATATATATATATATATATATATATATATATATATATATATATATATATATATATAATTATGCGTGAAATCCATAAAAAATATCAGTCACACTTTAGGCTCTAATTCTCACTCTCAACTAACTATTAACTACTTTTGCCTCTATAAACTTCAAATTACTGCTAATTAATAGTTAGGAAGTTGTTGAGTTTGGGTATTGGGTAAAATTAAGGGATGCAGAACACGGCATTAATAAGTGCCTTAGTACCTAAGTGCCTAAGTACTAATAAACAGCCAATTTTAGTTTAACCAAAATACCTAAATATAATGTGATGCATCACAAGTGACAGGAAAATTCGTTAGTCAAATTCATTGGTCAAAAGGTTTGGAAGCCTTGATTTCTTTTAACTGAGCTAAAATGCTGTTATTTGTAGCAACACGAATTGTAGTATTATGTCATATTTTAATAGTTGTTTTTATAATATATATATATATATATATATATATATATATATATATAAATAAACAGTAATATCATATTTATTAATATTTTTTAAGCAGGTAAATACTTTTTTATGGTTTCCTATAGATTATGCAGGATGACATGCAATACAAATGTATAATATTATCACTAAATCCATTTTCACCAGCTAGCCCGATGAACTGTCTAAACATATTTTTAGTATAATATAAATGTCTTAATCTATGTGAAGAAAATGACTTTTTACCAGCCATTTGTATAAATGTATGGTCAGTGTGCTGAAGGGTTCTTTCTGATGTAAAGAGTCATTAGGACTGGCTAATATGCAGCAGGATCAGTGGACTGATTGCCTCATCAAATGCAACATTGCCAACTGTTGTTCCGCATGACAGGCAATTGTTTTGATGGAGGTCTGAATCCCACTTGCAAAACTGAAGATCTATTTTCATGGCAATCGGCACAGAGCTGTAATGGGAGCTGAAGCACGTAAACAGAACCGAGACTTGTTGTCAGTTGCAGCTGGGGAAAGACATTTACTCCCATCTGAGGCCAGGGGCTGAATTTCAATGTGAAACTCGTTGGTTCTGGATGAGTTTAGTTGTTATTGCGAATAGGGGCTTTAATGTGCTCAAAACACCTGTTGTATCTGTACCATATTGTCACTACATTTTACGTTTGTTTATTGATGTCTGGCAAATGTACACATTTGGTGAAAAATGTCTTGGCTTTGTTTTCTAACAAAAGTGGGTTTATAAATTCAATCGTATTTAGGGCCATATTTTACTGATCTAAGCGCATGGTCTAAAGCACAAGACGCAAGTGCACTTTTGCTAGTTTAACAACGGGAAAAATGGTCGACGCGCCCGGTGCATGGTCTTAAAGGGTTGTTCCCATTCTCTTAATGAGTAGTCGGAGTGTTTTGGGCGTAACGTGCAATAAACCAATCAGAGTCTCAACTCACCTCCAATTAAAAGCTAGTTGTGCTCGTACTATATCGGATTTTTTTAAAGGGGAATAGACTGAACGCTTCTATAGCGACTGGTCGTGCACAGGTTAAAGACATCTACGGGACTAGCCGGATTCCATGATGTCTTTATGTACACAATAATAATCTTTTATATTGTAGTCCTTTTATTTTTTATATTTGACATGTTTGTGTGCTGCAGCTGCATGTCCCTGTGTGTGTGTGTAATAAGCACGTTGTGCACCCGCCTACAGTCTTATAGTACTAATCCCTCCTTTAAAAAATAGAAAGAAATAAACAAATACTGCGTCATTGAGTTTACAACAGGTTTTTGTTGGTCAATGGCACATTCTTTTAGCCTGACTTCGTCATACTCATATTCTAGTCAGAATATGAGTCTGATACTGCTCCGTAGGGCTTTGATTATGAGGGCGTATCTTAACCGAACCAGGAAAAAAAAAACCTCTGCACTCAATTGGATAGTCAGACAGACCCACAACCAATCAGAACAACGCAGTAAGTCAAAATACTTTGCATCAGTATAGTTGTCAACAACAGAATTTACTTATTTTAGAAGTAAAATAACGAGTGTGTTGCTTCTTTCACTTGGTCCTTCATGAGTGCGACCAAAGGAGAAACCACAACGACCACAGGCTTTTCATTACGTCCCATCTTCTTAGCGACTGTCAGAGCCAGCTGATAAGTTACACTTTTGCCGAATATCTTTCCGATCAACAAATGCCTTGATTGCAGTTTTCTGTTCGTCTATTAAAATTAATGCACTGTCGATTTATTTTACAACAGACGCGAACAGCGGAATCTATACATCTCAATTCTCCAGCTGCAGTCATCTCTGAGGGAGACCAGTTAAGCGCTCTTTGATAACGTGATGATTACATCCCTGCAGATCATCTGTCCATCATCGTATAAAGCCCGCCCTGGCAATTTGATTGGCCCGATCATTTTTTGCCTGATCATATTAACTCCTCAATGGATCGAGTCCAGACCGAACTTCCAGACCAAAAAATGTTGTGGGCGGAGTTCGGGCTGGCATCCAGGCTAACAATCTTTTTCAGTTGCCTTGAAATAGCAACAATCCAACAATACGCCCAAACAAACTTCATTTTCAGACCAGTAAATGAATTAGCTATTTAAACAACATGGCGCAGGATGTGAAAATGATAACTGCGTTGGGCTGAAAAACAGAAAACACTTGCCCGACGACACATAGTGCTGGATGTATGCTAGGGTCCTTAAATGTAACACATACATGTGAAAAATTAAGGAACATTATACAAGACAACCTGTCACTCACTCAAGGTTGCAGCAAACCACAACAATCTAAGCAGTAGGGGTGGGGGAACAAATCAATTATTAGATGCATCGCGAATGCGGACGATTCTGAAAACGATTCACAAATGTCAAAAATTATGATTATTATATTTTTAAATAGTTTTTTTAGATACACATTTATAATAACATAATATTGACATAACGCAAAAGACGGAACTCTGAAGCATGGTCGCCCTCATTAAAAGCTGAAGTGGAAATATTTTGGCTTCTATGAAGTTGAAGGGGAAAGGAGCTGGACAAGAGCCACACTATTTTTAAGCAGAGATGTATGAAGTATTAGAAACTCAGACTTGAGTAAAAGTTCAAGTGCTCTATCAAAAAAGTGACTTGAGTAGAATTTGAAGTGCTCTTTAAGCACCACACTTAAGTAGAAGGACTAAAGTATTCAACATTTTTTGTACTTAAGTATTGCAAGTAGTTTATTTTAAAATTCACTACTTAAGTACTAAAAGTAAAAGTACAAGTATTGTATCATGTAATTATTAAAGAAAGCAGTCAAAAGTTTGAACTAGCAATCAAATAAGGCAGCTTTGACGTGATACAATTGCTTTGGCGCCGCCAAAAAATTTCATTGTAGGACAACCCCTGCATTAGTTGTTAATGTGTGTGTCAATCAATACCATTACCCTATAAAACTGGCGTGTGATTTAGTCAGCATGAAAGCCAACTTGGAAGGAATGATTCGTGAAATTTTTATATTTGTAACGAGTAACTAGCAGAACATTAAAAAATATCGAAGTAAAAGTATTTAATTCATCGAAAATATGTACTGAAGTAAAAAGTAGAAGTATGAGAAAATAACAATACTCTAGTAGTACAGATACAGCATTTTAGTACTTAAGTACAGTACTTAAGTAGTTCTACTTGGTTACTATACATCTCTGTTTTTAAGCTTTGTAAAATAAAACTAAAATATTTCTGAAACACTACAAATATGAGAAACCATTTGACACGTTTCCACCCAGAGGAGGAAAAACACTCGGCTTTACCAGTCAGTTATATTTGATTTACTACAAGTATGCTGCTAGTTCAGGCACACATTTATTTTCCTGTTGGTTCTTTGCAATGTTAATAAAATATATTGTATGTTAATTCTTTATAGGTCATTACTTTGTACTTTTAAAGCAAAATATTTATAGTCACACACACACAAAAAGATTCAGATAATCAATAATCGTTTAGCATTGAATCTGAATCTTAATTCGAATCGTTGGGTGCCTAGACATTCCCAGCCCTAATTCCCATTGGACAAAATCAAGTCCTGCCCTACATTTCATTCAGTTATATCACAGCTTAAAAAGAAAATACAATCACAACTTTCATTTCATGTTGATGTTAAGTATTTTTTACATGAAGCTTTTTTTTGTATGTGTAATCTGAACTACCAGAAAGTCTTTTTTGTTGAAACTTGTCCACTTTAATCATTTAAAAGATTTACTAGCCAGCCCAGCACAGCCTGCTATTTCTGTCAAACCTAAGATGTACTCTATGTCCAGGACTCACATAATCACTGACTTTGTAAACCCACCTACCCAACCACCATTAACCACAAAGGTACAGAGATTGAAATTCAGTCAGTGTTTCATCCAGGTCAGTTATGAGCACGAGAGCACCCCGCAGTTACATAACAGCTGAAACAATGCAGCTTGTCACGTTTTCCAGCCTCGTTTGAGAGAGTTCCTCACACTAATGAGCTCTACAGATGTGTCAAAGCCAGCGGTGGGGAGCGTCATCTCTGTGGTAAATAATGGCCAATTACCCAGCTCAATTAAGCTTGCTCGTTTCTTTTGTACGTGTTCAGAGGCCACATCTGTACAACTGCATTACGGTTTAGAAGGTTCAGCGCTGGAGCTCTGCAGCTCAAAACCAGGGGAGATAAACATGGGTCATATGTGTGTGAACTGAAAGAGGACATAACAATATGCGACTGACGGATAAAAAGGGAGGGGAAAACAGACAAACTTTATGCCGGCTTGTATTCTCATCCCAGGTGTGCAAGAAAATAGAGCAGCCTGCTGAAAATAGGTCACTGTCTTTTTTTTCTTCTCGTGCTGATACGGTCTATTGTAAATATATATATATATATTTTATGGACATAGAAAAGACATAGTGCCTCTGAAATCATGATCAAAGATCTTTTGCCATATCGATTAATAACCCTACAATAGAAAACTGAAATCAATAAAAAAAAAAAAATCTTTGGGTTTGTTTAATTTTATGTTCCAGTTTGTTGCTAGCTTTACCGAATGTTTAGCAAAACATTGCAATTTCAGTATTTTTTTCTGCTTTTATAGCTGCAGTGCAGTTCAAACACCAAGTATCTTGCAGAGTACTGAGAGTGTGATGCTTTTGATAAAGGTGTCATACTTACTCCCAGAGGATTTGATCCTTGGATAAATTGAGCTGCACCAGATATCTGCAGAAAACCGTCTGTATTTCTCTTTTTAGAGAAGGACAAGAAAATTAGACATAAGTACTTGGACATGTTTTTCCTTTTTGAAATGGTTCATGTAATGGTTGTGTGTTTGTGTTTCATGCCTTATTCATTTCAACAGTACGGTCTAATTGAGCATAAAGGTCATGCTGCCTGAAATATATTAATTATAATTAGTGGTCAGTCGATATTTATAATTGGCTATATATATAACTAATAAACACATGCAAAAACAAGAGTAATAACTAAGCAAAATATAAATAACTGCTTGTTGAGTGTCTGTTTTTTCCTGTGAGCATTTTTTTTGTGCATAAAATAAAACCAGTAGCTGTAGTTTGTCATTTTTGCCAAAACATTTTGTCTGATAAATAGCTAAACCAAATTTAGTGTTTTGTTATTCCTTTTATATTAAAAAAAAGTAAAAAAATAAATAAAAAAATAAAACATATTTCCTCAAATGTTGATGGAATTGTATGTTTTGGCAACTACTATATTTGAGTTATTTTACTATATTTTATTTAGTTTATCAGTTTATGTTTATGTCCTTTAAAGTCTGCTGATGACTACTTACAATTCTTTTAATTAATTATAGAACATAAAGTTGACATTTTGACAAGTTGACAAGTATGAACTTTATTAGGTTAATTTACTGTCCATATAAGAACATTATGAGCCCATATGATTTACTTTTTGTGCTAGTACATGAAGGGACCAACCCTCTTGTGAGTTTATTTGACTGACTGCCTGCAGTCCTGCTGTGTAAAATGGAGACACATCATGTGACTATCTAGCACACAGGTTGAGTGTGTTTTATATGAGCATGCCTGTAGCCTATTAGGCATATGTCATAACACATCCATACATGCACAGATCTTAAGGAAATGTTGTATCATGAAAGCATGCTATTTTATGACTAATGCATATTAATGTATACACTACACTGACCTTTCAACGACCATCACCTAATTTCACAGCTGTTCCAAATGCATACAATATGATGAAGTTGGATTGTTCTACGAGAATTAAAATACCAGTTAGACCCTGCGATTAAATGAACTGTCTGCTATGGGTAATTTAAAGGAACATTATGTAACTTTTTGTTAAAAAGGAACATAATTGAAATAATGAGTCAATACATCAATCCTTCGATCCAAAGCCTTATCGATGCCTGCCAGGACTTCTGTTGTTATATTCTTCACAAGTGCGTCGATATCGCAAGGACTCATTGACGCATCTACCATTTTCGGAGAGGAGCGCGTGTTCAAGTCCGTTAATTTTCTGTCACGAAGTCAATGACTGGAATCAGGTTGTTTCCTTGGCATGTCTCGTCACTTCTGCATTTAATTTTCACCCTCCCAGAGATGACATTAAGTTTAAGGAGGGAGATTTTTCGAGGCTTTGCCGGAGCTTGTCGAAGAACACGGCTACTCCATTGAATGAGTCACGTGACCTTGCAATCCTTCTTCCAAAATTTGTTGTTTTTTTCTTACCATGATTCAATATATGGTAAGCCTATTAGTGTTTATATTTTAGACCTATGCAATGATTTTCGGTGAAAATTTCGAAGATGGTGAGAACTAAGGGATTCGAAATGTTCTAAAAGTGATGCTATTTTTGATTACTCAAAAGGCGAGTAAGTAATTTATTGAATGTATAAATTGCCATATGTAGCTCTCTAACAGTTTTTTGGAACTAGTTTAAAGGAAGTTTTGTTTCTGTAATGGGTTAGTTCACCCAAAAATTTAAATTTTCATTAATGACTCACCCTTATGTCGTTCCAATCCCGTAAGTCGACCTCTGTTCATCTTCGGAACACAGTTTAAGATATTTTAGATTTAGTCCGAGACCTTTCTGTCCCTCCATTGAAAATGTATACATGGTATAATGTCCTTGTCCAGAAAGGAAATAAAGACATCATCAAAGAAGTCCATGTGACATCAGTGGGTTGTTAGCATGCAAAAATACATTTTGGTCCAAAAATACCAACTATAACTTTATTCAGCATTGTTCTCTTGCGGTTATGTTGTCCAGTTGTTGGTCCCGGATTTGACGGCTCTGTGAAGCGGCTGCAGGCGGAGGCTGTGGCTGGGAGCTTCGAGCAGACAGCCTTTTTGGGCGACACAGCACGAAGAGGCAGGTCCGTAATGCTCCTCAAATCCGGGACGCTGATGGCTTCTGGCCCATCCAGTTTTCAGAGAAGGTCGGCTTGGAAGATCTGCAGTACGGCCATCAAATGTAATGCTGATACAGCCTGCCCAGCGGCGGTATGAGCGCGGCTGTGCATAGCGGAAGTTGTGCAGCAAGCTTTAGAAGGTAGCGCCGTCTTAGCTCGCCGTCCAGCAGAGGACGGGCAAAGATGGGCCGCTACAGCTTCTTCTACTGGAGGAAGTGAGTAGTATCCTCTGTCTCTAGCTCCGTCCACCATGGAGAATGCTGCTGAGACAGAGGTGCGTACTCTGCCTGAGAAGGGGGCGTTCTAAGACTTTGTGACTTCTTCATGAAGTTCAGGAAGAAAAGGCACAGGCCTAGAAGATGGTGGAGCGCGGTCCCTTTGCAGGAAACATCCATCCATTCGGTCGTGTGCGGGCTGTGCAGGCACCACCCACTCAGGGCCGAGGCTCGCCACGGCCTGTGAGAGCAGACGGATCCACAGAGCTTGTCCAGTCCTCACTGTCCAATGCCAGGATAGAGCAGCTGGCCTCCACTACAGATGCAGCAATCTCGTCGTCATCAATGGCGGAAGCGGTGGCGGATGGCGGCCGTTGTCCGTCAATGAGCAACTCGAGTGAAGCAGGCGGGTGAACCGGCAAGCTTTCACAGGCTGGAGAAGGCTCAGGGACACGCTGAGTACAGTGCTTTTACGCCGTGGCACTATAGCGGGCGGAAGTAAAGACTCGGAGAGAAATGCTAGGCGAGTCCTCAGAGTCACCATGGGCAATAGCTCGCAATGATAGCAGCCGCTGTCAACGAGTGCGAGAGCTGCATGATCCTTAACCAGGCAGGAAGCACAGATGACATGGCGGTCCCCGTCGCTGAATGCGGCTCGCTCAAGCCACAGGAACGAGACATCTTTAAAAAGACGCTGCTCTTTTAGTGTGAGTTGCCAGCAGCGAACAAACACTCGGCAGAGTAAAAGGATGTGAACGGCGGAAAGCATAGAAGGTATGGCGACTGAACGTGAAGGCGGACGAGATGAAGGCCAGTGGTTTCAGATGCAAAAGCTCATCCCGCAGAAGGCTTTTTCTCAGATGGCACGGCTTCTTCAATCCGGATCCAGCGATGCGTGAGCTTCGCTGAAGAGATGAAAAATCAGATTATATCAGCCCATCGAGCTGTATTTTTAGGCCCAGGCCACGCCCGCCATGGTGGGATGTGACGTAGTGGGCACAAAGCAGCCCCATTGGATCTGACGTCACCAAGGACCTCTCTCGATAGGCTGCTGCAGTTGCCACAGGACAGCCAATAAGCACGCGAGCCATCTTGCCTATGTCTGCATGCTGCCGCAATGCGTTTACATTCATCCAAAATTAAGGATAATTTTTGGCTTCAATATCTTCGTGGAAAAGAAGTTTTCCCCTAGCGGAAGATATATCGTAGATACGAGAGGACCTCTCGTAAGACAACTGATTATTTAAAAACATGACAGATATATAAGGCCTACAACTGCAGTAACTCAATGAATTAACTTTGGCAGATTCTGAGCAAATCACGTTAGCAGAAACCAGCAGTTGCCAATGAGATTTTGTCATTAGCTTTAAATCACCCTTTGGACATTCAAGATTGGTTACTGATTGAAAGGAAACACCCATATTTGGGTTGCGTTGTGCAGGAGACTCAGAGCTTTACAATGATACCAGTCATGACAGACTTCAGTAAACAGACAGAACGCGGCATGACGTGTTGGAATGCTAACTTATTGGTAAATCCGGAAGAAACTGACTGCCACAAGTAACAAAATGTAATAAAATAAACATCTTAAAGTATATTTTCAACATGTTCTTGATAGCAGCTAGAAAGAACACATATTGAAGGAGTAATCTACATGTAGGATAACCATATTCATTCGCACAGTTACACACAACCAAACCAATGTTCTTCGGCAAAATACATGCAGTCTTCTTTTTTTACTGTAGAGGGCCAGAAGTTACATAATGTACCTTCAATTTTGCTGAACAAAATTGTTTTTATGAAGAAACAACTTAGCCCAAATGCTATCTTCTTCATTCAATCTTTTTATTCAAAAGTGATTAAACAGATTATTATTGAATAACATCTTAAATGTCAGTTGTTTTTTAAGGCTTAAAAACTGTTGATGCAGAGTTATTGCCTGGAAAACTGAGCCAACACATTGTTAATTCATACTTCCTACCTTTGTTTTTCATAACAAAGAAAATCATGTTGTTTTGGTATGCAATAGTTTTAATTTTTGGATGAAATGTTCCTTGAACAGTGGCTGGAATGCAAAAATCAAAGAATGTTCTTTATTTTTTCTTTTATAACATCTCCTTGAACTCGCTGATGCCGAGTGTTTAATCCCTAAATTGACTTCGGAGTTCCATCTCAGTTATACGGAGGTTGTTAAGTGAAGGTAGCTCATTATTCTGTAGTAAAATGAGAAATAAATTATAAATGCTTGACTGCAGCAGCATGAGCTCTGATGCAGAATTTTGGTTTTACTAAAGCAGGAATGAGTATGATTTTAGAAGGAATTTATAATTATCTAAAAGTGTCATTAAATTATAATTTTTTTAAACTTGGCTTTATCCAACTTTCATTAAGTTCCAGTGCAGAAATGCTATACTAGACGACCAACCTGTAAAAACAAAAAAAAACAAAAAAAAACACACACAATGTGTCAGAGGGGTCAGATTGGGAGTCTGGGCAGACAAAAAAAAGCGAAGCCTGTACTCTGAGACTCCCCAGGGTTTAAATTAACAATGCTCCCATCTGTTCGGCTACTTTGAGCATGTCTCTAATGACAGGCCTTACTTAGCCCAAGACTAACCCACATCCAACAACACTGCACTGGCAAACTAGATCTATCTTTACACGTAACCTTGAGAAACTAGGACTACACAGAAGAGTTTTTCTGGCCCACTTGGTTTTGTCTCATCTGTGATAAGATGCTACATCCCATGGGAGCATCATACTGTAGTATAGAAAGACTGTTTTTGTTCTCTGAAATGGAAAAGAAAGATCAACAGCTTACTTTATTGGGTCAAATGAATGCAGCTGCATTTAAAGGGGATAACAGAAACCGCTTGTGTCCTTGTGAATATGCCATTTTTTTAAAGCTGGAAAAGATCAAAGAGTTCCGTCTAATGCCGCCTCCCCCTTACACCAACCTGAGCATATTTTTACTTCTGTTTAAAAACGCTCAACACCATCTTTAATAATTTGGCATTAGACATGCAGATATGCAGATTGCATCTCTAGCACACCACATCAGCAGAAACACAGTAGCTGCATGTTTAATGAGATTTTCAGTGGAAAGCGATCCTGTGGTGCAAAGTTTCATCTAGCAGGAATGGGTGTGTGTGAATTCAGAAGGTCCTTTTTTGTCTTCTCTGCCCTGTGGCCTTTTCTGCTGTCTGTTCTGTCTGTTCCAGAGTGGCAGTCGTGTCTGGACTGCGGGAGAGAGAGAGAGAGAGAGAGAGAGAGAGAGAGAGAGGCACTTGACTCCCTCAGCGCGAGTTTAGATCTTGCTTACGATGAGCTCTCTGTCGGCTTTGATCCTGAGATTGAACGCTCATCTGTGTGCCACACTGAAACGTCTCAGAGCAGGTCTTCACTCTCTCTTTATCTTTCTTTTGTTGTCTCTTAGGATCCGTCCTTTGTGACAATGTAAGGTTAATGCTCGCTGTTAAGCCACAGTCTGTTTTTGACCTTAAAGGCATAGTTTACCCGAAAATGAAAATTCTTTGAACTATTGAGCAAGTGCTCTGTATGATGCTATTTTCCAGGTATTCTGATGTTATACAATAGCTTATAGAAATGTAATTGATTATTCACTGAATAATATTAAACCTGTTGTGACAACCAAATTTATTTGTCAAATGTACACTCACTGGCCACTTTATTAGGTACCCCATGCTAGTAACGGGTTGGACCCCCTTTTGCCTTCAGAACTGCCTCAATTCTTCGTGGCATAGATTCAACAAGGTGCTGGAAGCATTCCTCAGGGAGTTTGGTCCATATTGACATGATGGCATCACACAGTTGTTGAATCTCCCGTTCCACCACATCCCAAAGATGCTCTATTGGATTGAGATCTGGTGACTGTGGAGGCCATTTGAGTACAGTGAACTCATTGTCATGTTCAAGAAACCAGTCTGAGATGATTCCAGCTTTATGACATGGCGCATTATCCTACTGAAAGTAGCCATCAGAAGTTGGGTACATTGTGGTCATAAAGGGATGGACATGGTCAGCAACAATACTCAGGTAGGCTGTGGCGTTGCAACGATGCTCAATTGGCAAGGGGCTCAAGGGGCCCAAAGAGTGCCAAGAAAATATTCCCCACACCATGACACCACCACCACCAGCCTGAACCGTTGATACAAGGCAGGATGGATCCATGCTTTCATGTTGTAGACGCCAAATTCTGACCCTACCATCCGAATGTCGCAGCAGAAATCGAGACTCATCAGACCAGGCAATGGTCTTTTTCGGACCATCTCTCTGTAACGCTCGAGATGGTTGTGCATGAAAATCCCAGTAGATTAGCAGTTTCTGAAATACTCAGACCAGCCCTTCTGGCACCAACAATCATGCCACGTTCAAAGTCACTCAAATCACCTTCTTCCCCATACTGATGCTCGGTTTGAACTGCAGGAGATTGTCTTGACCATGTCTACATGCCTAAATGCACTGAAGTTGCCGCCATGTGATTGGCTGCTTAGAAATTAAGTGTTAACGAGCAGTTGGACAGGTGTACCTAATAAAGTGGCACAGTGAGTGTATATTGTGTTGTTTGCATTTGTATGCTGTGGCAAAAAAGGCGCTTTTGTATTTATTTATTTTTTTAATGATGCATGCCGTCACCTTCCATTATGTGCAGTAATTAAATATCTGTTAACAACTCAGAAAAAAGTGTTGTAGTGTTTCATGACTCTTAAAAGACTCTAAAAACTATTTTTTGCCCCTTGCAGCTATGATAATCAATCTCATTTTGCAGCTCAGAGAGCAGATGTGCAACCCTGCATGTACCTGAGTCCAAAAGCATCAAACCTGCAATTCATTTATTAAGAGGATTTGGCAGAAACCTATCGCCTCGAGAGAAGAGAATCTGTGCTATTACATCGCTTGATACAGTAACGTAATTACACTTTGAGCAGCCGGAGTGCAGCAGGAGGCCTGAGATATTGAGCCCTGGAATGAATGTTCATTTAAGTCAAATAATACCGAAAGTAAGGTTTAAGTGGCCATCAATGTGATGTAGCAGTTAAAGACACTTGGACCCGGTTCTAAACTCAAAATTGATACATAATGTGGTTCTAAATTAATTTTTATATTGACTGATACATAAAGTGTGGTTCTAACACAAATTAATTTTTGTATGTTTGCATAGTAAAAGTTCATTTAAATAGTTTATTTATATAGCACTATCTATACAGCAGCAGCTGAGCAATGTACAACACATAAAATAAACATCAATCGAAATACCATAAAAACAAAATGAGAAAGAATTTAAAATGAAATAATCAACCATGTAATGCATAATGTAAAAAAGCCTATACTGATAAGTCAGGGTTGGGTAATCGTTTGAATTTGAACGATTCTGATTCCAATTTCAATTCCTTGTTTCGATTCGGTTCCTAACGATTCTGATTCCAATTCTTTTAAGAGGCAGGCTCAAAAAGTTTAGCTAACCTTGTTAACCAACAGTCTTTCTGAAGGAAAAACTCCTTCTGTCACAAATACTCCTTATGTCACAAATTTTGCATTTTGCCGAGAATTTCGTTATTTATAGAAAAGTGAAGCCACACTTTGAACGGCCGGACATAAGCTACTCATGTTCGACTCGCGCGGTTATGCCAACACTTCCAAGTCAGACGCTTCTTCGTTGGTGTTGTTCAGCGGTTTCTTCTTCCGGTCGGCGGACTGTGAATATTGAAACTAGGAATCAAAATTTTAACTTTTGAACGATTCCGGGAAAAAGCGAAAAGTTAGTCCCGGTTCCAAGTCGATACTCGATTTCTCGATACCCAACCCTACTGATAAGTATGTATAGAAGCCCACCAACAGAAATTACATCCAGAATTTGCATAGCTGATGTATATCATAGAATGAGAAGCCAACTGACCCAATAGTCATACTTAAAGTATTTGCAATGTTCTGCAATCATTTAGTGAACATAAAAAAAAAACAGTGAGAAGTAGGGGGCTTTTAATTAAGACTCACTGAACATTAATGTCCATATATTAACACCATAAGCATGTTATGTATAATTAACTAAATACAAATTATTTGAGATTCATACAATATTGAATTCAGTGGATTAATATTATTGTTTATTTCTATATAAAATATTACAAATGAAAAAAAAATAAAGCTGCAGTCTTTAACTTTTTTGGTTTAAAATGTATATACGCGAGTACATCATGAATCCATTTTCCAAACAGTGTTTTTGTCTTATCTTGAATCACTACACCTATAATAAGTACATGGTAATGGACTGCAGCATTAGTAAAAAATATTAAGGCTCGGTTTCACAGACAGGGCTTAGATTAAGCCAGGATTAGGCCTTAGTTCAATTAGGATATAGCTTTTATAAACAGGCCTTAGAAAAAAATACTGGTGTGCATCTTGAGATAAAACAATAGCACTGACAAATTAAGATATGCAAGTTGTTTTTAGTTAAAAAAGCTCAGTCATACATTTTAGTCTGAGACTCGGCTTAAGCTTTGTTTGTTATACCGGGGTATAAAATATGTATATGTGTTCACATTACATACAAATACCTATGAGGTCAGGCTGTTTTTATTCTCCATGCATGCTCCATAAGACTGTAATAGGCCCTCAAGATAACCAAAGTAATCTAAAACAATTTCATTATATTTACAGTAGCAATTTTTAATTCAGCCCTTTTTGTTCAGTACAATTCCATTGTGTCAATCATTGAATTTTTTTTAACTCTGTTTTTGACAATAGACTTTGTGACCATTGATCCAAGTTCTAGTCCAATTTATATTAATTTGGATTCTGCATTCACCACTAAGAATTGTATTTCCCCATGTCTGTATGTAATCTGTATGTAAGAGTCGCCTTTTAAAGAAGCACTGACTGTTTGGATACATTCTGAAGCACCATCATGCCTTGAACAAGTCTTTCTCAGCGTATTTCCGGGTCAGTCAATGAACTGTGGGAATTGATTGTGAGGGAAGTAAATATGCACTGAGAAACAAACAGCACTTGATGCACAGTCGCTCACTTCAAAAGGCCCGTCACCACAAAGACAAATTTACTAAAACTTGAAAGCCACTGTGAGTGAGAACTGTGAATTCAGCGAACCCACTGCCAATCAATATGAACGACAACTAACAAAAGTGAGTCAACAGCTTCTGCTCTATCTAGACAACTAGATCAATTCTCCAGCGAGGCCATTCAAGGCAGGGCGTTCATTTCGAAAAGAAGTATGCAACACAATTTATCCCTGTATTAAAAATCATATCCAATCAGACAGCCATTCAGGTAGGGTATAGACTCATTATAACTCTCAAAAGTGGAAAAAAGCCATGCAAGCTAGTTATAAAAGTTTATAGGTGGCTTTCAAAATTCCATTAGTGTCTAGCAAGAGGTAATTGAGATAATTAGCATCATCATTTCTAACTAAATGCTTTTTAATCTAGGTCATTTACTTCATATTAAGAGAGATAAAGACTTGGGGAATGTATATTTTCAACCCTTTGTGGAATATGAAGTAATTCAGGTAAAAATAGGTTTAATGGAGGCCAGTTAAGTAATTCTGCAAGTTTTTTAAAAAATGAGCCTATTGAGAGAAGACTACTTGGCATTTATGTCCACTCAAGACAGATAATCAGAAAGCTCAACACCACTGGGTATTACAGCTTCATTGAAAATGACAGTTGTACTTTCTTCTGAGAGGAAAACAGAGGACAGGAGGGAGCAAACCAGTTATCATAGTGTTGGAAAGCAGGCTGTAAAGGGATTTTTATTTGATGTTTGTGTACAGTTCTGTGTTTTCAGTCTTTGTGTTTGGGATTTAACAAGAAAAAAATGTCCTCTTACTCTTTAACAAATGTTTTTTTTTTTCATTTTACCCTAACTCTTTCAAAAGGTATTAATATGTGCTATTTAAGTATCAAAAATGCAACCTATATATGCCCTAATACACACCTTTTAGTGGTAAATGAGGTACAAACACATACATTTGGAAAGATACTGACTGTTTTTGGACCATTTTATTTCTCAGAGGAAAAGTACACAACTGTACAAACTATTGCATGTTTATCCTTCACAGCTTTGCATGTGTTCAATTAAATATGTCGTCCACCCTGACCAAGTTCCGTAAACCGTCTGATCCCTTTAA
Source organism: Hybognathus amarus (assembly GCA_030378365.1). NCBI lineage: Eukaryota > Metazoa > Chordata > Actinopteri > Cypriniformes > Leuciscidae > Hybognathus > Hybognathus amarus. The sequence continues at coordinate 285,568 of JAQIUQ010001547.1, forward strand.
GAGACCATTGTGAATTTTTATATATACTTTATGGTCTACAACTGTGCCACATGTCTGGATATAACTGATTTTAGACACCATCATTTGATCCTCATTTGATGATTACTGCAGCCGTGACCAATAAAAATGTACACAAACATCTCTTTTTAATGACATTTTCTTCACAGCTTGCTTTCTGTGGCCATTAATTCCACAACATTAATTATAAAGTACTTTTTTTTTACCACATTTAGCGATGGTTTTTGCTTTAAAATTCTGCATGCAAACGTGGTGCGATTGTAAAATTTGCCCCTCTGAATTACTCTGCACCATTGAACTGCCTTAAACATTGGTTTTGAGCAACCCACAATGCAGCTGTTCAATGTGAATTCATGTGGTTGGGTACCATTTTACACAGCTGGGTAAAAAGATATGACTGTTACTGATTATTCTGAACAATATCTATGCAGTTAGTTTTTCTAGAGGGCAGTAAGTGCTCTAGCACTTTCTTCCAAGTTGAGAGAGATTGATTTACCAGTACAAGCTAAAACCGGTGTGATTTCTCATGGTTCAAATCCATGTATAACCCTATGATGTACAGGTAGATATTTCAGTTTTGGCTATTGCACTACTGGAAAAGAAAGCTCTGAAATTTAAGTTGGCCAGTGGCAGTGGAAAAATATCTTAAATGTAAAATGCAACAGTTTAGTCAATAATGTGTTGAAATACCTACTGAAGAAAGCTATTTTAACAGATTTAGCACTAAGTTTGACTCCTTCATTGCTAAGTGACCCAGTTTCATACCGGAAAGACTCCATAATCTATCCAGTAGGCAAGATGAATAATTATGTTGGAGGAAAGAGCTTTCTTGCCTTGTAACAACTGACAACAATACAAACATTGGGTGTGAAATCTGATTTGGCCATTTCAAAGTTTTCAAAGGCATTCCTTAAATGATGTTTTCATTAGACAAAATTCGGGAGGAGCATGTTCAAATAATCAATCCAATTAAATGGTCATCAGCAATCATTATGACTATCCCATCAGCATGAGAGGAAGTATATACACTCTTAGAAGAAAAGGTTATATATAGAACCTTAAAAGGTTCTAAAGTGCTACGTATTTGGAATCGCTAAAATGCAATGCATGAATGATCACAAAATTCAAGATATGGGTTAAAGAATTTAATTAATCAATATCACACTGAAGAGTGCCATTTCAGTTTTTATCTTTCAAAAATCAGCATGATTAAAATGGGATATTAAGTTAATATAACAGTTTAATAAACAATAATTTAATTACAACTGCAAAATGTTACAGAATAATGTAATATATGAATGAATAATAGCCTATAAAGAACATTTGTGTCCAAAAGGGTTCTTTCTTGTCATTATCATCATTTTTTGGGGTAACACTTTACAATACTAATAGGCATTAATTCATGCTTAACTGATGCACAGATAATACTGAATTAATGTATAACTAATGATTATCTAAGCTATTCATTCATGATTACCACATTAGGAACTAATCAAGAGTCTGTAAGGTTAATGTATTAGTTCATACATGAATTGTTATTAATTAAATATGTAATTGGATTAATTCCATAATAACTAATTTTTTTAACTAATAGTGTTAATTAATATGTTAATTACCAGAATGAGCCAAATCCTTGTATTTCAACTACCAGATAATATGACAGGTACACTAATATGCATTAATATATGATTAATTACTTCATTGTTAGTGCAAATTAATACAATTACAAAATGAATAGTTCATAATGATGTGCCCCAACAAGTAAAGTCATAACATAATGATACCTTTGCAAATCATTAGCTAATGATTAAATAAAGCAGATAACTGGAAGTTAAAGTGCATATCTTTGACTAATTGTGGTAATTAACACATTAATTTACACTATTAGTTAATAAAATATGTTATTAAGGAATTAATACACAATGACACAGTGAATTAATAGCAATTCATGTGTAACTTAATCTATTAATCATATAGACTCTTTATTAGTTGATGATGCAGTAATCATTAATTAATGGTTTAGTTCTTCATTAGTTATACATTAACTCATGATTGTATGTGCATTAGTTAAGCATGAATTAATGCATATTAGTGCACCCGTATTGTAAAGTGTTACCTTTTTTTGCATAAAAGATCCTTTGCAGTTGAGTAAAGAACCCTATGCTACATATAGAAGAGTTCAGATGCAAAAGCCTCTAAGTGCCATTTGAAATTTTCTTCTAAAATGACAATTTTTATCAAGCTTGTATATTTAAGTTCAGTAATTTCACTTAAATGGCAATGAAGATTACCTATTAATTGTCATTTAAGTGAAATTACTGAACTTAAATATACAAGCTTGATAAAAATGTTTTTCATTGTAGAAGAAAATTTCAAATGGCATTTAGAGGCTTTTGCATCTGAACTCTTCATATATAGAACCCTTTTTTCTAAGAGTGCACTTATATAGGCACTCAGTCGACTACATTACTTGACAGTTTTCATCATCCCTCCACCACCCTGACTCCTCGCTCTTGGCTTGTTCTTTCCACAGCCAGGAATTTATGGGGTAGTACTTCAAGGTTTGGACCAATATACGTGAGTCCTCTCCTCAGACAGGACGCCAATCCATACCATTTATTCTATCAGACTTATTTGTGATTGTGAACTTGTGAATTGTGTTTTTCTGTTAACCTCAGCTATTGCATCACCCAAGACTTTCTCAAAATAATCGCATAGTCTTTTGGATTGTTCTGCGAGATGAATTATAACATTTATATAATGGCTCAGACTTCTTGACATATCTCTGTCTGCCACAACCAGATTACACAATGTTCTCAAACGCCATTAAATCTGTGTTGCCTCCAGGTCGTTATTATAGATACGGCGGTATCAGTAGTTCTGTGAGAGCAGGGACAATGATCCACAGTGCTCAGTTACTGGAATGGGGTAGACAGGAGGGATCTGCTTTTCTTGTTATCACCATCTCATTATAATGATGGGAATATTAGATCATAGCCTGTCATGCCTTATGTTGGGTTCCCCCACCCCCCACTTTGCCGTACACTGACGTGTAAGGCGGAGGCGCATCACTCCTCAGTGTAAGAAACATGAAATGAATGGCTTGACACTTCACATCACACATCAGTACAAACACTGTGATGAAGGAGAATGAGTGACCCAGTTGAGACATGGGGTTGAGGGGGTCAAGAGACTGGTGTCTGGAAAAGAAAAGGGAGGAAATGCACCTGCTTCTCAAGAGCACATACAACCGATATGGCATGGGATGCCACTGGTTATGTCGTTTTACACTAACCGTACGTTCACACCGCCGCCGGCGAGAGCGGCAAAATTCGCTCTTGCCGCTCTGTCAACGACGCCGTGGAAAGATTCGTGGACGCTCTGATGCTCTGACGTAGATCGAATGCGTGATCTTTTTTAAAACGGTATTTAAAGGGGCCACAAAGCAAACAAGCATGTCGGTCGTTATTTTTGCAGAAAATTGATCGATGGAAATAACATGTTTTGCTAATGAAATAAACAAATTAAAAGCCATATGTGTTTGGTGTGGCTTTTGTGTTCATGGTTAAGTGCTATTATAATTTGCATTCCCGCTGAAAAAGTGTTCTAGCACGAAAATCTTGCCTATAAATAGTGCTGCGCGCCCTCTTATCAAATTCAAATGATCAACCTCCTCTATTTTGCTTGGGAACTAATGTGGCCGGAACCAAAGTTTACAGGACTGCGTTCTCTGGAATTCTCTCAAACGGAACACTTCTACATTCCGATTGGTTGCCGCTGGTTGCCGCCGAACCGCGTCATTGCTCATTACCATAAAGTTGAACTGATTTCAACTTTCCTCGCCGCTCTCACCGTCCAAGACGCGCCGCGCCGCCTCGCCGGAGCTCGACGCCGGCTCTCAATGAAAATGAATGACTTCCGGCCACTTTGACGCTCTCGCCGGCGGCGGTGTGAACGTACGGTAATGGTATCATGGATTACTATTATCATATATATTGTAATCCTCTCAATGATTCTAAAATAATGAAAAACAGTTCCAAAACACTTTTTTTTTTTTTCCTAAGAATTTCTACTAAATCAAACCTTACTCTTTTCTTTTTCAAATTTTGAATCACCTTTTTACCTGACGTGTTCTATTGTCTCTTGTTGTTCACAATACTCACATCTGCCAGTGTTACGTTTACCTATTTTAAATAGTGCTGTTTAGTCCTGTATGTCCAAATCTAAGTCTAGATATAATTGTCTCATCTCTCCTTTTTCTTCCTGAACATCTCATTTTCCCCACTTTCCTCTGAATTTTGTAAAACCATCATCCTTTTCTCTCTTCTTCCCATTGCTTTTGCCACCTTTTCTTCAAAATCTGTTTAATAATGCTTTCATTTCCATCTTACTGATGTTAACTTCTACATCAATGTCTTTTTTTTACTTCTCCTTTGCAGCCTTATCTGCCTTTTCGTTTCCTTTAATTCCAATGTGTGCTGGTACGCATAAATAAACCTGTAATACCCATCATTTGAATCCTATATAATGCTTGATGCACTTCTATCAATTTATCTGTTCTACTATCTGAATGACTGCTCTGTAAACTGAGTAATGATGATGCAGAATCTGAACAAATAATAGTCTTACTTTCTCCATCCACTGTACTGCTAGGAGAATTGGTAATATTTCTCCTGTGTATACTGATACATTATCCCTTATCCTCTTCACTCTTCAAATATGAAACTCTTGAACGAAAAAAAAACCTATTATCTAAATTTTTGATGCATCTGTGTAAATCTGAATATAACTATAATAATTATCAATATATTCGTGTACAGTACGAATAAAAAAATAGCCTCATGTCTTTGTTGTTCTTTCCTAATAATACTAGAACTACTTTTACTTCTGGTAATATCCAAGGTGACAAGGACATGTGGTAAACATGATGGCTAAAATACACATACTGTAAAACTAATGGCATGAAGGGAAAGATGTGAACAATGTGAACAATGAAACAATGAACCAATAACATGACACATAAGGGAGCATGTGGCAGGATCACATGAACTGGGAATCACAAGACATAAAACATGAACCAAAACAAGAAGTGACAACTATAATGCATGGATGTATGTTTGATACAGAATTTCTACCAATATTTCCAACTCCAGAATTAATATAAGGATTGAATGTACTGGGTGTAGTATTAAATATTTTGCGTTGTGATTTTATCTTTATCTTTATAAATTAACAGTTGTGAAGGACATGGTAGGCTATTGCATGTGTCAACATTGCAATGACCAATATTGCACTGCCTCAAACCATGGACAGTGTGGTCCGAGGCACTGAGAGCTGAATACCAGGCAGCAATGCAGAGAAAATATCAGCTGAACCAGCAAAAAGTGTCAGCAAAAAGAATTTTGCAGAACTTTACACCATCCCTAATTCAGGTAAAATAAGTTCACTAGTAGTTGTTAGGATGTGAAAAGTATCAGTCTGGCTTTGTGAGTCCGATACTGCTGCAAAACTTGAATATCTTTTGTAATTTCTTTTAAATGCGTACATAAATCACTCAAGATATGTATATCATTTTTAAAATATCTCAAAAATGGTCTTAAAGACCAGTTTTACATGTTTCTGGGATTATCAGAGGGTTTTTTACGCAATTCGTGATGATGTTACGTTGGGAGAAGCAGAAGAAAGGGCGCCTCAGCCTAGTATTAGAACTATGACGACTGACTGGGATGAGAAAGTGTTGGCAAGAAGAGCCAACATGCATGATGGCCCGCAGCCGTATAATTTTTAACCTGCTAGACTTGAGAGGGCAAATGAAGAATTGCCAAGAACTGATGGCCTTCAAACCCAATTAAATGCATGGTCAGTAAAGAGTTGGTGAAGTGTCCTGGTGAGTTGCTATCATTTAGCAATGATTGTATAGTTTAATAGTGAGAGTCCAGAGTGAGGAAAAATATGCAATTTGGCACAGTTGCTGTTGCTTCAAAAAATAAGATGTGGTTCTGATACTGTAGCTTGTAATGCAAACCAATGAGATCTCATTTTGGCAATAATTTTGACAACGATGTCATCTCTACATGAAAAACCAAAGAAAAGCCTTCATTTTAGACGATATTTAAATAAGACGATATTTAAATGCTTGCTTTTAAAACCAAAGCAGTGTAGTTTTCACTGAGTGGACAAAACATAATGCAATCCAGTACAATGATGAGCACAGTACATCCAGTAAAATCAGATTGACTGAGAAATTTAAGCGGCCTTAGAAATGTGTGTGTGTGTATGTGTGTGTATATATATATATATATATATATATATATATATATATATATATATATATATATATATATATATATATATATATATATATATATATATATATATATATATATACCCAGTATATATGCTTCATAGGGTTACAAATTATTAGAAATCATTATGCAGTTATTGACTAGTTGGCTATTATAATTCTTATAATATTTTGTATTTGAGCTAAGTATGTTTAGAGACAATCAATGTGCTGCTTTATTCTTTCAACAATCTCAATATTAAGGCCATACAATATATTTAAAATTAATAAAGCTTTCAGTATGTAGTGGTTGTGTTTAACACATTTTTCCATATTTAAATGCATTTTACTCCCAATATCAGTATAGAAATATCACGAAAGATTCTGTCTGGACTTGCTTATCAGTAATTATGAATACTTTGAAATATGAACAAAACTCCTTACAGTATATACCAAAAAGTTTGGGGTCATTAAGAATTTGTATTTTATTTTTTGGGGAAATAAATAAGAAATCAATACTTCTATTCATCTTTATATATTATTACTGTTTTTATTACTGTTTTTTTGTGTATTTTTTATCAAAAAATTGCAGCCTTGGTGAGCAGAAGAGACTTTTTTTAAAAACATAAAAAATCTTACCGATCTGAAACTTTTGACCGTAGTGTGTGTGTGTGTGTGTGTGTGTGTGTGTGTGTGTGCGTGTGCATATATATATATATATATATATATATATATATATATATATATATATATATACATACTGTATATATATATACTGTATATATATATATATATATATATATATATATATATATATATATATATATATATATATATATATATATATACACTGTATATATATATATATATATATATATATATATATATACGTATACATATACATACATACATACATACATACATACAGGATTGTTTATCCTGCATCCTCAATAAACAAACTACAGTTAGTCCAAAATGCAGCCGCTAGAGTTCTTACTAGGTCAAGAAAATACGATCATATTACACCGATTTTATCATCTCTACACTGGTTACCTATTAAGTTCTGTATCAACTACAAAATACTACTAATGACCTATAAAGCCCTAAATGGTTTCGCTCCTATGTACTTAACGGACCTTCTTTCGCCATACAATCCACCGTGTTCTTTAAGATCACTAAATTCAAGGCTTCTAGGTCATTCCTAGGATATCTAAGTCCACTAAAGGAGGGAGGGCGTTCTCACATTTAGCTCCAAAACTCTGGAATAGCCTTCCCAGTACGGTCCGAGGCTCTGACTCGCTGACACAGTTTAAAACTAGACTAAAGACGCATCTCTTTAGTCAAGCATTCACATAATGCTTACCTTTTAGTCCTCTGTTATGCCATACAGAACCGTTTGCCGCTGAAACTGCTTAACGCACCAGTTGGGCTCTACAGCCTTTTAGACAAACGGTTCGTACGATGGTTGGGTTGCGGAGAGTTTGCGAGATAGTGATTTTCTAACATCGAACTGCCGTATAATGGAAATCATTATGAACATCAGCTATGCTAATTATTTCCCATCTGCCTTTCTGCTGTTATCTCTGGACGTTTGTCCCGAGAAAAATGGCGTTCGTCAGGTCCAGTTTGTATCCAGCCTCTCACTGGGAATTCAGATGCCCCAACGCCTGTGAAGAGACGACTCAACGCTGGCGATATGTTATGGCGCCGTGTTACATATAAACAATATTTATATTTAATATTATATATAAACAATATGAATGTAAGCCAGAGGAGAACTGGCCCCGACTGAGCCTGGGTTCTCCCAAGGTTTTTTCTCCATCCAATCTGATGGAGTTTTGGTTCCTTGCCACTGTCGCCTTGCTTTGCCTTGCTTTTGGCTTGCTTAGTTGGGTTTATTTAACATTTAACAATATTATTGATCTGTGTTGTACTTCTTTCATGTTATCACTGTGAAGCTGCTTTGATACAATCTGTATTGTGAAAAGCGCTATATAAATAAATGTGACTTGACTTGACATACATATACATACATACAGGGCCTGAAGTTAACTTTTGCCACTCGGCCACTGTGGCAGGTGGATTTAAAAATTCACCTGCCACAGAGACTTTTTACCAGCCATTTTTTTTTTTGCCTAACAAACGTGGAGAAAAAAAACCCGTGAATTTCACAATACAGTTCTTTAACTTGTAAGAATACATATATAATACAGAATATATATATATATATATATATATATATATATATATATATATAGTATAGGCTATAATATAGTACTCAACAGATAGACCTACCGGCAGCTTGTAAACAAATCACACGCGGCTATGTTGATGGCTGATTTAGTCACGTAGACAGATCCTGACAGCTTTTAGTTACAGCGTTCAGGAACCGTTAACTGATGAGCTAAATTAATATTGTTATTACTGGTAAAATTACCGGGTACCGGACATTCTCTCATCGGTTCCCGACCCGAACTCCCAACATGCACAGTTGCACATGCACACACGTGTGCAACTGTCATTGTACTGTAGCCTACATCAGCGTCACATTATCTCATCCCATCTCACCAACAGTTTAATACTCGCACATCCAAACGAAGTCAGAAAAGGGCCTCATCTTCTTTCTGATCGCATGAACATTACGAAACAACAGTCGCTGTCATAAATCAGCCGCTCACGAACCTTGTCATTGCCGCCGATTGTTCACTTTGTATTAAAATGTTCTCTCGACTTTTCTTATGATCCTCATCTTTTTGATCCTCATCTTTTTGGCCTCTTTATCCCAGCAATGTGCTGCCACATTTCAGCCAACGCAAAAGTTCAACGCAATAGCGGACTTCGTTGAAATGTAAAAATCCTAATGAATCACTTAATTCTCATTGGCTACCTGCCAATGTGGCAGGTAGATTGACGGTGTCACCCGCCAATAGCAAAATTCACCCGCATTTGGCAGGTGGTCGGGTGTTAATTTCAGGCCCTGCATACATACATACATACATATTCACTGCAAACTCAGTTCACACCTTATTCGATTAAATGATTTTGAATTAGTTTGGGTGTATTCAAATATACAGAAAATGTCCACCGACCTTTGAAAGTCAGATTAAGAGGTAAAAAGTAGTCTATCAATACTGACTCAAAATCATGAACCTGCAGAGCATTATAGACCAATATTATAAATTTTGGAACCAAATACCCCCACAAGAATAGCAAAACCTAAAATTTGTGGGGACCATCCAATAAACACTCTAAATAATGTTTCAATGGAAATCTAAAACTGCATACCATTTTCTGTGAGGGAAAGATTTAGGGGTTGAGGGATAAAACATCATTAGCTCAAAACAAAAACAACAGAAGTGAGTGGAAAGACCCCATCATGACCGAAAAACAATTGTGTGTGGATGTGCTGCTGAAAGTGATGCCTTCTCTGGCTCATCAATCACTGATAAATGGCAGATGGCTGGGACAGGACGTGCGCTAACATCATAACGGCGGAAATGCAGCGGGAGCTTTACCTGCTGCTAATCCACTTAGCCAAAGACAAAGCTGTTTTAATCATCCCTCTCTCCTTCACTCTCTCCCTATGCTCTGTGATGGACAGAGTAAAGCCTCCCAGTAGGACAGAGATGAAGGCAGAAAGAGCTTACTCTGCATATTTGTGTTACTGACACAAGCTTAAACAGATACTCATTCCTTCTTCTACTGGTTTTAATAAGCAGCAGCAGAATCTATTGATTTCAGAGGATTATTAGTTCAGGGTTATCTGTTTATACACATTGTCCTTTTCTCTGAATAAAGAAATGGCTTTGTATTGTAAAGTATGTAATTAAAAATAGGAGCAATAGTTGTTAAACACTAAGACGAACCCATGTTTGTTTGCGGGCAGGTTTTGCAGGTTAATGGAATAACTGCATATTGTTTATTCATGTATAATGTTTTGGTTGTTTTGATTATATGAGCATGTTCCCCCTGAGTTTTTGTTAGGAGCTCCATTAGGAGAAAAGGCTCTAAAAATCAGGGTTTTTGTGATGCGAACCAGGCATTGTTTTTACGAGAGCAATGTTTACAAGGACGTTACATTCAAAACATAGCATTCAATAAAAAGCGAAGGACATCATGTACTCTGTCATGCAGTGTTCTTCTCAGTGAAATGATAGCAGATTATAAATTATTTCCTGGTCGTAAATAAGCTGGTCAAAGCTTCATCCAGCTTAGCCGAGTGACAAATGGGCTGTTTACACAACACTGTTTTCAACTAAAAACAGAAAGATTTTGTATGCGTTTTGACCGTTCATTTACATGACAAAAGCGTTTTGGGTGCCTGAAAACGCGAACTTTTTGAAATTTTATCGCCATCGAATGGCCTGGCAGAACGTTTTTTTTTTTTTTTGTCATTTTCGCGGATCCGTGTAAATAGGGAACGTTTTAACAATGTCGTCTGTATGCGGAAAACTTCTTCGGTTTAAGCATATCGTTGTCATGTAAATGTACCCTTAAAGGGATAATTCACATTGATTTACGCAAAAAAGTAACCCTCATCACATTGTGCGTCAAGTTCAAGGGTTACTCTTTTGCGTAAATCGAATGCGCAACTCGTTATTTTAGTTTTAGTTATTTTAGTTTTAAATATGGATATTTTTCTTACACGAATGAATCGCTTCACTTAAGAAGGCCTCTATTAACAATAAATAGATGCAGTTTGATGGACTTCCAAAGACAAACAGCCATTTACCGCCATTATAAAATTTGGAAGGGCGAGGACATTTTTTATATACTGTAACTCCGATCTGAAAGAAGAATGTCATATACACATAGGATGGCTTCAGGGTGATTAAATCATATGCTAACTTTCATTTTTGTGTGAACTGTCCCTTTAATTTCAACTTTTTTATGCATTACATTTTTTCCCACTATAGGTCATAAGAATCATGCCACCAAACCAGAATCATGACACCAATATAAATGATCAGTCTTGTATCACCCCTACTCTCATCAACATAGCTACACTATCCAGCTACCTTTCCTCTCACCCTGATTCTTCTATTGTCGACTTTTTAATTGCTGCGCTCTCTCAAGGATTTCGGGTTCGCGTTTGTTCCCTCCTCTCTCATTCCCTTTGTAGCAAAAAATCTAGAGTCTGCTCTAGCTGAACCAGTCACATCTCTTCAAGTCAAGTCTCTTAGATAAGGAGTTAAATAAAGGTTATATTATCGGCCCTTTTCGTTCATCTACTTTTTCTGTGTATCGAATCAATTCCAATGGCATAGCCACACGCAAATATTCAGGAAAAAAAGCACCTGATTTTCAATACGTCTTCTCCCCATTCCAATTGTCTTGCAAGCGTCAATGAATGCATTCCCCCAGAAATTCTCACTTTACTATGCTTCGGTAAACTACGCTATTCATCTAATTAAGGTAGCAGGTTACGGCGATTGGTAGCCAAAGCAGACATTACTGATGTTTTCAAGATTATGCCCATTCACCCTTCCGATTGGCATCTTTTCGGTGTCAAATAGGATCATCTGCTCTATTTCGCAATGAGACTCACCTTCAGGTGCAGAAGAATCCCCCCACATTTATTGCTTATCTGAGGCCTTGTGTTGGATTCTGTGTAAAGTTTGCAAGCTCACATTTGTTCTTCATTTACTCTATGATTTTCTACTAATAGATTTTCCATCGGCACAAAGCTCAGTACTTAACTCACTTAAATCATTAGTCAGTGACTTGGGCGTTCCCCTTTCATTTGAGAAAACGTCTCGGTTGCATATATAACCCTCTTTTCCTGAGAACAGGGAACGGAGACGTGTCCTCGGGGAGTTCCCTGACGAATTGGAATTGGGATCACGCTAGGGAGCCAACTGCCTTCGAGAGAATAAAAACGAGCCAATGAAATTGTCATGCAAAATGTGCATTCCGCAAGCTGCCTACCAGCGCAGGTATAAAGGGGCGTAAGTAAACATTGTATGGTGCTTTTTGCTGAGGAGGCGAACAGAGTTCAGTCCTCTGCGAAGGTACAGCAACATGATGAAGGGACAACACGTCTCCATTCCCTGCACTCAGGGAATGAGGGTTACATACGTAACCGAAGACGTTCCCTTTCATCCTGGGAACTTTCGTCACGCCAACACCTCTAATAGTAGTGAGCGCGCAACCTGGGAGGACAAGGCTCAACTGTAGCTTCATATGCTTGGGTGATAGCATCCACTAACCAGTGATCTAACCTCTGCTTAGAGACAGCCTTCCCCTTCTGCTGGCTTCCGTAACCTGACAGGCTGATTGCTGATCTGAGGACCTGAAGCTTTGCGTTCTGTCAGAATGATCGGTACGTGCCGCTCTGTCACGCCCACCTCTGGCTCATCGTGAGCTGGGAGTGGTCGCATATGTAACAGGCCGAGCAGCGTCACTGCGGCTGCGGCTTATATGCCTCAGGGGCCTCTGAAATTGTTTCAGTGGAACTGCTATCCTGCCTCGAAAGGACCTGAAGCAGGTCAGCACTGACTAGACATGTTCCTCCGTGAGGCGCGCCGCTTGGGCAACCGAGTCCGAACTCCATACCGAGATAAAGACATCCTCTGCATGGGGCAGAGTTTGCACTTGTCCCAGTTGACCTGAAACCCCAACTGGCTGAGGTGCCAAGTGAGCCAGAATGAGCCAGTCGTCGAGATAGTTGAGAATGCCAACGACTTGTCTGGAAACAATGGCCGCCTCGACGACTTTTGTGAAGACAAAGGGTGACATTCGAAAATGCGGTTCTGCGTGAGCATCTTGAACAGAAGTTTGTGCAGGACAAAACCAATAATTCCTTTTGCTCTTAGACCTCTATGGTCAGAAATCTCAGAACACGACCTCACACTCCAACAAACTCTCCTTTATCCATTCTACTGAATGGACTTCCAGTGTCAAAGCAATGGTTTAGAACTCATTTAGCTTCCGTCTTATGCTCTGTGGTCTTTTTCCACATCTACTGTTATACACTGGGCATTCTTTTCAGTTTCGGAGCTGCAACGACAGTATCGGAATGCAGTGTTCCCGACTCCACTATCCAAATGCTCTGCAGATGGTCATCCACGGCATTCAGGACCTGCATCAGATCCGACACGCAAGTTCTACTGAAATGCTCTCAATCCACAATCAAAGTAAACATCTCACTAACTACTGGTGGTGGTTAATTACGATCCATGCTGTAGGTTTAAGTCCATACTGCCCTTCTTGGCTACTTTAGCTCTATAGCTGCAGCCAATCGTAGCTTACAACCCTAGTTTTGTTCTGTTACCATCATCTCAGCCCATAGCTAACTAATACGTAGCTTTCATGGTTATACCATAAATACAACGCACCAAAGTTATTCATAGCTACTGCTTTTACAATGCCTATCGCGGCTTTCCGCTTCTGCATCAGCTTTAATAACTTCAAGCCTATAGTGGCTCTCGAAACAGCTCTGCGATCACTACATCAATGTTTCACAGCTAATCCTCTCAATGCTATCGAAACTTTTGTCTTTCGATACATGTACTCTAGATAACGAAACATCACTATCCAAAGTAGCTTCCACGATTGTACACTAAACCCTAGTATTTCATGGCCAATTCGCGGCGTGGTCGATGAATGCATATCATAGCTTTCTCATCACTATCCTTCCCGTCACTATCGATCTCAGCCTATCTCCTCGGAAAGTCGCTCTGGCAACAGCCAGCCCATATCGTTTATAAATGCAAGGCCATCACGGACCTAGTTTTAAGACAGCGTGTGAGTGCAAATAGCTTCACCATTCAGTTTTGCTTCCAAATTATTCTTTTATACATGTATCTTCTTACCACGGATACATGCAGCTTAATAACATTTTAGTCTATCGAGGCTTCATTCAAAATCTACACCTACTTTCGTTGCCAGACTGGCTCTTAACTTATATTTAGAAGAGGATAACTTAGCAGCCAGCTCACATATAGTGACACTCATAGTACTTTTATTAAAATTCACAGCATCAACCTCAATTCAAGGCCTTAGGTCGTCTCACTGTTAATGTCAATTTTGAAGCACGCTAAATATGTCTTAACTCAAGCTGTCTCATCATTCTAGTTCCTTGCACATTGTACCTTAGATGCATAATCCTTAGTTAGAAAATGTTAATTCAAGAATATGTCTATATTGTCTTCCTTAATTTGACTAATCCTCCAGCATTTTTCCAGAATCCTCATAGGTACGCACGGAATACATCTCATATTCCTTATTTTTTGGGGTAGGCTCCATTATAAGGCAGGACCTACAAGTTAACTACCAAACATGGACGAAGCCTACGCAAAAGAACTTTAAGACGGAGCTTGTTAAGGGTTTACTTTTATTGTCCGTAAATTATTTTATAAAATTAAATCAATTTCATACAAGAATCCTCCAGAGTCTTTTTGTTAAAACTGATATTTCTATCAGAGATCTCGGCCTCCATTAGGGGCTCTAAACTAATGAGCATCAGATGGAGCTCACCCAGTCCCAGATAAACCACAATATAAAACCACAGAGAAAAAAAAAAGTTCAAGTATTGGGAGCACCATCTCTCTAATTAAAAAGCATCCAAACTTTGGAGATTAAATAGCTACTCACTCTCATGTCATTCCAAACCTGTGAGGAGAAATGTCAAAAATAGTTAAAATTTCGGTGTGTTTCTTACACAAATCCTTGACTTGAATAACCCAAAGTCTTTATGCATGAATATTATAGAGTCCTTTTAATGGAGCTTTCTGACACATTTGTGATCCGCAGAAGAAAGAAAATCAAACAGTTTTGGAAAGACATGAAAATGAATGACAAAATTTCCATTTTAGGAGAATTCCTTTAAATCAAGCATAAACGGCAATTAAAAAAATGCTAATAGTACGTCCTTTAGAAACAGTGGACCTCGGCACACTGTCCTTGGGAGCTCAGAGGGGAAGCAGGTGTGTCTCTCTCACTCTTCCAGGGCTCTTGATAGGGGAAGAGAGAGAGGAAGAGATCATTTAGCCCTGGATACGCACACTGAATACTGAGATGCAGCAGAAGAATCGGCTATTCTGCTTGTGGATGCTGAGATGCCCTTTCGAGTTGCAGGGATCTGCCAAGTGAAATGCACTGCCAATGTGTCAGGAGAGGCAGTGAATACTGAGACAGGATATAAGGTCTAGAAGATGGGTAGCGACCTTGATTACAGAATGCTCTGACATGCAGTGCCTGAATTGTCCAATGTGGCTTCTAAAATTGCCTTATTTTCCTGTGAAAGCAGGATTTATTGGGGTAGATAATTATATATATATATATATATATATATATATATATATATATATATATATATATAACATATAGTAGTGTTTAATGTAACAAAAGCTTTCCATTTCAGATAAAAGCTGTTCTTTTGAACTTTCTATTCATCAAAGAATCCTGAAATAAAAATGTAAAAAACTGTTTTCAACATGGATAATCATACATGTTTTTGGAGCATAAAATCATCATATTAGAGTGATTTGTGAAGGATCATGTGACACTGAAGACTGGAGTAATGATGCTGAAAATTCAGCATTTTTTCAGAGGAATAAATTACATTTTAATATATATTAACATAAAAAAAGTCATTTTAAATTATCATAATATTTCACAATATTACTGTGTTTTTTGTGTATTTTGTATAAAAAATTGCAGCCTTGGTAAGCAGAAGAGACTTCTTTTAAAAACATAAAAAATCTTACCAATCTTAAACTTTTGACCGGTAGTGTGTGTGTGTGTGTGTGTGTGTATATATATATATATATATATAGATAGATAGTGCTTCTAAGCATGATTGCATTGGATCATCAAAGGTCAGCAGCAAATACATTGGTTTATAAAGTGAGATGAAATACATAAAATATATTTGTATTATTTAACATTAAACTGTCGGAAGTTTGCGTAATATTCTGAGTTTATGTTAATCTAATCATGTTAATCTAAATTACTGTTAATCATGTATGTATTTCCCATAGGAGACGAAAATACATACATTTTCCCATAGTTCAAACCCATTGAACAAGCAGTTATAAGGTAAAACCAAATCCATATATTTATGAGATATGTAATTTATGATTACAAGGGCCATAATGATGAGCAGGCACAGACAGACTCTGTCAGCATGAAGGGGATTGTGTGTCCTGAAGCATAAGAATGTCTGTCCTGCCATATGTGGACATTAAGTCCATGCGCTCTCCTTGCTTTATGTGTTAGGCCGTGCATTTATGTGTATGTATGCATGAGATCACCTACACTAAGCCACCCAATTGAGCATGTGTCCCATGGGGGTTCACAGCGCCTTTGCAACGTAAATCAAAGGCGTGGAAGCAACTCACCAGTTCAAAGCGCAGCAGCAATGTGGATTGTTCTTGATGGATCTGAGAATGGCTCACTCAGCCATTAAACAGGGTGAGGCTCGGTATAGGGAATGGAGAGGGCAGAGGCGGGCTTTGATGTCACTAGATTTCATGTTTAGAAGTGAAATGCCAGGGAAATATATCCTGATGTGCATAATACAAACCTGAACCCGGGTCAGAGGAGTTATGAGAAGCAGGAAAATGTACAAATGATATGAATTTAATTGGAAGCTGTGGCTGGTGCTCAATGGTGTTACCTGGTGCTTTTTGCTTAATATACCAAAATAACCAGAATGATACACAACTGTTGTAGGCAGATGGAATGTATATTTATCTGTATTTCATATAGATTTTTCGTAATTAATGGTTGATCATTTTGGAAATGCATTCTTTTTTGCATGAATCAATGCTCTTGATGTTTAAAAATGGTCTGTTTACTGACAAGTTTGCTATTGCTGTGTGTTCAGTTAACCTTTAAAGTTACAATATGTAAGAAGTTTGTAATAAAATATCGAAAAGTCACTTGCACAGTGTGATATATTTCCTGCAGTTGTGTAATTACAATAACCCAAAACTCTCCAAAGATTTTTTTTATTTCAGAGAAATTGCTGTTTCAAAATAAGTGGCCGTCCCGGAAAAACGACGCCTGTCAATGACGCAATATCCGCACTATCTTCAGTTTCCATTCATACTGCCATAGCCATGACGACGTAACCATGACGTAGCCAAGACGTGGACAACTGCGTAGTTCATAATGTTTAGTGGCACGCAGTTCTTGTTTCTTTCAAACTTAGACCATGGCAAGCAGACTTGCAGACAAACAAGGAGAACTAAAATGAGGATCAATATCAGCATGGCGTTTTAGAGATGCAGAGAGTCTCCAAGTCCGCGACTAACTTGGACTTGACAGAGCTCCACGAGTCACGAATTGACAGCTTTATTAGACAGGTAAGCAAATGTACATAAAACAAATCAATGTTATATAACGTAAGCTCAACATGATGAAATGATAGAATAGGATCAATATGTTATTCTGATCTAACTTACTGCTTCGTAAAGCAAACAAACTAATAGAGAGGGCAGGAGCAGAACTCAACAGGCCTCAGCTGCAGCCCTGGAGAGATTACCGTAGGTGTGTTTGACTTGAAGTGGACCGATTGCTGTATGACATCACAGTGCCATGAGAGCATTTAGAGAGCATAACACAACTTTTAGCTTCAACACCTGACATATAATCAGTACTTCTGGCTTATTTGAACATGTGTCTTGGATAGGGCTGCAGCAAATTATTTTTTTTTTTTTACAATCGATTAAAGGGGGCGTTGACTGCTTTTTTCTTTGCATGATTGTGTTTATGGGGTGCAATATAACATGTATTCGTGTTTTTTCTTTTTTTAAAAGTCTTATTTTTCATTAACTTCACCTTTATTGTCAGCCGCGCTTTCCTCTGTCCCCTGAACGAGCGGTTGACTTCCTGATTCTATGAAAACACTCCCTCAAAAACACGTAGTGGGCTCAGATTGGTTCGTTTGGGCTGGTGTGTTGTGATTGGCTAAACTGTCGCTCACGTTGCCCAGAAGGTTAACGCCCATTACCTTCACGGGCGAAACGGGCATGCCAAAGGTGGATACCATAGACGGTGGATACACGTAAATAATGATGTCGAGACTGCAGTATCAGTGAGGCAGAATCAGACCGAGAAAGCCGTGTCTGAATCGAGTCAAGCAGAAACTCACCACACACGGTCCTTACTAATCATTTCTGAATGATAATTTGCTACATTTTTTTTAACCATATACACATTTGTTTTACACAATAGCATCTGACTGGCAACGATAGCAACTGACTGGCTACAAATGTTAAACACAAACAGCGTTGGCAAGTTTACATTCTTGATCAAATCGAAAATAAAGTCATAAAGCATTAGGGGTGTAAGAAAAAATTTTTCAGAAACGCAATATCGATTTTTTAAATTTTTTTTGTGGCTGTTCATAGACGCACTAGCCTGAACGTAAACAACAAAGATATGGCTGAACCCCGTGTAAAGACCGGCTCCCGCTCTATTCCGTTCCGAAGTGTGGAATCATTTTGGTTTCCAGAGTAAAGAGAGCACCACCGATATCGACAGGAACCATGCAGTTTGTGAACTGTGTCTTTACAAGTTCGGCGCGGGAGCAGAGCGTATTTTGTTTGGCGCTCATAATCAATGAGTGCGTTCATTCACACCGCGAGCAGTAGCCGCGCATAGCGTCCGCGTGAGCAGCAGTGAAACGGTTTCGGCGGAGAGTCTAAAGGGCGTCCCACACCAAACGAGAAGCTCAGTGCCACATCTTTTAAATTCAAACACATTATTCTCTGTGAGTGTACACACACCGGCGGCGCCCAGCAACGGCTCAGGACCGTGTTCAAAATCCTGCTGCGCCACAGAGCGCCATTTCCATAGTTTTATATAAAATTGAAGCGTTGCTAATGTATCCTGACATCGCCCTATGCTGCAATATACCTTTAGTTTTTCATTCATTTACAGAAATCAGCTGCTTGAATGACAATTGCTGATGTTATTGGATTTTTCAGGCGAGATTCTCAATTCATTTAGTGAACTGATGCTCTGAGGTAAAGTTTTCGGACTGCAGACTCAGCAACGATTGTATTTAATTGTATAGTACAATCATAACATAGAAAAGACATTATCTTCATTTCATGTCATTAAACATAACAATATTGCTGGCCATACACTGAGGAGAACGTGCGCGTCTGGTGTACAATACCTGGAGTTTTCCTGAGTTTTGCTGCCCTGCGCTTCTTGTCCGGTGTGCGACCCCAAGTCTATCAAGTTTATGACCTACTTCTAAAAACACATTTAACCAAAGTTTTTGTAATGAACTTGTGAACCACAATCCCAAACTGGTAATTTGATTTTCTGAGTACTGAATTGTTTACCTGAAGTAAACTTGTTTGACTTTAATTCACATCATGTCTTTTTTTTATTTTAATATTACTTTTTCTAAAATTATAGTCCTACTTAAAAAAAAAATCCCAATATATCGCCTTATGGACAGTATCAGCAATATATTGAATCGTGACCCTGTATCGCGATACGTATCGTAATCGCCAGATTCTTGCCAATACACAGCCCTATAAAGCATATATATGTGACCGGGGATTTAGGTTTACCACCAGGAACACATTAGGGGATTCAATCTATCTTAAGTTTATTCCTTTAATGATATAAAATAACCAAACTACTGATTCTTAAATGTGGTTGATCAATTTAACTGATAAGGAACAGTTCCGGTTCTTTAAATGTTCACAAAATAAACAGAAAGGAGCAGAAAAAAAAAACAACATTAAATGAATGAGGTTCACAGAGCTGGTGACAATTTAAACCAGCTAAATATCACAGTCCACTTGTGTATGATAAACACAAGACACTTAAACACTAAAAATGCAGAAATACAACCCTTTTTGAATGCAAAGAAAGAAAAGGAAATGAGAAATAAAAAATAAGAGTAACGACAGTTATCAAACTTTTCGGTACAATACAATATGGCAGTGGGAATAGTGTTCAAACAAAACAAAACAACATAAGTATATTTTTATATTGCCCACTTACATATCCCTCAAGAGAAATTAGAGAAAATAACACTCACATAACAATCAGCTTTTACACACCAACACTGTCACTTCACGAAGAGCTGAAATCTCCAACATTATGGTGCACACTGTAAATAATCACATTTAATTATAATTACTTGAAAAACACCTGAAACAAATGGAGAAGATGAAGTATATAATATTTGGCATAACACCAAATAACAAGGCCTAGACCGCATGAGTTACGTCATATCATCGTGGACATTACACCCAACAGAACTTCCCAAACATGACAGTTCTCCGAATCAACACAAAATATACATCCACAAATGGTATTAAACAACAATACATTTACAAAACATTGTATTTACCCCTGGATGACTCATATTGTCGACAATCTCTCGAGAGTGCACGTCTCTCTGTACTGCCCGCTTTACACATCTCATCAACAACAACATACTACGGATGCCGGTGAGGCAAGAGCGGCAAACGTGTTGTCGTGCACAACACACAAAGCGCCACCTGCTGATGACTACAAAGAAATACAGGTGGTCTCTTGTTTTTATTTTCTTAAAGATGGAAAATAATAATTAAAATAAAAGACTTTAACATAAGGGAGAAAAACAAACTTTTAAGGCATTTACCACCCGGTTACATATACATGAAAAATACATTTACAACATTAGTACTTCAGAATTCAGGTCCATAATGTTTGTACGCATTTGCCGTAGACAAAAAATAGCCTAACTAGTAGCCCATAAAGCCTACAAAGCCAGCGCTGGCATTTAAAAAAAAAAAAAGGCTACGTCAGGAATTATACATGCAAACACATTTAAAATGATGAAGTCTTAGCCTACTTACAGGTTGTGGCCCAACAACTGCTGCCTCTGGTTTTAAAGTTGGATCTGCTTCATGTTTTACTAACAGTTTCTTGTTAAATCCGGTGTTGAATTCGTGTAGAGTCTGGAAGCTGTCTTCCATAAATGCGCAGCACAGAGAGCTAAATTACGATCGTCACTTTCAGGAATATAATCAAACATTAATCAAAATTGTATCCATTGTTGTTCGAAGAATAGTGTCTGTGGGAAGCTCAAACACAGAAGACCTGACAGCTGGGTGAACACAACACACTCGACGAGCCCGCAGAAATATGCGCATGCCCTTTTCTGCATATTCTGGAGGGAGGGGTTGATGTAAATGTATGGGTTAGTGACGTACCATAACCCAGCTGTAGTCCCAATCGAGTCGTTTTTGTAGGCAATTATACTTACTGATTTTTAAAAGACGATATCTTTGCTTACACTGAACTTTCAGCCCTGAAACTTTGCAGATACAGTTCATGCACCAGCAGCAACATTACACACTATTTAAAATCAAAATTGAAATCACAGTCACCCCCCCCCTTTAATCTAATGGTTATTGAAACGATTAATCAAAATCGTTGATTATTTATCTAAGTAATCAGTAGGCTTTGATCGATTAGTCCACTTTTGCAATTAGTTAATATTGAGTTATACCTATTGTAACTAATAAATAAAACAAGAAATTCACTTCAGCTTTTGAAAATGTCTTTTTAATAAACTTTGAGCCAACTGAGTAGACAAATCCCCTTCTGGTTTTCTTTCCTCAGAAGCCTTCAGTAATCTTGGTACTGTATTTTTATTAAGTCTGGGAATTGTAAAAACGGTTTAATAAGACTAAAAACACGAATCGTAATATTGTGCATATTTAAAAAAAAGGGCTTCTCAATTTTTTTTCTTTTTTCTTTTTTAACTAACTATCGAGTTTATGGTCATTGAGTGGCTTTCCTGAGGTAAATGTGGCACAACATATTGTTTGCAAGCTGTTTTTTTTTACGTCTTTCTGTGATTATAACACTGGTTAAGTGAATACATTAGAGATGATTAGTTTCAGTAAGTTGTAATGTATCTTTCAACATGCTTTTTGATATTCATTTATGTTTATTTCGGGCTGTAACTAGCTGTAAAGAGGAAAGAGATGATATAGGTTCATGTGAAGCTTGACCTGAGGCGCTATAGTGATCTGTCACATCACATTAAAGAGTGCCCAAACCACATGTATTGTTTGAAATCCATTGTAAAATTGAGCTAATACATTCTTTTATATTAAAAGTGACCTGCTCTGTCTTGTCTATCAGCGTGTTGTCTGTACGTGTCCTCTTTGCTCTGCGATCTTTCACTGCATGGGAAAAAAGGGACTTATGGCATGAGAAAAGTTTCAATTTTGTGAGTTTAAATGAGTGAGAGTTGGCGGCCCTGCATATGACAGCATTTTTTTTATTTTTATTTTTAGTTATGTTAAAACCTTCCCACATTCTATGGGTTCAGTTTCATTTGCACTTCGAAGCGCCATGTCTTCTCGAAGCGTTTGGATCCAAGAGGGTTGCATTACAATATTTCACTACAGCGCACCACTGGTCAAACCCTGTTATTGCAGGCCCTTCAATAGGTCATATATAAGATCAAAAGACTATTTGACAGCACAAATATTTGTAGACAATAGTATGTGTTGGAGCAGAGTTGGAAGTAAAATCTGCAGGGCTACGGCCATCCACAAACCGAGTTGTGCACCCCTGATTTAGTTAGTTTACATATGTAGTTGAAAGTGGACGAATAAAATAATTAAAGTCAATTCAATTCTATAAAATAAATATTGGTATTAGTCAGAAAGTTAACGTTTTAGAAAGTTAACATTTTAGATTAATCTAAACTTTTTTATTAGTTTTTTAATCTAAAATCTTTAATTAATTTTTGTTCCACAGAGACAGGTTTGGAAAGACATGAAGGTAGAGTAAACAATGACAGAATATTGGGCCAACTATCCCATTTAAAACTGCTGGTATAAATGATAGGCAAGTGCATATTGTTGATACCTCAGATATTTCAGGAAACTAAAAGGCAACCTCCAGCTGCCTTGAGGACTCATTAATTGGTTTCACTCTCTCTCTGTTTCATTCATTCAGGTCCAGCGTGAGAGACAGAAAGGACATCAATAGTATTTGTAATGCCAACGGGTCAGGCTTTGTGTTTTTGCTGTATTCAGTCGTTGGATGGGATTCATGCCTACCAATGTTTCAAAAGACTTCTGAGATCAGAAGCTCTGATAGCCAAAAGGAGCAGAAGGATGGAGAGAGAGAGTGTTTGCTCCTTGGCTTTTCTCCATTATCCCCCACAATCTCTTATGTGGGCCTTGGCTGTCAGGAAATCAATTAGAATACGTGGAGGAACGAAGAGAGGAATGGTACAGTATGTACACATATGGGAATCAGTGTTGGAGAGTAGCTAACTAAAATTGCAACACTGCTAACTTAATATTTAATAATTTTGAATGTTTAGTCGTGAAACTTCGGAACACTAGATTTATGGTCAATTATGTTTTGTGTATATTTATTTTTATTGTGTAAATGGGTCTCCTGGAATACAGGGGAAAATTTTTTTTATATATATATATATACAGTAGTGGCCAAAATTATTAGAACAGTAAGATTTTTTTAATGTTTTAAAAGAAGTCTCTTCTGCTCACCAAGGCTTCATTTGATCAGCAAAATACAGCAAATACAGCAAAAACAGTAATATTGTGAAATATTTTTTACAATTTAAAATAAATTGTAAATAAATCACTGTTTAAAACTGTTTTCTTCAGGATTATTTGATGAACAGAAAAATCAAAAGAACAGCATTTATCTGAAATGGAAAGCTATTGTAACATTATCACTACCGTTCAAAAGTATGGGGTCAGTTAGAATGTTATTTTATTTCTTTATTTATTTTTGTGGAAAGAAATTAAAGAGATTAATAATTTGATGCATTAAATTGATCAAATATGACAGTTTAGACATTTATTATGTTGCAAAAGCTATCTATTTCAGATAAATGCTGATCTTTTGAACTTTCTATTCATCAAAGAATCCTGAAAATAAATTGTATACATCTACTTTCAACATTGATAATAATAATAAATGTTTCTTGATTTCTGAAGGATCATGTGACATTTTTCTATTCCCATTGATAGCTCCTTCATTCTCCACCTTCCCTCAGGTTAAGAGTCCCTATTGTTTACATCTCATGTTAAAGGGGTAATGAACTGAGAAATCTAATTTTCCTTGAGCTTTTGACATCTAAGAGGTCATCATTTTATAAGAATATCCTGTAAGTTTCAGAACTGAAAACGTCCTTGTTAGTCCAATAAAAGCTTTTATTGACACCAGCCTCAGCAAACGACTCGTTTTTCAAAGTGGGAAACTATGATGTCAAAGAGGATAAAACACTACCCCGCAGAAGATCAACTCCTACTTCAAAACGGCCGGTTTAGCCTCGCCCACCGATTCGCGCATTACACGCATAGCTAAATAACATAGATGCCTACCTCGTGATGACAAACCGGATCCAGACATTTTACAACATTGGACGTTTTCAAAACAATTTCCCCCACGTGCACCAACAAGGTGAGTTAAACCTCATTATTATATTAAACTGTTCTCCACTCACAGCAGTGGGCGTTTACTTCCAAGTCTTCAGTGCGAGACGCCCATACAAATCAAGTGTTTTTCAGGTAGGCTAAAAACTAGGGTACAAAATAGCCTATCACTTATTCATTTTGATGTTTTTGAATGCAAAAAAACAAGCAAACATCATAAGTTGACCTCAGACAACAATATAATAAAATTTAAAAAGCCAGTTTATGACCCCTTTAATAACGTTACCCAGTCTGCTACTACCATCTTCGAAACATCAACTGTCCGTGCCTTTTCTTCACACCTCACTCCACTGCCTTTCTTTAGTTACTTCTCGTTTAGATTACTGCAATTCTCTATGCCTCCCGTATCAAACCCTCCATAAATTCAACTGATGCAAAACTCAATTGCTCATATTATCACTCATTCCTCCTCTATTCATCACTCCTATCTTACAACAGCTCAATTGGCTCCCCATCATTTACCGTATCAACTATAAAATACTTCTCACTTTTAAAGTCATTCATAATCTTGCCGTGTATCTTTTTGACCTCCTCAATATACCCACACCCACTCGCTCGTACCCTTTTACTGTTCCCCGTGTACGCCTTGTTACTATGGGGAAGAGAGCTTTCTGCTGCTCTGCTCCTCAGCTCTGGAACTCGCTTCCACCGGATCTACGTAATATTGATTCCCTCTCACATTTTAAATCCAAACTCAAAACCCATCTGTTTAAAATAGCTTACTCCTTATTGTCTTTTTCAATTTTTTTGTATTTCATTGTTTTTACTTAAATATTGTTGTTGTCTTGTTGATGATGTATGGTGACCTCGAGTGTCAAGAAAGCCCACACTTTTTTTTTTTAAACTTGATTTATTTAAGATATTTATCACTGTAGTGTATCACATCCAGCTTACTTGGCCTCAAGGTTTCCACATGAAGTTATCAACCTTGGAAAGAAAGCGATAAGGTACTGTTATCAGACACATCTGTTTAACCTGCAGGTTTTTTTCCGGCCTGTGACTTTGAAAGAGCAAGACAGCTATCAGTGAGAACTAATAGAGAACTCTGTTGTTCTGCCTCATGCCTTAGGCTGCTTATATCTCTAGATTTAAAGGGATAGTCTACCCAATTATTCATTGACTCACCCAAACCTGTATGACTTTCTTTCTTCTGTGGGACACAAAGACATTTAGCTGTACATCCATGCTGCTCTTTTTTCCATGCAATGAATGCATTTTGGCACCAGGGACAGCCATGGTAACCATTTATTTTTATTGTAAGGAATTTAACATTTTATTATGAACTATCCCTTTAAAAGCAGAAGTCAATCGTCGCTTGCTTGTTTCTCCAGTTTCATCAACTAATCCACCTCTCTTTCTTTCATCCTTCCTCAAGGTTACCGTTTGACGCAGGTTGAAGCATGCGGCTTGTAAAACAGATTGTATTTATGATAATGAGGCTACTTGAGGGTAACATCAAACCCTATTTTCATTCCATCACCTCCAGGCTGACATAACCAATCAATCTGAAACTGATTGTGAATCAATTTCCTAATGATGGGAAATCCATATTTAATCTGTGAATGCGAGGTGAGATCTTGGTCAAGGTACAGTAGAGGTTTTCCAATCACTTTTAACTTTTAAGTACAAAGCTTCCAAGAGAGTAAAAATAAATTCACATCTATCTTTCTCAAAAAGAAAATTGCAACAAATAAATAAATAAGGATCACTAAGAAGGGAAATCTCTGGGCTCATAGCTGCCGACTCTATCTCTTTTTTTCTCCTCTGAGAATGGAATATTTCTTCTAACAGCTTGAGTGTGCACAATTTTCATTCTGTCATTTCTGGCCTTCCAGATATCTCAGCTAAGCTTCTGCTGAGGTGACCCATCACTCTCCGTAGTTGAGCCAAGCTCTAAAAAATACACTGCTTTACTGCTCACCATGTGTGACTGGGGCTCTCTTGTGCATGTGCGAGAGAGTGTGAGTGTGTGCACAGCCTTGGTTTCTTTCCTCCCCTGTTCCTTTGTAGGAGACCTTTGGTGTGAAAGGCAATCCTATTACCCCCAGCCCTGCGATAAGAAGGACTGGCTTGCTCACAAAGAATGAACCGGAGAAAGCGAGCCTCTGGAGGTTTTGGTTTAACCCAGGGCCAAACATTTTGGTGAGGTTTTCCACCCATCATTTCAGGGAAATTGGATCTTTGGCTGAGAGGTATGTGTTTGGGAGATGGAATAAAGTGTGAAATTTCACCACATCCTCCTGATGCATCATCAGCAACACTAGTGAGAAGGCCTGTGAAAGGAGTCAGCGCTTCCCAAAAGCATTGTTGTCCAAATATGGTCACAAGTTCTACTGAATTGTGTTGGTAACTATTGAAACTGAGAATTTCAACCACCTGTGAGAAGTAGTTCTTCTAGCAACATCTTTTTTCCAGCTAAAATCACAGTGCTACTTCAACTATGGGCACAATTACAGTCGTAATTGGTATTTATTGTGTGGAAATTTGAATAATTTTCACAGTAAATATGGAGAAAGTTTATGTTTATACCATTATTTTGGATAATTGATCATTTTCCAATGTAGCATGGATTTTCATGGTTTAACAAATGAATATGGGTATAAGCTACGCAAAATAAAGTGTATCAAGATTGTACATACGGTAAGTGTACTACATGTGTATCTACAAACCTTATCTATATATACTTTAGTACGAGTTAGGACTAACTTGAATGCTTAAATTAGGACTAACTTAAATACTTGCGAATTAAGACTAACTTAAATACTTGCGGTCACTCCTCCATACTAGTCCATAGGCTTCTTGAGGAATTGAAACTTGCTGGCCTCGAAAAGATATTAAAGACATCGTTAAAATAGTCCAAGTGACTACAGTGGCTCAATCTAAAGTTTATCAAATGACCATAACACTTTTTGTGTGCAAAAAACAACAAAAATAACTATTCATTTACTTCTCTTTTTGCCTCGAGTCAGATAACTAGTTTAATAGCGTAAGCTTCTGTTATTGTACGTCACACGCATCACACACATGACCAGCGTCAGCCAATAGTGAGCCCAGAGTCATGTATTGAGAGAGTTACGACACACTTTGATGTCGCCGCAAGGCTGTCACATGGTTCATGGAAGCCCCAATAGTTCCAAAACAAACACGGGCTGTCATGGTCTTCTATGGACAGACAACAGCGATCGCATTATTAAACGGTAAATTTAAAATAAATCACACATCCAAGTACTTTTTAAGCTGTTATTGCATTTGGTTAATGTCAGTGTTGCATTTGGAGAGGCAGGGTGACAACTTTTAGGCTATATTTTCGGAGGGAAAAGCCTAGTGTTCATGCTCGCATTGGTAGTTGTACTGGCTTTAGCGGCTCTAACTTAACTTTTCCATGTCATTCATCTGATGATGGACGTTTCATGATATTTATTTTAGCACAACTGGGCTGTATAAGGTTATTTATTCCCGTGATCTTGCTTTTAAATTCCGATTCAGCCATTAACCTACCGTGATCACGCAAAGAGGTCTGCGTGGTGGCCCGTTCAGGATTACAACCATGACAACCAACATAAAATATAAATAATTCCTTATATATATATATATATGAACCCGTTCTCATCCCAAAGCGCCATATTTTGACACTTTTGCAAAAGCGTAAATATTCCAACGCACATGGCACCCTTTAGCGCCAAATGAGACGTAAAAATAAATAGGGCAGAAGGCGCCTCCTAGTGGTCTAACCCTACCCCTACCCCATACCTAAAACTTAACCGTCTCATTTGGCGCTAAAGGGTGCCATGTGCATTGGATATTTACGCTTTTGCAAAAGTGTCAAAATATGGTGCCTTGGGATGAGAATGCGTTGTGTGTGTATATATATACGTATATATATATATATATATATATATATATATATATATATATATATATATATATGCATGTGAATTTATGTATGCCTATGCATTATACAAACACATATGCATCACCATAAACCATTTTTAATAATATAATATTATAATATTTTACCAAGTTAGCTAACAACTTTAGTGAAGTGTTGGTCACGTAAGCTATCACTGCAATTAACCTATTATCTTCCAAAAAACATTTACTAGACCTGGCTACATATTATATAACTACAGACTAGATTCTCGAGAGGTCGGCTAATGTGTGTAAAATAAATTAAAAAAATACAGTAATTTCATTAATATACCAGTGAGCATACTTCGGAAGCACTGAAAATGAATGGAGTTCAATTCTGGAACTATCAGTGGTTGGAACTAATGGGCGGCTCCATGACACGCGTTACTTCCGCATTCCTGAGTTACAATGGCGGTCTATGGCAGTGTCAGAACTCTCTCAATATATGGCTCTGAGTGAGCCTACGTGTGATGTAAGCTCTACGCTATCACACTACATTAACTGACTAGAGGCCCATAGAGAAGGAAGTGAATAGTTGAAAAAAGTCGTTATTTTGTTTGTTTTGCGCACAAAAAGTGTTTTTGTCGCTTGATAAAGTTAAGATTGAGCCACTGAAGTCACTTGGGCCTCGTTTACACTGCAGGTCTTGATGCCCAATTCTGATTTGTTGTCTAAATCCGATTTTTTTAACTGTCTGTTTACACATTCTTTAAATTGTGACGCATATCCGATTCATGTGTTTACACTTGCCATATAGGCTAGTATATGAAACATATCGTGCATGCTTAAAGGGTTAAATTATCTTGCACAGATGGACGAACACGAAATATGTTTCATGCTCTGCCATATGCAAAGTTGCAAAACACCACTTTTGAATAAAAAACAATGTCTATAAAACTTGTTAAAACTCCACAAATCACACGTGTATCGAGTTAGAACACTCGTTAAAACAGCATACACACCCGAACTTGACTGCACATCACATGTTTGACATTATTGATAATACTGCTTTCATTCATACTGCAACGGACCGATCTTCGGGACATTTAGCCTTAAAATAAAGGTGTTCTTGGGCTGTTAACTGTTATACAATAAAGAGCCTGCACAGAGACAGCAAATAGAAATGAACACAAAAAACTGCATAGCCTGTACTTACACAACACTGACAGTGAAGTTGTGCTCAGAAGTAGAGCAGCTGTGGATGATTTTCTTTTTCTTTTTGAGCGGCTGTAGATTAATTCTTTCTATGCACACGCAATATGATGTCACACTCTGCGCGTATGTTTTAAAAATATAATTGAGCACGTTATTAGTCCTAGCACGTTTTAAATAGCCCACTTAAAGTGTTTATTACTAATAAATTACCAAATGCTTAAAATAAATGTAAATGAACAATTTTCGGCACATTTACAATCCTGTGGAAACACCTCCCGTGCCCCTGTCCATATTCCTCTCCTCTGACAGAACGTTTCGTCGGCCATCCGTCCCTTTGCAGAAGCGCGTCGGGGGTTTCTCTCGTCATTAAACGGCTGAGACGTCACCTAATGCCTCAGAAAATCCGATCTGCCAGTTTACATGACAGTCGCATTGGCATATACAGTCGCATTGGCATATATTGGATTTATATCTGATTTATTTCCACATATGAACGAGGCCTGAAACCGATCTCGAAATATCCGAATGCATGCGCTTTTTTCCTGTTTACACTGTCATAGAACACATCCGATCTGTGTCGCAAATGAGCAAAAAATCGTAATTGGGTCACATTTCACTGACAGTGTAAACGGGGCCTTGGACTATTTTAACGTTGTCTTTAATAACTTTTCGAGGCTGGCAAGTTTCAATTCCTCAAGAAGCCTATGGACTAGTATGCAGGAGTGATCCAGCTCTCAGATTTTTCATCAAAAATATCTTAATTTGTGTTCCGAAGATGAACGAAGGTCTTACGGGGTTGGAACAAAATGAGGGTGAGTAAATACTGACAGAATTTTCATTTTTGGGTGAACTAACCATTTAAGTACTTGTTACATTGAGTAGTACAAAGTCCTTTCTTATATAGTACTTTCCGACTCGGCTTGTTACATATGTGTAACAGTAGCTGATTATTATATGTGCATAATTACAATCTGTAAAACAGGCTGTTCCATGTTAATTACTTTTTGTTGAATGTTATTACAACGTCCACTAAAAAGTAATTCATTAAGTACTTATTCTGTATCACGGACACCGTAAAATAAACTTTTACCAAGTAGGTTCTTGTAAAACATTCTACAACAATATTTATTTTATTTACAGCTTCAAAAATTATTTTTACTGTGTTGTTCATTGAATCAAAAATCAACCCGCCTGACATGAAAGTTGAAGCACCAAACTATTCTAGCAAGAAGACCGTTTATATGGGAAGCACATGAGACGTGATGCGGAAAATTTGAAAGCTGCACATTATATACCAAATGTGCCGCTGACAACCTTTTGCAGTGCAGAATGTTATATTAAAAAAAAAACTATTTTTATATCCTCGCTGGCACCTTAAAGGAAATGAATGTCATCCAGTTGAAATTGGTTTCCTTTTCCCTTCAGTGTGTTATAAACTCTGCAAATGCTTCTGCTCACTTTTATTTTTT
This sequence comes from Hybognathus amarus, assembly GCA_030378365.1. Taxonomy (NCBI): domain Eukaryota; kingdom Metazoa; phylum Chordata; class Actinopteri; order Cypriniformes; family Leuciscidae; genus Hybognathus; species Hybognathus amarus. The sequence goes on from JAQIUQ010001547.1 coordinate 316,857, forward strand.
TCAGTCTTTCCAAGATATATTGCTGTGCCTTGTTTTACACACAAACGCCTTTAGATTTCTGTCATCTGTAAAAAGAATTAGACCTTCTGAGCAAGATCATTTACAATTATTGTTGCAAATATCAATGAAGTATTAAGCAATATTGGTTATATGAAAAATCTAACAAATAATTAACTTTAATCAACAATGTAATATAAATGACCAAATAATCATTTAATGTTACTGATCTTCCCCCCTTCATTTTGTGGATTACTACTACATCTAATACAAAGCCAAAAGCCTAAAATAAAATTGGTATTTATTTCATGTCCAGCTAGCTTTTATTTCCTGAGTTATTTCTAAATCAAAGTTTCTCCTCCAGGTCTCCCAAAGTGTTGTTCACTGGTGGCAGTGATAGCAAGTCCACCTCATGCTAAAGTGAATATAATGGTGTCGTTGCACACAGAGAGAACGTAATGGAAGGCGTCCTCCTGAGAAATGCCTGCGGAGAGGCATGGAGGTGAGCAGCTAATTATGAGTCTATCCCCTCTTCCTCTTCCTCTTTCATTCCCTTCCTTTCCTTTCCTTCAGAGGTTCATCTGCATGTTTCTGAAGCTCTGTAATTACCACTGCAAAACCCCTGGTCACTACCAGAGGGAAGAGGATGGAACAGGAAAGAAAGAAAGAGGAATAATATTAAATTACGTGAATAATTAAATACATACTTAGTCTGTTGGATTGCAATGTATCCCCCAAAAATGCTTTTGGATCCCAGCATTGCATTATATTGCATATGTGACCTTCCATCTGCTGCTATAGAGATACGAGAGGGAGAAATGATTTTGCTGAAAACACTCAAAAATAAGAAAGCCATCATCAATTATAATGAATGGGTATGTGTATGTTCCACTTATAGTCATTTTTCCATGCCGACTTTCATTTCTCTAAACGCTAAAAATAATTCATTTGCTCAAACGCTCTCCAGTTTGGATGTCCAAAATGCTTCTTGATTTAATGATTCAACATTCAAATTACATCCCCTGCATGATGCATACTTCTGTCTCTACATTCTGTAAATAGTAAATCTGGCCTTCACCCAGACTGGGTAGGACCAACGCATTCTCATCCCAAGGCGTCGTCTAACTGACACTTTTGACCATGCCTTCAACATCCGACGCTTTAGGCACCCTTTAGCATCAGTTAAATGACGCTATCCTAGGGCGATGACGCCTTGGGATAAGAACAGGCTGGTAGGACTGCAGGTGAAAAGTGTTTTCTTGGTGAATATTAACCTTCACAGGGTCAAGTGTACCATCAACTTCCAAAACAGTAGTCTTGAGTCCTTTAACAGAGAGTCAGATTTGACAGAAATGTTGGTACCTTGTGGCAGCTGACACTAATTCTTGATAATATGCTCTCATAACTTTAAATGTCCTACTTTTACAATATTTATTGAGATACAAGAACATGACGGATTAGTAAAGCTAAAGTTTTTTTGTGCTTAATTGGATAAAGCAATCATGTGATGCTCAAATATATGCAGCCGTTAAAAAAAGCCTAACAAAAAAAGGTTTCCTTGGCATGTTTTAAATTAGAATCAAAATTCGTCATGCCCTTGTTGTCATTCTGTTGCTGATATAAATATATATGAAATATCATTTCTGGGGATTTTGGTCTTTCCCCATTCAGGTAAATAGAAGTTGCCTGGACTAAAGAATTGAAAAAAGCTGCTTGGGTGTATGCCAGGCATTCAAGGGGTCATTGAATGCAAAAAAAATCACTTTATATGGTGTATTTTTGCATATAAATGTGTCTTTGCAGTGTGTGGACACAACCACCATACAATGATATATATATATATCCTTAAAGAGTCTCAATAATCAAGCCGTTTGGATTTTCTGAGCAATATGATGTCTGACCCATGACTGAATATGATGTTTTCACCAAGGCTGTATTTATTTAATCAAAATACAGTAAAACTGTAATATTGTGAAATTTAACAACTGTTTTCTATATGGATATATTTTAAAATGTATTTATTTATTCCAGAGCTGAATTTTCTGCAGTAATTAATTCAGTCTGCTAGGTCGCATGATCAATCAATAATCTTTCTAATCATGTTGCTCAAGAAACATTTCTTTTTAACATTTATGCTGAAAACAGTTGTGCTACTTAGTTGGCATGAAACGGAAGTTGCGATAAGCCTTACTTCCCTATTGTGACATATAGCCGATGAATGAAAAAATCTAGGACGAGACTTAATTTCGTCCTTCAGGAATTGATTGGATCTTAGGAAGTTGGGCGTTGATGTCTGTATGGAGGCAGATCTGAATGCTATGCTAGCTAATGAAGAGAACATACATTGTTTTGATTTAGGATTATGAGGGCATATGAATAATTTATTTTTAAAGAAATAATGATGTGCATGGATAAATAATTTATAATTAGCACTAAAACATTCTGTAAAAGAAATTGTCACTTTGGATTTCGACTGACATTTTTGCAGAAACTGCTGAATACAAATATTTGTTTAAAAATATATATTTAATTTAATATTTAAAGGTTTATAATGTTGTGATTACTGATTTTACAAAAAAACTGAAAAATTAGATCACAACTTAAGTGGGTTGCATGCACGTTAGTTCTAAACATCTCAGTGAATTTCATGTGCCTGATGAGGACCTAACAGGTTGAAACATTTCATGTGGTTGTAAACATTTTTTCAGCATAAATTTCAGTGTGGGGCCATCTAGCTACCTTCTTTGTTTTTGTCTGGCACCTAAGGGAAATCTGAGGTTTGGGTTTAATGAGTAAACAACACCAAAATATATTTTATTTTAGCTGTACTGGCTTCCCTGTAATATCTACTTATCTATCCATCATTCTCAGAACAAAAAACAAGAGAAATTTAGAAATCCATGAAAGGCAGGGTATGTTTTTAGAGCCGCAGTGAAGTGAAATATTCAGTGTGGGAGAAGATGACACTTCAGTGCATCTACCTGACCATGTTCATGTAGGCAGATCCATTAGGGTTTCAGAGCCATCATCACTTGTTTTCCATGTTCTCCAAAGCCAGGCTTGTTCAAATGGCCCTCTAGCCTCTCTAACATGTTGTTTTGCTTTTACCAAAACTAATGTTTCTTTCTCTTTTGCTCTTCCTGTGCATCACACTTTCTGTACTTTTCTCTCTCAGTCCCTAGTGGACTGCAGAACACCTCGCGAAAACATTTCCATCGTTGTCTATCTGTAGTCCTGCAGTGTGGGGTGGATAATGGCCGGTCATGGCTGACAGCTCATTGGGTTACTAGGGTTATGTGCTGTGCTGTTCAGTATTCTCATCATGGTGCATTTCCTCCTCCATCACCTCCAACTCGTTTTAATACACCTCTATAATGCCTGTCTCACCAACTCCCACAGTGTCGTGACATCCACACATCATGCTATTAGATACATAGCCCTGCTCCCAATGCATGAAAAAGAGCTGAATTACAGGAGGCTTATGTCCACAATATTAGTCACCTGTCAACTGCTTATTTGTTTTGTATCTATAAAAAACAACAACAACAAAAACAAAAAATGCACAGCAGACATTTAGCAATATTGTCGTGAAGATATTACCCTCTGCTGAAAGCACACAACCCATTATGGAAGCTTATTTACACCACGTAATTCCACAACTGTGAGATACTGTAAAAACTTGTATTTTAACTTTTTTTATTATTATTATTCATTTTTTTTCATAGTGAAAATAAGCTTCCATAACACAAAATTTGAACTCTAAATTGAAGCAAATCTCCTAATGAATTGTGGTTTCGAACACCTTTCTGCATGGCCAAATCTAAGAGGTGACCTTGTTAAATTACTGGTGAACTCCATTTGCAGGTCATAATACTGAAAGACAAATCTCTGGTGAATTTCCGAGATGTCTTCTGCCCTAGTGGGTGTATAATGGAGGCTGATGGGTGCTACTAACCGCTAGCACGCAAGCATTCGGAGAGCCGCTAATGCCCTGCAGATATTGACCCAACATCCATCATAGTTCCCATTCCCATCGTGCTCTCCCACCAGATGCAAAGTGCTTCTGCCTGTTTTCCAGAAGCTAAGTAAGAAATGTTTACAAATTGAAAAGAAGCTCTTTGAGAAAAAAATAAATAAATAATAATAAAAATCACGTACACGTTACCCTCTAGCTGCTAATTGTTGGGAAATTAAATGTGTCTCATAACCGGCGGTTAGAAGGGTTGAGGAATCAATGTATTGATCGCAAGTCCAGCTTACTGTTTCTAATCCTGCAAATCTTGTGTTGCTGCTAGAAGTGCCGTATTGAATATCTGAAGGAACCAGACGTGCTGCTTAAGTGTAATTTATGTAATGCAGTGGATGTGTGTTGAGTTTCATTCCAGCAAGTGCTTGCCGATTTCGGGAGCTATTAAAGACATTTATTTAGCTGCAGTGGTTGAGAGGATCAACACATGGGAACTCCAAAACCAACTAATGTTCTTAAGGTATTCTTTTAAGTAAAACTTACAAACGTCTGTAATTATAGAACAAAGGATTTAGAAAATCCAGAATTCATCTAGCACAGTATGTATTGCAGGTTTAGTCACTCAGTATAATGACACATGACACTCAGTGTTATTAAACACAAAACAAGTCGCTAGAGGTCCAAAATAGCACAATATAAAGAAAAATAAGCTTGGCTTTATTACATCAGTGACTTGCATTGGTTTTCAGTGAGTTAGTCATTCCAGCTCTCTATTTAGGTTAAAACACAAACTCTGTCATATTCTGTGGTTGTTTCTGACAGGCCGTTCTCATCCCGAGACGTCATCTAACTGACGCTTTTGACCATACGTCAACATCCGACGTTTCAGGGCACCCTTTAAAGTCAGTTAGATGCAGTAGCGTACCAGGGGATCTCAGTCAGGGCCTTCAGTAACGACCATCATTCCCACAACCGCTAGCCCCAGCTGACATTTACTGACATTACTCACAACCCGCCAAATTTTTAAATGGCTGATGACATCAGCAGGGGCTAGCGCCAATACACATTGCTGCCCCCTGGGGCGTTCTGTCACTGCGCAATTAAATTTTGATTGGCTAATGAGACGCGTCAGTCAAAGTTAAGATCAAATGGGAAATGGCAGCTTCAACGGAAGGCTAGCTATTCTACTAGTGCTGGTCCACGGAGCTGTGAGGCGTTTAGATGACCATTTGGAAAATCCTGCTCAGCCTCAACAAAATAACCATATTCTTTCAGGAAATATAATCGTAAAATTTTAATATATATATATATATATATATATATATATATATATATATATATATATATATATATATATATATATATATATATATAGCAGGGAAGGCCCTGATGGCCCTGACATCCCACCTCTGGTTAGATGACGCTATCTAACCCTACCCCAGACCTAAACCTACCCATGTCATCTAACTGACGCTAAAGGTAAAGCGTCAGTTAGATGACGCCCTAGGATCGTCATTTAACTGATGTTCAAGGGTGCCCTAAAACGTTGGAAGTTCACTAATGGTCAAAAGCGTCAGTTAGATAATGTCTTAGGATGAGAATGTGTTGTTTCTGAAGAATGCAAGCCCTCAAGCACTGTGTTGTGTGAAATAAAACTGTGTATGTTGCAGTGTTTAGAATGTAGTCAGGCCAAGACTGTTGCTTTAGGTGTTATTGCGGGTTTTTTTTCTTTTTGCATTTTGAATTGGTCCTATTCAGTACCGCAACTCAACTTTTAAAACGTAAACAAGCTCTAAAAAACTCTAAACAAGGTATTTACTGTTGCACTGTCCACAACCGAGTGCATAACAAATTTCAAAAACTTAAGCTAAACTTAAAATGTTAACTGATTTTTTCAATTAAAGGTATTTCAAAATATTAAAAAATATTATAGATAAATAGTTTATCAATAAAACTGATCACTTAAGGGGTTTGTTGAAACTGAGCACAAGCTTTAAGGTGGTCTCTTCCTGGCTGTTTGGTTCCCACTCTGTATAATGTGTGAAACTTTTTTTACTTAGAAAGTATTTTACAGCTAAATCCCTGATCATTTCAATCAGACCTTTGCAGTTTGTGTGGTCCATTTCAGATGCTTTGTAAACCTGTCGCAGTGTAATGCAGGCTTTGCCAAGAGGCTGTTATTGATGGATGGGGTAGCAGCAACTATATTGGTACCAAGAAGGTTTAAAATACCTGGAGAAAGCTATCCGATAGTATTCACAAGGCAGTTTCTTGGCTTTGCCCAAAACCCTGATCCCTTGATTGGATCTAAAACCTGTAAACATGCTGACATTCCACATGGCAGAGGTAACATAGCTCATTTACATGTAGATATTTAAGGTACAATAGCAAAAATAAATAAATAAATAAATAATTCAAAGAGAAAGTTAAAAACTAGCAGTACTGTTTATTGACAGTTAGTTGTAGCTTGAATGGTTATTTTAAGTATGGAGTGGGGTTAAAGCAGCACTATGTAACCTTTTCAACCTTTTGTAACCTTTTTCCAGAACCCTGGAGAGAGTACATCTACTTACAATAGGTTGAATGACAGGTCTGTCATAGCCTGACAGTGTCTGTATCACTTCTACTGGCACTCTTTAACTTCGGGTAGGAACCTGAGCACAAAAAGAACTACAAAATTCGACTGCTTTACGGCATACATCACTTCCCTCACTACCTCAAATTCTGACGCGAGAGCACAACTAATTTTTTTTTTTTTACCTCTGTATGTTGTCAGGGCTGAAGCAACAAGTAAAACCATGAAGCCAAAGGTTTTGCCAAAAGGACAGTAGAAAGAGAAAAAGGGAGAGTGGCAAAATAAAAGGCTGGAAAAGGATCAATACTCATCCAGCCTTAGCTCACTGGCGCCACTCATCCATAGGGTACGCCAAAATGAGCGAACAAGTGAAATTTTTTATACTAATACTATTTTAAAAACATTCATTTGTAATACTACTCCACAAAAACGTAACTAAGTTCCCGACTGCGGTCTGGTGCATCAATCTTCCCCCGCCTAGAAAATGTCAAGTGCGTCAGAAACAGAGCACGCGCACGATCTGTTTACTGTTGTAATGTGTTGTGTAGCTTCGTCCTTCGCTGCATCCAATGTAGACTGGATTGCTTTCTTTTGAGGGTGCTTAACACACTCAAGCATCCCCGTAGAGCCAGGGCCTGGAGGCGTGAAACTATACTGATTACTGAGTTTGGTAGGGGCTACATTCTTGTAACTAAATAGATGATTAGACGGACAAAATAATCGGTCAGGATAACTATCCTATGTCTGCAGGCTGATATCCATGTTTGTTTTTTATATTTCTGGTGAAAGTGTCTTGTCTCAGGCTATAATGCAAATCGATTTTTCACATTTGCAGATTCATCTATGCTAGCTTGATATTATTATATTGACGATATGGCTATTATCTACCACACAAACATTAAATTGAATATCCATTATGCATTATGTAAAACAGTAGCCAATAGGCTAAACGTTACTATAAAGCTACACGATCTTTTGACTTTGAAAAAAATAAAGCCCATAAAACTATATTCATTATGACATGCTGAAATATATGACTGGATAAAGACATTTCACATGCAACACTGGCAGTCTGCCCAACATGTGAGAACTCCTTCCTTCTGCAGAGTTCGGATATCGCTTGTCAACAAATGCACGCGTGTATTCCCTAGTGTAACCATGAAAGATTTTATGACAGTAGTAGAAGACAATACTGTTTCCCAACTGTAGGGGTACCCCGAGAGCAAAATTTCAAAAGTAACATAATGCTGCTTTAAGGGATATAGAATATGGTCAAGGCATTAATTTGTGTTGTTATAAGTACTAAGCAGCCAATATGTTAGTAAATAATATGCATGTTAATAAGCAACTAGTTAATGTGTACCTAATCTAAAGTGTTGCCAAAATCGCTGCTGCATTACCATAGAACGCTATGGTATATATAACGCTATATGACAAAACGGCATTATACTACGCACATGGCACCCGTTATCGTTAAAATATTGCGCTGTGATGGGTAGGTTTAGGTGTGGGGTAGGGTAGGGTAGTCTCATATTACGCTAAAGGATTTATGACGACTTGGGTTTGCGTGTTATAATGAACGATAAAGGGTGCCATGTGCGTAGTATAGCGCCGTTTTGTCATATAGCGTTCTATGTGACACTGAAGGATGAGAACGGGCTGGCATTACACAATTGCACTAGCCTTGATGCCGGCCCAAACTCCGCCCACAACATTTTTTGGACGGGAAGTTCGGTCTGGACTCGATCCATTGAGGAGTAATTATGATCTGGCAAGAAACGTTCGGGCCAATCAAATTGCCAGGACGGGCTTTATACGATGATGGATAGATTGATCTGCAAGTAATCATCACGTTATCGTTTTCCTCCTTTTAGAGATGACTGCAGCTGTCGCGTCTGTTGTGAAATAAATCAACAGCGCATTCATTTTAATAGACAAACAGAGAACTGCAATCAAGGCATTTGTCGATCGGAAAGATATTTTGCCATCCTTCCCACATGATTCGGGAAAAGTGTAACTTATCAGCTGGCTCCGATGGTCACTAAGATGATGGGACGTAATGAAAGCCTGTGGTCGTTGTGGTTTCTGCTTTGGTCGCACTCATGGGGAAGTAAGTAAAAGAGCAACACTCGTTATTTAACTTCTAAAATAAGTAAGTTCTGTAGTTGAAAACTGCGCTATGCAAAGGAGTTGACTTACTGCATTGCTCTGATTGGTTGTAGGTCTACCGACTATCCAATTGAGTGCAGAGTTGTTGTTTTTTCCTGGTTCGGTTACGACACGCCTCATAATCAAAGCTTAATGGAGCGGTCTCAGACTCATATTCTCATTAGAATATGAGTATGACGAAGTCAGGCTACAATTGCACAGAAGTCAAAGTTAATCTGTTTTATTGAACATAAAAACAGTTTTAATGAAGACTGCAAAAAAAATAGCCTACACAAGAAAAAAAACAATAAAATATATCATTTTATGCTCAGTTAGTTTAATAACAGTGCAGAAAATGGTCATCTAAGGGTTTTGTTGAGTTCCACACATACAGTGCTGTAAACTTTGATTATCCTCAGAAGTAAATAAGTCAGCCTTGAGAAAAAAAACATCTTAAGCTTTTGATAAGATTAGATCAGATTCATGGTACAACACATAAAAAGCATTATGGACTTGTTTTGCCATGACAGACAGATGTTTTCTCTGCAGGGCTTTTTCTGTTGATCTCTACAAATGAAATTGCTGAAGCTTGCTGCCATCACGGTTTGGATGAAGGTCCATTCCAGTTTCGAACAGAGCAAATTCCTTTGATTCCCATCATGCGCCGATGTGTCGGCAGAGGGACTTGCTTTAAGCATGAAATATTGAAGAAGTCGACCCTCTTTTGCGAATCAAAAAGAAACATAAACAGCGTATGTTAATCAGTTACAGAGTACTCATTTAATAATTTATATATTACAAAGTACCGAATTGGTTTTAATGCCACATCCCTGCTAAGTGTAATCCTTTTCATTTGCAAAGCCACAGTTTGTGGTCTGACTGATGGGTGGGTTTGGGATCCTCTTTCCTGTTCCTGTCTTTGTCTCCAACAGGCGAAGAGAGACAGAAGGGGGGAACGAAGCCTTGAGGTAGTATTAAATAATGAAGAGGGCTGCCACAGTTTCAACGAATGTTTGAAAGCAGCTTGTAAGTGATCAGCGTCAGAGAATAAGTGTGCACGTATGTTTGTGTGTGGCCATGTTTTTGTGTGGTGTGCTGCTTTCTGTCTGCCTGACTCATTTAGACACATTCTGATATTCATCTCTCTGACAGGCTGTGACATTGTGCAGCTTTAATCTAAAAACTATCCAATCACACACAACCACATGAATTCCAGGCAGTCGGTTGCCTTACGAATTCTGTGGTTATTCACTCACTGTATTCACTCAAAGCACCAGAAAAGTTGTCAATGTGATTCGAGCTCCACATTCTGAGTCATACAGTATAACAAAAAAGACAATCATATATAAAAATATTATTCACTGATAATAATCGCCTCCAAGATTCTAACTCAAATCGTTATGACCAAATCATTAAGTTCATGAGAACCATTTGATTCTTGAGTTAGACCTTTAGATCCATTAGATCCTGCGCCTGCCTGGCTTTCTGTGCCAACTGTCTCTCAGCTCCACTTCACTTCCTCTAAGCCAAGACTCCCAGCAGGTGTCCCTACAGAATGGAAATCTATCTGAATTGCCACGGAGGTCCAACTCGTCTTGTTTTCTCTGGCTATTGTGAGAGACAGAGAGGTCACACATTTCCACGTACATTCATAGAGCTCTTTTTCCTCAGTCGTGAGGAGTCACAGAAGTGATTCTTTGCTGAATGTGACTTGCTTATTAACTCAAGTTTAACTCGAAAACTGTATTTTTTACGATTAAAGTTCGGAAACATTTCAGAGTTCTCTCCTCCCTTGCCTCACAGTGCTTTGGTCGGTGGATGATATCCGATCTATTTTTCTATTCTGAGTCCACTATGTCAGCAATTATTATCTTACCTAGCTTGTTTGGGAGCTTGTTTAATATAGTAGCTTGTTTGATAGTACGTCACCCACTACAACCAACACAGCGATTAGCCTATGTAAACAACTATCCCTTTGTGTAAGCTACAAGTACAATTTTGGTTGTATTATTAGTGTCTCCCTCACAAATTGCTATTAAATTTCAGTTTTTGCTATCAATTTAATATAACCTACTGTTATATTAAATTCACGCCCATGCGGAGGCCAGCTAGTACGAGTAAACCTGACTTCCTTCGCATGCTAGAGGCTGCGGTCTTCTTTAGTGTACTTGTTAATGTTCACACCACCCATGTCGGAAACACCAGTTCAAATCCCGCTCAGGGATGCGTTTCCCGTACAACTTCGCAACTACAAGTTCGCTGCTTCACTACCATTAGAACGATGCATAGTTAGAGACATCAACTAGCTAGTCACGACTGTTTCCCGAAACCCATTGTTGCAAAGCATTCATTCAACCACGTTGGTTTCGCACGTGGTGGAGTAATAACTACTTTCAAAGAAACTGTTTGAGATCCAATTAATGCTGGATTTTTTATATATAAATTACAGACATGTCATCCCTGCACTATGTCTAATTGTTCTCAGTTATTTTGCTTTATTACCAGACTCAACATTTGGGTCGTTCTTATAGAGCAAGTTCTCAGATGCGCACTCTTCAAAATCTGTACTTTAAATCTTTTTTAAAACTAAAAGACGTAAAATACATTTGTGTGTATTCTAAATAAAAGGCACTGGTTGTACTGAATGTCTGCGTGCTTATTTTGCTCAAGATAAGGATTTATTACCTCCAAATGTCATGCAATATAGAAACTATGCCTCCAACCACAGGGTCGAGAGCTGTCGTTCAAACCACGCAACTTTGCGATGCTGTTTGCGAATGTATGTTGGGAGGATTGCTTTCGGAAAACACCGACTTGTTAAACTATGCTGATAATGACGGAACTCGCGACCATCAGTTGGCTAACGATGCTTTGGGAAAAGCACCAGAGCAGTGCAAGGAACCGGAGAGAGTTACATTAGTGCCAGTGACCCGAATGCAAGATGAGGTTAAGGGGGTAAATGTAACGGAGGCCAGCTAGTAAGAGCTCTGCAGTAAACCTCACTCCCTTTGCACGTTCAGAGGCTGTGTTCTTTAGCGTCCTTGTTAGAGCGGCCACCTCCCATGCTAGTGGCTTGGTTTGAACCCCACTCTGGGGTGCATTTCCAAAAGCATCGTTAGCCAACTATGGTTCGCAAGTTCCGTCGTTATCAGCATAGTTCAACGATTCGGTGTTTGCCGAAACCATCGTTCCAACAAACATTCGTAAACAGCATCGCAAAGTTGTGTGGTTTGAACGACAGCTCTCGACCTGTGGTTAGAGGCATCGTTTCTATATTGCATGACATTTGGAGGTAATAAATCCTTATCTTGAGCAAAATGAGCAAGCTGACATTCAGTACAACCTGTGTCTTTTATTTAGAATACATACAAATGGAATTTACGTATTTTAGTTTGTCAAAAGATTTGAAGTAACGTCTTTGAAGAGTGCGCATGTGCGAACGCGCTCCACTATGTAAGAATGAGCCAAATATTGAGTCTGGTAATAAAGCAAAACAACTGAGAACAATTAGAAATAGTCCTCAGATGACATGTCTGTAATTTATATAAAACAAATCTAGCGTTAATTGGATCTCAAACAGTTTAATTAAAAGTAGTTATTACTCCACCACGATGCAAAAACCAACGTGGTCATTGAACAGATACTTTGCGAGAGTAGGTTTACGGAAACAGTCAGTGACAAGCTAGTTGATTCTTCCAATGATGCATCATACTTTGATAGTGAATCAGCGAACTACGTCGTTTGTACGGGAAAAGCACCCCAGATCAGTGCAAGTATACGACCAATTGCACAACCTTTTTTTATTTTATTTTTTTGTAATGGGGAAGCATAAGATCCCATCATCCTGAATAGACTTCTTTCATTTGATTATTCTCATTTAACCATACCACTTTGTTTGTTACATCCTATCCACTTCAGGTAAGTGCATGCAGGGTGGAGAGCCAATACAAGGTAAGAGCTTCACTCTGGGCTTGGTCATACATTGTTCAGTTGGTCCTTAAGCTGCCTGTGAGGCTGCTGTTCTTGACAGTTATTGATGTATACTGTCGCTAACTGAGCTGCTCTCATTCTGAATGTACCACTGCAGAAAGAGCCATGAATGAACATTAGAGGCAGATCAAACGAAATGCAGTTTTCCCCCTATGGCACTATTGAGCGAGGGCTTTGTCTAATGCACCGTCTCAATTAATCTGCTATTTCTACTCTGCATTTAAAACTGAGGATGGCAACCTTCATGACAACATTGCTTGTTTGTCTATATTTTATGAGTGCAGTCTCACTCTGCTGTTCAATATCGTTAATCATTATTTTTAATTATGCCAATAATGGGATCAAACTAATTTCACTGAATTTGTATTTCTGAATTTAATTTTGCTATACGATTTAACACACATCGATGGATAGATCTATAAATAAATATTATTATAATTCAGACACTTTTATGTAGCTTGGCCATGAGCAAAATCAAATATCCCTGTGGTGCTTCTGAGAATTTTTCTGAAAAAAATTACATGGAAAACACAGGGACATTATTTAAGCATTTCATTTATTTGTATCTCAGGCAATTGATGGAGCGTGTTTGAAGTGGAAATACACAGCATCATTTTGTGCCTTTTCTCCTGACAGCCAAATAAAATTGGCATAACGTGTTCTGTACAAGAGGTTCAAATTGCCACAAAACTGTTTTGCAGGTTCAACGCAGGAAAGTAGAAGGAAGGAATACTGAAATTGACATCCCACAATAAACAGCCGAAATTTCATTCAAATCATTCACTTCAATCAAATTACACATTCATGCAATGCATTTTAAAATATGTTCAGGCACGTAATGCTGTAGTCTAATGCTAATGTTCACTGCTCATTAGGATCAAAAATAGAACTCAAAGGAGCAGTACATCCAGTATGTTTTAATTTGGGCTCTGTCATATTGCCAGTTTTGCAGCTTCACTTCTCATTCATTGCCAAAGACATCAAAATGTCAGTAAAATTCAAATCTAATAAACAGTATGTCACAAAAAAAGAGCTTAACAGTTTACAGTGGACCAAATAAAATCTCTTGATATTTACGTCTTCTATATTATGTTGAACGTCAATGCTTTACAGGTTAAAATGGTTATGTATCATACAACACTGCTGAAACTTTAATTTACTTTTAAAACTGCATTGGAAAGGAATGCATTTCATTATTCAAACAAGTCATCAGGTTCTTTGAAAGTATTTAAGGTAGGCAAAATAAAATGCAAATCATACATTTGCATTTGCACTTGTCAAAGGCAACAATGTGATACCTGGCAAAGAGGCTTGTAGAGCAACTAAATTTGGATTCCTTCAGCGCAGACATTAAGAAAAAAAAGAAAACTGAAGAGTTTGTTTTCAGCACTCTGTATCCTCTGGGAGGAGATGATCAACACAGCAGAAAACGTCTCAGGGTACGATTGTAACCTATGTTCCCAGAGAACAGGGAACGAGACACTGCGTCAAATGATGATTTGGGGAACGCCTAGGCGTGACAGGTGTCTGAAATCACCATCAAATCACGGCAAATCACACTGACCGGCGACAGCCCGCATATCATTAACGTGGATTATTAACGTGAATGATTAACATGCGACCTGCTCAGTATATAAGGCGCCTTGCAAACATGACAAATCACCTTATCGTTGGAAGGGACTGTTTGGTAGGCAGGCCCTGAGGCATGGCAAGGAGACGCAGTGTCTCGTTCCTGTTCTCAGGGAACATATGTTACAGTCATCACCTAAAATGTTCTCTTTCGAAAGGGAACTCGCACTGCGGTAAATGACGCTTTGGGGAACGATGTGCCCGTGCCACCATGCTAAGGGGAGAGCATGCCAAAGGCAGTGACAACTGTTTTAACCAGCAAATTCCGCCTTTAGGGAGGCCTGGAGGGGTCTATGCTACCTGACCACCACAGTGTGTGGGGAACTTACTTTCAGGGAGGCCGGGTGAGGCCTACTACCATCTCAAGTGTGAATTCACCTTCAGGGAGGCCTGAGAAGCATACTGCCTGATAGCAACAGGTATCTATGAGCCCCGAGTTTGGATGATGGTTCCAAGGCGGCCTGCTAAGGCCAGCCAGCTGGGAACTCGCTTATCAGTGAGGCCTGGTTGGGCCTACTAGCTGATAGCAATTCGATTATGCCACAATTGTACACTATTGGGAACCATACTACACCAACATAACTATTGGGTCCATTCACCGGAGGCCCAATACGGCTAGCTACCTGGTAGCAGCTATAAAGTATGTAAGAGTGCAAGAGTGCACTAGAGTCTCAGAAAGAGTGCACTGCCACTGTACCCTTAAAACACGATGAGTACAACATACGGCACTCTGCTTAAACGGAGGCCCCCGAGTCAGCGGCCTACCATCTGTGCGCATGGGCGTCAGCTCAGTGAGCGATGCTGGGGCTTCAGGGGAGAGTACTTTGTACAAAAGAAGAAGTGAAGCTAGAACCTCTCTCGTACCGATGCGAGCCATAGGAGTGTCGAGGTAGGATAATACAGAACTGAAAGCTAAGAACCTAGACCTACCCTGTATCACATGGGAATACTCTGAATACTCCCACCTCACCCTGAGGTTTACCAGGGCAAAAGACGGCCCAACCCTGCTTAATGAAGACACATTGTACTGAGGAGGCCCATCTGAGGCCTAACCCAGGATCTTTTAAACCACGCCGTGCATTACTCTGTCGCCCCAGAATGCAGAGAAGAGGGTGGGCCTTGGCCTAACGACTCCCATGGGAGGAGGTTGTCATACAGGGATGCTTCTAGAAACCTACATTGACAAAGTGATGGGTCAGTTGCCACAGCCAGCACAAGTATTTGTGATAATTTTTACGAAACTTAGTTGAATGAATATTTGAACATGCTAAATATCAAAAGAAAGAACAGAACCTCTGCTTAAAAAAAATAAAAAAAATAATAATAATAATATATATATATAAATTCTAGCTTCATGCATTCTCTTTTTATCAACAATTGAATGTGGGTACGTTTCCTAAAAAAAAAAAATAAAAAAAAAAAAAAAAAAAAAATCAAGCAACATTTTGAATAAAAAGCTGAAAATATAGATTGGATATAGATTCAAAACTATGATCATAGATGGAGTAGATTGCTTCCATCAATGTCCCCAAAGCTTGCACAATCTACTTCCAAGCTTAGGCAGTTTTGATTTATATGCTGCTTAATGTTTGATTAGCACATTATTTTACATGTGCATAAGTGATGCTTCTATCGCTTGTTTCTGCTTCTTCTTTACCTGTGTTTTGATACTCTTTTAGAAGATGCATAATGCCCTTACCATGTAACAGTGAAAACATGGATTGCTATGAAAAAAGAGTTAAGTAGTTTTGAAGTAAACTCATTTGTACATTACCAGAGGACTACACAAAAATTCACATTCTTAGAATTAGTATCTTTTTCATCCTAATGTATACTTATGAATACTTAGAATATAAAACATGACCATCTGTCTTACAGCTTCTTATTCCAATGAAGAAAGAAATTCATATGGGTTTGGAACAATGAAGGTGAGCATTTTGGAGTGAACTATTCCTTTTAAATAAGTGGTTCTTAAACTTTTGGGACACTTTAAATCTTTAAAAAATCTGTCTGCGTTCACAATATTAGCTTTTGTATGCTGAGGGACTTCTACATCGGACTAGTTCAGTTGTTAAGTCGATAGATCTGAAGAAGACTGATTCAGTGGAATTGGCGTTCGCTGCCACTTTATAAAGGCATTGCCTCAACTGCTATTTAAGCACTTGAATGCCTATGCAATGGCTGTTTTCTTTCTTTTTTTCAGCTGATCTCCCACGCGCCCCTTGCAGTAGATCTCCCATGATCTCCCATGCGCCACTTGCCCCACACTTTAAGAACCAAGTGTTTTTTTTTTTAAGTTTGTTTTTTTTTTACTTTATTTTAACACATTTCCATATCCATGCTAGCATAATCCTGGTCAGTTAAAGGGAGGAAACATGGATTTAGTGGCTTGGAATTCTGTGCACGTTGTGTGTAGGTGGAGTGGCCAAGAAACGCATTATGCCGGTGTTGTGAAATTGTGCTGACTCCTATTTTGTGACGTTTCTTCAACCTCTCTTAGACACAAAAGAATGGCTTTTTGGAGAGATTATGTTTTCCCGAGACTAAGCAGCCCAGTGCCAAACAATAAGATGAATATGCCTGATAAATATACTATAAGTAAAAGCATTCTCCTGTCAGTCTCTGTTTTTGTGCTAACCCGTTCAAATTGTGCTGAACGAGAAGCGAAATGCAATCAGTTTGAATAATCTCGCTGTGTAATATGCCATTCATCTCCATCAGCACAGGACAATAAAGCGTATTTTCCATTTACTCTAATTAGGTCTTGGTATTTTCCAGAGCTTATGTCATCTTTAACCTGAAAGTATTGTTGACTTAACTTCAGCATGTTCTGGATTCTACATTCTCTCTTTATAGACACTCTAGATAATTTAAGTCACGGAGGCTATTCAGACTGCAGGGAAATGTTTCCCAAATCTGATTTTTTTGCTTATATGGGACTCAGATCTGTTTTTCTCATAACAGTGTAAACAGCACAAACCACATGGAATCAGATCTTTTCATTTCTGATTTGTGCCACTTCCATATGTGGTCCTTAAAAAAAAAAACGATACAGGTGAGATTTTTTGCAGTCTGAACAGTCATATCGGACTTCATGCGACTTTTACATCACTAGATACCAGACATTATCAAGAGAGTTATGAAAGGTAGTCATTGGAAGGATAGGGATATGTCAGAACTTAAGTATTACAGTGACAGTTCTAAAGGGTTCGTATCATAAATGTTTAAAAACTCTGCTTTCTTTTTCATATCCTTCATCTTTGTTTTTTGGCTCTTCAGGTAGCAGATCACATTATAAATAAATCACTTTACTTTTATGTCCTCTGTGTTTACTTCTGCATGACAGTATGCTGGGTGATGTCTTTTTATTGTTCTTTTGTGCATGCGGGTCAGTTCAGGACCATGATCTTTTGTTCACACTGGAATCTGCAATTGGCCACATTAAAAATAACAATATAAACAGCTATACAAACAACAACAACTGATCTGAGCAATAGATTACAATTAAAGCTGCTGTATGTAACTTTTGTAATATATATATCAGGGCTGTAGTACTCGAGTCCGGTCTTGGACTTAAGTTCGAACTGAGACCGTTTTTCTATGGTCTCGGACTTGTCTCGGACTCGCTGGTATTTGGACTCGGACTTGTCTCGGTCTCGGCCACTGGTCTTGCCAAATATGGCGTTTGGTCTCGAACCAAGTCCAACATTTTTGTATGCGTGTTCATTTATTACTAGCCTATCAGGGTGACGTTAACTTAGAAAATGGCCAAATTAACCGACCAAGTGCTCACTACAACGGAGCGCGTCTTCTCATGCTGTTACTATAGTTACTGGGTTTTGCGCACAATTCTAATGATTCCCGCAGGTCTCCCATTTATAACGTGGGATATTCCCGCAATCGTAATGCACACAGATTATAAAATCAAATCATTCTTTTAATAACTATCTGCCAGACGCAATTACACAAACCGAGTGAGTGCTCAGCGTTGTCGCGTCTTCTCTTCTCTCATGTGTTGTGGAAGGCACATCAAGCGCTGCCGCAATAATACACACTCGCGTTCAGGAGTCGGGACATGACGGAATATTCACTTGCATTCGAGCCAGTAGTGCATCGTGAATAAAGCTTAACATTTGCACGTCTTTTTAAGTCTTACCAGTTTAAACAATCAAGTAATTTTAAACTATCAGTCCTTGCGCGCTCTCTGGGATGACTATGCGCACATTCATTGAAAATCCGCCTCAAGAACAGCTGGCCAGTAAATTATTTTTCACGGATTAGCTATATTGCTTTAACACTCAAATCGTGTCAATTTCGGTCTTCGTGAGTATAATGGTCTAAACATAGTCGGTTTTGTCTTTAATAAGCATAAAACGCATGCCAGTATGAACAGAGAATCTATGCTCTTAGCTCTTAAAGTGACAGCAACCATATGTGTTCGTTCATTAATTTTGTCGTCAAAACAAGAAAAGAGAGCTTAAGTTAAAGGAATCAGGATTAGCCTATGTGTTTAATTTATTCAGGACTAAAATACTATCCAGTGTTATTTTCCATTTGATTACTTTATTCAGTTTCTGTCTATGAACACTAGTGTAGACCTATTCAAAAACATTTCTCTTTATTTGTCTTTATTTGTATCTTTATTATATTTATTTGTGTAACTTTTTTTCAATTTAATTGACTATTTAAATCAAGCCTTGTGTTGTGTAAATTCTTAACAACATTACCCCATTGTAAAAAATGCAATGAGCACAAACATTTAAGCAACATAAATTTTAAAATTTTGTTTGGCAAAAATGAAATTCAGGCCCTGAAGACTTTTTTTTTCCTGTCCTGGACTCGGTCTTGACTCGGACTCGAACCTTTTTGGACTCGGTCTTGACTTGGACTCGAACCTCTTTGGACTCGGTCTTGACTTGGACTCGAACTAGTCCTGGTCTTGGACTTGTCTTGGACTTGAACAAAGGTGGTCTTGACTACAGCCCTAATATCTATATATATCTATATATATATATATATATATATATATATATATATATATATATATATATATATATATATATATATATATATATATATATATATATATATATATATAAATATACATATATATAAATATACATATATATATATATATATATATATATATATATATATATATATATATATATATATATATATATATATATATATTACAGTAGAATATGAGACAGGTAGTCTGTGAAAAAAATCAAGCTCCTCTGGCTCCTTCCAGTGGTCCTATTGCCATTTGCAGAAATACCATTCAGAAACAACCAATCAGAGCCAGGAGAGTGTCTTCAGCAGTGTCAATCCACTTAGCTATTCTGCTATATTGCTTGAGTCACACCCTGCTCTTGCACAGCACGTCTCGTCATTTAAACCAGGGGTTCTCAACTCCAGTCCTCGTGACCCACTGCTCTGCATATTGTGTATGTCTCCCTTATTTAACACACCTAATTCAGATCCTCAGCTTGATTCAGGATAGACTCTATTGCTGCGTCCCAAATTCGCCTACTTATACTACGCCCTAAAAGTATGTACTCTTTTTGTGAAGAAAAAGTATTATACTTTTGAGTGTGCAGCAAAAAGAGTAGGCAAGCTTTGGGACATACTATCACGTCATCTTTAACGGACAGCTCTGTCGCGTGCTGCGTGCATCCTGTCACCGTAAACTGCCCTGTCAATCATCTTGTCACAGTTAAAATCCTCCATTCTATCTAATTTGATTTCCTACCGTTTCAGAGCACGTTCATCTGCCAGTCGTGGGTCTTTCATGCAGATACTCTCCTCGTGTTTGCAATTTGAATATAATGATGCATTTAAAAAGTAATGGCTAAACGTGTCTTTACAAAAGTTCACAATGCTGCTGCATATGCAATATAATGTGGACAACATTGAATAAATTCATTTTCGTCCGGTTAGATACTGATAATTAATCACTCAAACCTGTTTATCTAAACCTCTCTACACAGCCGCGGGACCAGCGGGACTGACGCGCCCTCCGTGTCTGTAGTTTTTTAACACTTTTTACTCGTGTTTGTAGTTCTAACCGAATCCTCGTCCACCGCGCAATGGTTTGTGGGCAATATATAGCCGTTAGAGTGTGCATCGATCTACACTTCGGATTCTGACCGGAAATAGTAGACCATCCGGGTACCTTTGAAACACTCATTTCAACATACTACGGTTTATGACGTACTAATTCTATTTTACGAATACTATTTTCAGGACGGATAGTATGCAAATTGGACGCAGTATATGTCTATCCTAAAGAGCTGAGGATCTGAATCAGGTGTGTTAAACAAGGGAGACATACACAATATGCAGAGCAGTGGGGTAAAGAGAATAGAGTTGAAACCCCTGATTTAAACCAAATTAAAGATCCCGGCTTGCGCAGCTGTGCTAATGCCGGAGAAATAACCTAAACAGCCAATTTCTCGAGTGGCACCTGCTCGATAGAAAAGAAAAAAGGAAAGAAAAAAGACTGATGACGATAAACAAACGAAAAAGAAACAGAGCCCATTGACTGTATAGTTACTGGTACAGTAAAATGTCTGTTGGGGAGCATCAAAATAAAGTGGTAGTTGATTAAGCAGACAGTCTACTAATAAATGAATGATATAGTAAGTTGACATGCATGTAGAAGCATCTTTGAATACACACACAATAACTTGCGATATGGTGACACAGAGCAGGATTGTGTGTGTGCATGTCAAAGCATTAGTGTTTCTTGGTCTTTCTTTATAGCTTTTTCAGTGGCTCTAAGATTCTGTTTAGTTAGCTTTGCTTCTTTATATGGGACCCCTGGGACACAGTGCCTCTGATTCGATGCTTTCATGCCAGTTGGACTGCCTTTAAGGACTCTGTGCAGGCTTGCACTGCTGATTTAAAGAGCCTTGAGTTAAAGAAGTGCTCTGCTCAGCCCTTCTTTCTCTGTGTTGTTGCCAGCATCCAGTGTTTTGATCACATCTCACCATTATGGCAAAATATGACAGGTATCTGGAGGCAAGCTTTCCAAGAGAATGCAGATTAGCATATGCATCACCTAGAAATTCATCTCACAGTTTGAGAACAGCGATTCTTCCTTGCAACACACAAGATGATATATATATATTGAAAGTATTCATAGCAAACATGCACTGTTGGTAAGCATGATACTTATTGTGAGAGAAAATATTGAGGCTGAAAGGCAATGATAGTCTGAACATGACAGATATGCTGTTTGTCAGTCTGAGAGAAACCTCTACATGACTGTTAGAGATAATCTGCTGTGACACAGAGGGTAGTAGGAACTATGTTCCAAGAAATATATCTAAAGTGAAATCCTAATCTTCTGCCAGCCTGGGATGTTTTCCTCCTCGGAAATCCCTGTCATATTGATCCATTTGAAACTGTCATGCTTGGTAATAGCAAAGATAATCTTACATAAACCGAGGTTGTGTGTCTGCCCACTGCCTCTCGAGACGATTTACCACCACCCGCTCACAATGAATAAATAAACAGGGAAAGGAGATAGAATCTTAGATTTCATTCTGATCTTAATTGTGCAACAGAGGTGACAAGCCTGAAAAAAAAGAAAACTGCTGTAAATTGTATTTGAATTGATGGGTCTGTGAATGTAATGTGACTTTTAATATATGGCAACATTTGTATAACATCAGTTTCTGCTTGGACGAGCGATCCTAACCTTTAACCAACTTCATGCAGATGATTGCCTTGTAATTAATATAAGTAGTTCAGATTGGTTTTATTTGGATGGCATTTCCCCCCCAATGATGGTGAATTAGTATTTTGGGCAACATTTGTGTGGAAATATTATATGAAATATGATGTATCCTCTAATGTTTTTTGGGGGTATATTTTGCTAATATTGTGGATGGTTGGACGGATGAACAGAGAGATGGATGGATGGATGGATAGATAGATATAGATTTTTTTTTTCCAAAAACATTGGTGGTCATTGTATATTAAACATTTGTGTCCAGTCAAATGACTATGTTCATTCCATAAATAACACTGTCCTCCAACTAGCAATAGAAAGCAGCAAATCGTGGTTTATGGCTGTGACATAACTTACAGTTATTGACCATTTACATTTCTATGTGCCCGACCCTTCTGTTTCAATATGAAATACATAAGCCGAGGAACTAAAACTGGCATTCTTAAAGCAATTTCAAAGGGTTTTTAATCTTTCTAAAGTTCTTGCGCAATACAACCATCACCCCATCCTTGTTTTAGATCAGGAATCATGTCTTGGACATTTATATGCAGCTCTAAATAGCGAATACTTATGTTTCATGTATGACTAAACCTGACATTTGTGTGCTATAAAGGGAAACTGTGCATAAAGAGACTGTGAGAAAGGTTTCCGTATCGACTTTAGCATCACGTAAAAGCTTTGGCTTCTCTCTCACTCTCAGTTTTTCTCTAAGTCCTTCTCTTTACCTCTGATCAATATTACCAAATTAACATTTCCAACCCCCATTTCAAAACCACAAAACCCTCTAAATTAGTCATTAGAAACGTGTCTCAGAGGAAGCACAATCTGTGAGTAAAGCCTGCACTCATTCAATAGTGGATAAAGCAATTTCACCCTTACATTCACCTTACACAAATAGAATATACTCAGCACAGTTTATTTTATTATTATTCTGCATTACTTGACTCAACGTCAGGTGAGTTACCATCTTAGTACCATCTTAAACTAGTTTAAACTAAAGTATGTTAAAAATATACATTGTTATATACAAAATGGAATCTTATATAATAGAATATGTTGATTATGCAGTATAATGAGCGGTTAAATATTGATTTACATAATCAAATCTTGGAGATCAAACAGAAGATTCTAGATCAGAGATGTCATGCAGCTGGGGATTTCAGCTTCCAGTGTGCTGTATTAGTTTAATTGCTTTTAAGATCCATTGATCTTTGAGAGCATTAGCTTGGTGATCATTTGAATTAGTCCACTGTTTCTCAAGCCTGATATGCTCTCTTCTAAACATGATCAGCCAATATCTGTGATCTCTGAGTTAACATCTGAAAGTGAGACATTTCAGGTGTGATTGTTCGATAGATCGATTTCATTCATCATGTCTTTCATTCAATATTAACCCAGTAAGTGACTGTAATGCACTAACTCAGCTGCAGCTGTGAAGAAAGATGGTTGATTTTATTCAGTCTGATGAGGAAATTAACGCTTTGGTGTGATTGAAGATGTAGATAATTGTTGGAGAAATAGAAATTACCTGTTCTGTGTTTTTTTTTTTTTTTATCTGTTGGAAGAAGGCTAACCAAACCAACAAGAAAACATTTCTTTAAAATACTAATATAAGATTTGTCAGTTATAATAAGATTATGCACCCTTTTCTCTGCAGAAAATTGAGCTACAGCTATTTCAATGGTCAGAGTTTCTAAAGACAGAATCTTACCTAATATATATTCAAATAAGCTACACCCCTGAGATGCGTGAGCAGCATGAATAGAGTTGCTTCAGAAGGGGGAACACGCACACACACAAAAAATGATGACAGTCAATTTGGTTACTGCAATCTGCTCCACAAGCCTAAATAAGAAGAAATGACCTTGACTGAGCAGATTCGGGTTGAATGACTTCATTCAAGATGCATTTTACATGATTTTTTTTTCTGGCATGTGACCAAAAATGGCTGTGAAACGATAAATGATTTTCTTCACTGCATGTGAACAAACAAGTGTGTGTTCTTTTAATTGCGAGCATAATTTACCTGCTTGTCAGCACCTACAGTGTTTCAACAGTTTCTCCCTCTTGGTGTAGTCTTTTACTGCCCTCTAACAAGAACAGGAAAAAAAAATAGCTGGATTTATAAAATGAAAATAGAAAAAAAAGTCTGTGCTCTGAGCTGGTCTCATGCACTCCATGAAAATAAAACATTTCTCACTTTATCGCTTCATTTGTTTCAGTCAGATTTTTTAAAAAATTGTATAGAACCTTATAAATGTGGCATAGGCCTACAGATATATATATATATTAGTGCTGTCAGAACGAGATTAAATTGTTTAACTACGCGATTAATGTCGGCATTAATGTCATAGTTAACTCGCGATTAATCGCACATTTTTATCTATTCTTAATGTCTTTTGATTTCTTTTTGTTACATTTTTTTCTCATTTTAATGCTCTTATCAACATGGAAAAGTGGATTGGCTTGTTTAGTGCAAATGTTTTTTTTTAATTATTATTATTGAAAATAACATTGGAATAGTGTTCAATTTCACTCTAACATATATAGCCTAAATAATCTCTCACACAATGCAACACTGTCCATCAATAAAAGGGTGAAAGAAATACTGACGAGGTCCTGATATTGACGAGGGGGTGGAGAATTTGCATCATCTGTGTTTGTGTGTGTGTGTGTGTGCTTGGCCATCATCAAGTGGTGTTTCAGGCTGGACGTGCTGCGATGATGATAGCTCAGTTCATAATGACAAAACATACAGATCGCTTTGGTCTTGTCAATGGGACAATTTGGCAACTTTTTAAAAGTAAACTTTACATTCAGAATCTCATTGGCATCCATTTCGGCGTCTCGCGCTTCGTCATCCACTCAAAACATAACGTTACTATTTGGCCGGCTCGCAAGCTGAAACGAGTGTGTGCGGCACAAAACGTCCTCGCGCTGCGCTCTGAAACCCATTCATTTCAATTGCTTGCGCAGCGCGAGGACGTTTCGTTGCTTCTTCGACCAAAGCGCAAGCGATCTAGCTAAGACCGGAAACAAAACAACAGGCACGCCGCACACACTCGTTTGGGCTTGCGAGCCGGCTTTGAGTGGATGACGAGGCGCGAGACGCTGAAATGAATCAGGACGCATGCCGCGTCCTGTTGCAAAAGTATGTGAAAAAACTACAAAGTTTGCTAGGACAAAAAGACCGTTAATCACGCGATAAAAAAATTAACGCCGTTAAAATGGGTTTGCGTTAACGCCGTTAATGACGCGTTTAACTGACAGCTCTAATATATATATATATATATATATATGATGAAGTCAGATGCAGAAAGCCTCTAAATGACATTTGAAATTTTCTTCTTAAATGACAATTTTTATCAAGCTTGTATATTTAAGTTCAGTAATTTCACTTAAATGACAATTAATAGATAATCTTCATTGTCATTTAAGTGAAAAAACTGAACTTAAATATACAAGCTTGATAGAAATAGTACATTTTAAAAGAAAATTTCAAATGGCACTGATTATGAGGCTTAATATGTATGTGTGTGTGTGTGTGTGTATATATATAATTATACCAGGAAATATATAGATGTTTGATTGTTTTAATACAACAGTTCATTAAACAAGAAGTTAATATTGAGTAACTTAAAGGAGCATCACGCAAGTACTCAGAGTTTTGCAGATTTTCACCCGCCCTACTCACGATAAGGACAAACTCAGCACACACTCATGGAATACACGCACACACACGCACGTTTGCACGAGCTGTTTCATAGAGATCTTCTCCGTTGCTTGAAAGCCTTCCCGATGTTGACTCTAGTCTTATTGCGCAAGAACTGGCACTGGACAAGAACAGAAGTTTTATTTTCTTGTCTTACCAGTGGAGTTTTGCAATTCAGGTGTTAGGAAATGAAGTACAAGCCAAGCATTGGGGCTGTTTTTACACCTGGCTACAATGCGTTCTCTCAGATCTATTTGATTTATCAAAAGGATTCCATTACACCTGGTCACATAGATGTGTCTTTGCAGAAACGGATATTAATCTGATATTCAATTCCAGGCGAGTATATACAGATTTTCATGAAGTGCACGTCACGGGAAGCAACCAGATGACTGCATTTATTGGTCATCGACTCTAGCGTATTCCAAAATATGACAAAGCAGCAATAAAGAGCGCAAAAGCTCTGGTATAAGAGATCATTTCATTTCTTCACAGGCTACTT
This sequence comes from Hybognathus amarus, assembly GCA_030378365.1. NCBI lineage: Eukaryota > Metazoa > Chordata > Actinopteri > Cypriniformes > Leuciscidae > Hybognathus > Hybognathus amarus. The sequence continues at coordinate 343,118 of JAQIUQ010001547.1, forward strand.
TGCTCATGGAGATAGTGGAGGTCAAAGGGAACTTGGTGATTAAGTCGATATGCGGTCTTACTTCTGGTTCATTTGCGATCAGTACAGCGCAAGCTGGTTTGATGAAGTAGCACTCGCCTGCTCAGGTGATGCACGTCGTCATATATGACTAAACAACATGGAAAAGCCTGTTCTAGCGAACAACCAGATGCATTTACACACTTGTCCAGTTTTCGTTCTGGAACTGACCAAGCCACGGTCCTCAAGTGGTTTTGAGCTGTCGGATTCAAATCCGTATGGATTCGACCTGGTCGGTCACGTGAATGGTTATGCGATACACAGAAAACACATGAAGTGACCCAGATGTCAGGCTAAACAGCCCCTTTGAATCCATCTTACTACTTTTGGGAAAGTTGACTGAAGTGCGTCGACTCAGTTGTCTGTCTCTGATAGTTAAAGGCGGCGATTGCGCTCAGGCTGTCAGGCATGGCCAGGCGAGCGTGGCAGCGCAGTGACGTCACGCCCAGGCTCGGGGTGGGGCCCGAATCCCTCTTATTTATTCACTGTACAGGATTATAGAGGCGATCGCAGTGATCAGAGAAGGGCTCATTAGGCCCATTGGACAATCTGTTTCAGCATGTATGGGTTCAGAGAACGGCTATTTTTAACGTAAAATGTGTACACAATGTCACCTTTAAATGTACTTTCACAGAGTCAGTAATGTTTAATCTTGAATAGAATGCATGTGTTATGACGTCAGCTGATAGCACTCAGTCAACTCGGCTAACACTCATAAAATAAGTTAAATGAGAATTGAGATAGATATTCGATATGAATGAATAAGCGTTTGAACAAATTGGTTGAAATGAATGCATCAATAACTAATTCATAAAGATGGTTTGCTGTGTCCGAAAAGCGCATCTGTTATTTGGTCTGAAACTTGCATCATTTCACTTCCATTCACAGAGCTGGCCTCATGAGATGGTGAGAGTGTCCATCAGATGCATACTTACAGAACCATCACGGAAGTAGTCCAGGTACTTTCATTTAATATTTCATGAATATGAATTTGGACTTACTATGAGGCTCACAAACTGTTTTTTTTTTGCCTATACTAAATGCAAGATCAGATGCAATTTTTGTTTTAAGCACGTAAGAACAGCTTTGAGCACAATGGTGAAGTTAATGATTTTAGTGACTTACTCATAAAGGCAGTCACCTGTTCTAGACTGGTTAAAAAGTAGAATGCGAACTGAAGGCTCACTCAAAGACACGTAACTTGATGTAAAGTTGGCTCAAGAGAATCGCAGAGAGAAGACTTTGATTGATGTTCAAGATTTAACCGGGTCCTCAGCACAGATTTGTACTGAATATTTGTATGATTTTACTGGTAAAAAGAATCTAGTTGTTATTTTTGTTGATGATGCTCTTTATGGTGATGCTGATCCATCTTGACTCATAAGAATGAGATGCTAGTTAAATGCTGTTCAAGGATATTAATTGTTGAAAAATAAATAAACATAACACATATTTTAAGTCCATAGATAGACAGTATAAGAAGTGGACAAAGCCATACTCAATTGAGACAAGTGAAGCCCAGGACTTCGTTCCTGAGCGCAAACTCAAACAGAGCTTGGCGACGTAGATGTTACGTGAGCAACCTGTCTGTCTTCTAGTGGCTGTGTATCTGAATAATTCTCTTCTGAAAGTCAGCAGAGGCGGAGAGTCTAGTGGGGGTTTGTCCAGTGAGCTAGGAGCAGGGAGAAACTTTTGCTCAAGTCTGTTCTGATGAATTATTTTGCTCATTTTGCCTCCACGGTTCCCTGATTGCACGCGGGCTTCTCCTCCTGTTCCAGACGGTGATCTCTCTACTGTGCAACAGAGAGTACGTGTGTCGTTATGGCGCAATCGGCCTAGCCTACTATTAACAAGAAAAAACTGCTTCTAGGGGCCATAACCTAAGCTACAAGGTAATGGGAGCATTTTACTACATTGCTGTGTTTGTGTAAATAATGGACAAATGGAGTCTTCAAACATCTCAGATGTAAAGTTATTCACTGTCAAAGTGACGCCAAATGAATAGTAGAGTGAATGGAAAATGCTATAACTCAAGTGAAAGTACTGCTACAAGTTGGCAGCATCCGGCCGGCTTTAACTTCCGGTCGATGGATTACCCCCTTGGTTAAGTCCTATACATAGTTCCCACATGGCGTCACAACATACGGCATTTGCCGACCCGCCGCCATTGCTGAGGGCAAAACATTAGAAGAAGCAATACGAGTTGAACGAAGTGAAATGAGTTTCGTGCTTATAAAGTAAAAATGGTCATCTCCTGCTTGGGTCAATGGATATTGATACAGAATCGTGCCGGAGGTTCAGTATAAATCGGATTTTACACTATACCCGTCATTAGACTCCATGGATGTGAGAAGACTAAGCTTTTGTCCGAACAACGTCACAGAGATTATGGCTGGCGAGGATAAACAGGAAAGAAACTCACACAAAACACGCAAGAATTTGTTTGATAAAAGCACAATGTTGTGTTTCTATTGCAAGTGTAAACAAATATAAGTTAACACATTGTTTCCACTGCTTTTGATCTCACATCCCAGCATTGCAATCTCAAGATTATGTCCCTAAAGAACCCGTGTATAATGTAGTTCCGCATTACATTAATTAAATTGCAATTATTTATTTTTATATTCATGCACTGAACCATGACACCCGCAAGTACATGCATATTACAGAAAGCACCGGTGGCTGTTTTAAGGGGAACATAGGAATTAAGTTGTGCAGGCTATGGTTTTTTAATAGACAGATTAGCATCATGCTACTTTGCTATGATGACTAAAGTTACTTTTCCATTGATTGCACTCTGAGCAAACGTCACCAAACCAACCCCACGTCAATCTGATTCGTACGCCTTCCAGTGATTTCCAGGCTCGGAATTGCTCACATGCATAAAAACTCCTCACCAATACCAGATAATGGTACACATGAAAATACTGTATCTGAGGCAAAGCTGCATAATCACTGCTCGGTGCTTTTCGTTACGGCATACAGATTCCACACCATTTATGAATGAAATTTTCGCATTGTACCTCTCTCTGTCTTGTTTTAATAGTCTTTTTATAATCTATTTCACTTTGTCTTTTCATGATTTGCATAACAATATAAACAGAAATAAAATATTTGTTTGTAAAACGACATTCTCTGATTAAACTTTGTAAACACCTATGGTAGACATAGCGGTTTTGCCCTCAAAGATGGCGTCTCCGGGGAGGTCACGTGACATTAATTCGCCTGTGGGAACTATGGCCTGTCCCAATATCCGCACTTCTGCCCTTGTGCCCCTCAAATGCGCGTTCTCGCTGAAGGGGTGCAAGACCGTAGGGTGTCCCGATCCTCTAAATGTGTTCTCCAGGGGTGATCGTAAGGGCACTTAATGCACCCTTTTCGCAAGTGTGCATCAGACCTCACTTTGCTGTGGGATATTACCCAGAATCCTTGTAGTGTTGTGACGTTTCGAACAGCTAACCAATGGGGAGAACGGTTGCTATGGTGCTGTTCGGGAGCGCAAACTCCGAACTAGAAAGGTGGTGAAGTGTTCTTCCAAGGCGGCGAAATGTAAAAATATTAGTATTATTAGTTACGAAAGTAGTTTTAAGAGTTTTTCACTCGAGAATATAGTTGTTTAAAGCTCAAATCTGTGGTTTATTTATAAAGATAGCGCCTGTTTAAAAAAATTGATTCGGACATTTTCGGAAGTTCCAGGTGATCACCGGGCCGGTGCTCAGCGCTCTGTACCCACCCTGCAACAGCCTTGCCCCGGCTAGCTCATTCTGGCGTTTCCGCGGGCTCTCTGTCTAGTGTTTTAAACATGAGCTATAAGTCGGCTGACATCTAACGGGCGATCTTTGGTCTCATTAATCTATTAACTTATTTGTTCCCTGGCAAATCGTGGGGAAAGTGAAGTTTTATAACTATATTTAGACTATTTAAATGTAACCGTTGTAACGTTCAGCCTGTTATATTTGACTGAATCTTTCAACTTGCCTTATTTTCTTGACTTTTTACATCTTCTTAAACTTTTTAGGCTACTTAATGATTTAATAATGGCTATTGTTAGATCAATAAAACTGAAATTTAACAAAAGATAGGGTTGTGTCATTTGATTTCATATAAGAATATTTTAATATATAGCCTATATATATATGTATATATATATATATATATATATATATATATATATATATATATATATATATATATATATATATATATATAAACAATTTTTCATTTTTTCATTTTCATGAATGGGGTGGAAGAATTTATTATCAATTTCCCATAATAACAATTAAAATTGCATTTTAAATCACTGTGAATAAAGGTAAGGCAGTATAAGCTCAGGTAAACCTACAATCACAATTTATCTTTGCCAAAACTGTTTTAATATTAATAACATTAAAAGAAAGGTTGGTAGCTAAGAGTTAAAAAAAGATATTGATTTTTTCATTTCAAAGGATTGTGTCATATTACAGCTATTATAAGCAGCACACACATTAGCCAAATTAACCAACCCTTGCTGATCACAACAGAACTGACGTATATTTTTGACGTGCAAAACTGTCCCAATTCTGCTCTTCACAGCCTCGGGCCCTTGCGCACTTTCTTCGCTAAGTGCACTTTCAACAAGTGTCCACTTCCAGGAAGGCCTTAGGGCTCAAGTGGAGAATTGGGACTGGGCCTATGTATAAGTGTATTACTCCGATGCTCATCCGCACTCTTCTTGTGGTTAATGAATGTTGCCCTGGTATCAGCACCCCCTGCTGGACTGGAAGTAAAGCCTTTATAACAAATTTCTCTCATTGCCTGCAGAAGCGCACACTGAAGAAAACATTTAATAACTAAATGGAAAATTAATAGCAATTGAAAGTTAAAAAAATACCGGCACACACACAGAAAAAAACTTATAAATGAGATGAAGGTAACTGAAATGTTGGCTACTTAATTGAACAGAAATTGTTTATGGAAAATTGGCCCTGTGATTAACATGGAATAGGACCCCAAAAGTCTGTGTCCTTTCATATAGGGCAGGATTCTTAAGAAGAGTACTACCAACCTGCGTGTGATTTAAGTCTATCCGAGTTGCTTGAAGTGGTTATTACTGTGTCTGCATTATGTACTGAAAGGGTCGAATCCACACCGGATTCTCTGGCTGGGCTACTGAGACATTCTAGTGACAAAGACCAGGAACTTTCCAGGGATTTTTCCATGCCTTCCAGTGTATTTTGAAAAGCTCTTGAAAGTAATCTCTCACCTAGTGCAGTTAAAAAGAAACCTCTAGGCATGGAATACTGTACATGTACTATGTGTTATGGTTCATAATGCATTGTCACGTTTAAATGAAAATGAGCATGAGCTGTTCGCAGAGGCAGTGTAATGAATCTTTAATGATCCTTTCTAAAATGCATGGTCCAAAAGATCATTTAAATTTGACCCAGTGCAGAACAGTTAGCTAGTAACTTTGTCTGCATAAAGTGGATATACTCCCCCTTAAATGAGATGAGAGGGTCTATACTTTTTATTCAGATGAAGTGTTTATAAGAAACCAAAAGCAATGCTGTTGGCAGCTGGGCAAAAGGTCACATTTCCTCGTAATTCTGCGCTTTTCTCACAAAAAAAAATTACAAATGTCAGCGGCCTGATCTAAAGTCTATCACAAGACCATGTTCTTCCATAATAACTTGCACAGATTGCTTAAAAAGACACCAATGGAAAACTTTTAAAATATGTTATCTGTACCACTTACGAGCTTAAACACGTTCTCAGAGTGAGCATGTTGAAGTTAGCGGCATTAATTCGTTTTTGAGACTAGTTCTAAATGAAAGTCTGCTGATTGACACAGCGGGCTATTGATCTGTTTACGCGGCCACTTAACAGTCCTGAACTCATTTGAGAACCTATTCAGAGGTAATCAAAAATGCCATGTAGCCCCAACAATCAAAGCTCACCAAATTATTCGCTCCATTTTCTTGATCCACTGATGCTGGTTACTGTCCTTTTGAGAGTTCTTACAAAGAAATCAGCGGACAGAGTATTGATCTCTGGAGGCGTGGTAAATGGAGGCTCTGACAAGATGGCTCTGAACACACCTCTTCAACGTTGATGGCCCGTTCGGGAAAAGAGGCTTTCTATTAAATGGTACACAGCAAGAACCTTGATGAAACCACGGTTAGCATCAGTGCCGATCCTGACCTCCCTGGGGCCCTAAGCAAAATCCTGCTAAGGGGCCCTCTACCTCACCCGTGACACCGTGACATGTCGTGAGCTATGTAAACCATTTGCCAATGCTACACAGTCACACCTGACACTTCAGTGCTCCAAATACAATCCTCCCTCCTTTAAACAAAACAGTCAAAGAACAGAATGAGGTTCAAACAAAACAATATTTACTGAATAGAGTATTTTCCATAGAATATTAAGATAACAAGTGAATATTATTAAGTAAGTGAAAATTAACGTAAACATAAATAAGAATAACATAATAAATTATAACCCTGAGCTTTGGCTTTTGGGATTAACTTTTGTTCTCTACAGCCTGGGCATTAGGTGATGCAACTAGTGATGCAGATATCAATAATCCCTGTGAGTGATGACATCATTGATATCAAGAATTAACTTTTGTACAAGTGAACATGTAATTCCTGATATCAAAAATAGACATTGGTAGATAAAAATGTAACTAAGGGGCCTTACTAGTAAAAAATAATCAAGAATTCACATTGCAAATAGTAAAAAAAAAATTGAATTCTTGATATCAAAAATACATAAACTGTGAATGAATAAAAGCTAAAATGGCTTGCCATGGCATGTTAAAGTTTTTTTTTATTATGCATGTTGAAGCAATTCTTGATTTATGGTTATTATTTACTGAGGGATGTGCATCCATATTGACCAGTATGTCCAGCTAATCAACATTTTAAATTCAATATAGCCTATATATCAATAGTCAACCAATGTCAAATTGTCATATTGCTTTCCATCTTGCATAATTAGTGCTGCTGCAGTTGTTTAGAATGTTTAACTACACATTGACTGAGACAAGATAATCAGTGTCTTGTTTTAAAAGTATGTATGTATAATGTGTACTTTGATGAGGAGTGCCATCATTTCCCGCCCATATATTGTACAGTATGTCCACATATATTTCTGCTTGAAAAAATGTGCGTTTCATTTCGTGCACGCGCATATGAACGCATGATAGCCTTACACACGCGACGCGGTTATCTTTTCCGAGCTGCAGTAAACAAACACTGTTGCACAACTTGCACTTTGTTGTTTATAAAAAACAAACGTAATAAATAATTGTATTTTACTCTCACTTTTGTCAGTCAGGCACAAAGAGAAGTGATGCAAGAGATGCACTGCCTGCCTGCCCAGCTAGGTTAGCAAGACCGAAAACACACAATAGAAATGCACATAAACTTAACTTTACTTTGCTGACTGACATCAAACTTGGGGAGGAGAGAACACAAGCTTACCTGAATGTTATTCCCGCAATTCACTCTCATGTTTTTTCTTCTTCCTCTAATCTTGACCAAGGGATATAGTTTCGCTTCATTTTGTCAACATTAATTAACGCAGCTATGACACTAGGAGGGGGAGGCGGGGCCTTGAGTAATTTGCAGTGCCCGCACGTGACGTCACCTCCGGCCGGAGTGCTGCAGTTTCTCACAGTGAGTGGCAAAAAGACTGAGCGGCTGACGCTGTATATGTGTTCAGCGTAAATGCCGCGAAAAAACAACAACAAAAAACAACACATATAAAGTGAGAAAGAGCTTTGCGATTGACTGTACAACTAGATTTGACAAAAAATCGGAGGTATACTTTTACAGAATGCGATAGAAAGAGAAGCAAATGGATCACTGCAATTCACAGAAACAACTGGACTCCAGTCAGCCAAAGGTGGATTTGCAGTTATCATTTTGTGTCAATATGCTGAATTTAGCTGTAAAACCATACCCAGATATTTTGTATTGTTTTATATATATTAACAATTCATCAATTAAATATGTATCATTCCATATTCTGCATTATTGTATTTTTTAATAAACACTGACTAAAAAAACTATAAAGTTTTAGGGCTGGACGTATATGATGATATATAGGCTATATATAACACTGACATAAGTAATCACCCAGATTTAAACCTATATTGTATTTATATAAAACATTCACAGGCAAATTTGCTTTATGTTTAGGTCTATATTGCTTTTATTTCCCCTGTGTCGAAATCAGGCAAACATAAATGTCAGGCAACACGATTCCTGGCTGCATGTCAATATCCATGGATCACGATCTTTAGTAAGTTGTAAGGAACACTATATTGAGTCCAACATTTAATTTAAATTGATAAAATTGTTAGTTTTAGTCGCATTTTCGCAGTTTTCCCTATTAAATCCAGTCACGCAGCAGATCTTTTGCCACTCGGTCAGGCTGAGAGGGGGTTGTTCCAGGATGCTATGCAAAATCCGCAGACCCATGGCATTTCTTTGCCATTGGCTCGTTTTATATTGATCGAAGCTGATAAGCTTTCTAGCGAAACCCCATTCCTCATCATCCGACGTCATAACCAAGACGTTCACCTGTATACGTAGTTTTCCTTTATTAAATACATTATATTCATTTGATTGACAGTCTCATGGAACATTTCAAAGTCCCTTTAATGTTGTGATCAAGCTATTAGCTTTACAAAATTGTCAATACTTAAATAGTATTTTTATAGAACAGGAAAGTTAATTTTCATGGCCAGACAGTAATTCTCTTGAACGTCTATAATAAGCTTTCATGAGGGTTGATGAAGATCGGACAATCAGTTTTGCTGGACAAAGCAGATCATTCGATAACAAATTGACCCCATGCAAGACTATCTTGGAATTGATCTATTCTAGACAATTGACATATTTAATTATAATTCGTTGTGATTGATTATTGCTATACACAATTTATCTAAATCTACCTACTTGTATAGAGAACGGACTATAATTTGTTGTATTCAGTTGTTCAGAACAGGCCGTTAGTAACTTTTCCCTTTACGGGTAATTTTAAAATTTGTAGTTGATCCCCAATCATGTTTATGATTAGTTATTAAAATTATATTCCCCGTATCTGAGCTTACAGGGTTCGAAACAGGCTAGTCCATCAGTCGACCTTAATGCAATGCCCGCTTTAAGCTTGATGTCAACTGAGTTGCGTTGATCATGTGACACTAGTGTAGGGAACACTCAGTGTCACATGATCAGCAGTGACTAGTCGACGTCAAGCCTAAAGCGGGCATTGCATTAAGGTTGACTAATCGACTAGCCTGTTCGACTCCCTGTAAGCTCAGATCATAGCTCAGGTACACATCTCAATTTGACAATAGAGGTGCAGTAAGCAGTTTCAGAGAGAATGCTGTTGAAAATTGTAAGCAACACAAACAATTTTGTGAAGAATTCAATGTTACAGTATCTCACAACCAATTTGTACGAATTTGTATGAGTGATTAAAAGGTGGCTAATTCATGAAGTATTCAAGAATTCGTACAACCTCACTTTACGAATTTGTATGATTTGTCTAAACCCACGTGATGGGTAGGTTTAGGTGGTATGGGTATGGTCATTGATTATATTACTATCATATCTATCTATCTATCTATCTATCTATCTATCTATCTATCTATCTATTCTATCTATCTATCTATCTATCTATACTATCTATATCTATATATATATATATATAGTAGTAGTATGATATAGTATATATATATGATATATATTGTGAGTATGTGCTTTCCAAAAAGGCATGTGCATTTTCATCAAGTGAACATGTTTGATATAATAATCAGAACTATGGGCAGAACAACTCTAAAAAGTTGTTTACTGTAAAAGAAATATCAAAAGTCATTCTGGATGTCATGATAGAACTGCTTGTTATGTAAGTTTATTTGCATGTTCATCTATCATACACATTCATAAGTCTCTATACTGTAACACACAAACATATGCTTTATACACATTCACTGAAGTGTTATAAACACACAGCGAGCACCATCAATGACCTTTTCTAAGTAGTGCACAAAGATTAAATTACCTCATGTGATGGGTAAACTCACTTAAATAAAAACATGACGTTAACAAAATCTCCACACAAAAATCCATAACGTGACACATTTGAATTGATTTGCATGTATAAACATAGATGTTAAAGCACATTTCAAAGTGCACTTTGTTGCTGATCTATATGGTTTGTTCACTTTATTGACTGTTAAGTGTGTGTGATATTAGATCATATCAGTGTTTTGATTAAATGTGACTGGTCATTTCTACATCAGTGTAAAGAGCAGTTATTTGCCTTCTATCTCATCGCTGTTAAGCCTGTCACTAAAAGTTCTACACGGAATAGAATTAGCTTTCTGCACTCTTGCCGCTTTGACACCTTAATGAAAATAATGGAAGGAAACACAATGCCAGTAATTACAGCCCAAAGCAGACAAAATAAAAATGCTTGAAATATCTTGTCTTTACAAAAATGTGATATAATGTTAGTTGACAACATCCCATTTAGTAGCGTGAAGACAGGTTTGTTGGGTGACAGCTAATTATGCTGTTAATTAGCCACGAACACAATGCTTTAGTGGTGGAAATGATGACACAATATCCCAAAACATCACATTGTGTGATGGTGATGCTGTGAATATGTAATCTGTTATTACAGCTGAATTAACTGTAATGTGTTAGTTTCTTAGAGCACTTTACCAAACCACCATGAAAGACCTCAAACTGGTGAACTGTGTTACTCAAATAAGCCATGTTTCATAGAACCCAGAGATATTGTAAGATAAATATTTATGATTTTGATTCTGCTCAATATAATACAATATTCACTGTACATTTGATTCTTCTAACCTCAGTCAGGCTATATTAATCTTCTAAGAAGAAAACAGTTTGGGACGGATACAGTCCAAAATCCTGTACTGTCTTTAGGGTCCTATGCCATGTCTAATTCTTCTTCTTTTTTTTGTCAAAGTCGAATTTAAAAATGTTATAACTCATTGAACAGAACATCTGTCCCTTGTTTTCATATCTGTAACATTAAATACACCATGTACCTTGACTAAGGTCTACTGCAGGGTTAAAGACTTTGAAATGAAAAGTATTTTCCAGTGCAAGCTCAAAACATTTTGAAGTTTATACAATAGACGGATGTTTCTAAATATGTCATTATTTAAAACAATCTGTGCTTGATGATGCTGACCAAAAAGTAGTTATGGTGACTTTGGTGTTAGGTATTTGATTGCCTTGAATCGTGATGTGGAGAAATGCCAACCCGATCTCACGGGAATTTGTACGAATTTTACGAGGTGGCTAATTCGTAAGCAATTCATACGACCTCACTCGTACAAATTAGTATGATTTTGCTCGTACATACAAATCGTACATATTTTACGAATTGGCCAATTCGTATGAATTCAGTACGAATGACCTACCCCTAACCCCGCCCCTAAACTTAACCGTCACGTGGGTTTAGACAAATCGATACGAATTTGTACGAGTAAGGTCGTACGAATTAGTACGAATTAGCCACTTTTTAATCACTCGTACGAATTTGACAATTCGTGTAATAGGGTAGCAAATGCTGGAGTTAGACTGGTATCATGAGACATTTGTTCACTATTGCTACAATATACATGTGCAAGCGTTCACTAACATGGCGTAGTCATTGTAAACAGTAGATGTAGCCATGAAGTGATAATATAGTATATTTTATATATATATATATATTTATAATTTACTTCACAGATTTAATATATCCTGTACAATGCACAATGCCCCCTTTAAAATTCAATTAATCAGATATTTTAAATCAGTTGAGATAATGAGCATCAGCCGGGCTGTGGCATGCAATTAGGAGCTTAGACAACAACTCCCATACCATTAAAGTTCGATTTTCTTTGTAAACAGGTGCAGCGTTATTCAGAGCACAAAATAAAATATTTAATTCACTGTTTACGGTTTGACAGCCCCGAAAAACTACTAACAGCTCAAAACAAAACCCTTGTAATTCCTGTTATGCCTCAGTTTGCTTGAGCTGGCATCATTGGAGGAGTTGAATTCTGCCATGTAATAGAAAAACGGATATTGTAAAGCTATTTCACTCTGGAAAGGTGGGTAGTTTTTTTGTTTTCCCAGGGGAAACTCAGGCATAAAAAACGAGCTCTGGAATCTGGCCGCCCTGCACACCTGTGCCGTTGGTGCTGTCAGAAGAGCACTGAAACTGGAAGGTCACCTTCCCACACTGGACTTCCGTCATACCCTCTTGTCCAAAATAACTCAGTTCATTTCCATCCAGAACCACACTGGCCGTATAGAAAGTGTCAGGCTCTATCTGAACCGGATACTCAAACCAAGCAGGGAAGGTGTTGCTGGATCCATCTGAAAAGTACTTGCTAAGGTTGGTTCCCAGGACGACCCCTTGCCGTTTGAGCTCGATCTTGGCGGTGTACTCAGCAGATCCGCAGCTTGAGCCGTAAAGCCCGAAACCGGCAATAAATACCCGCTTATCGACGGCAAACTGAATGCTGTTCGCAGCGTCCGCGATAACGCCACTGGTTGCTGCGGTAGCGCACCGACTGGAAGCGGTGGCACTTCTGTGGCGTCAATCCCTTACGAGGTTGACTGACAAACTGCAGCTCGGGTTTTCAGCCGCCGTGTACCACAGGAAATATCATTGGTCTCGTTCAGCGTTAACACTCCTGATTGCGCTGCACCGTTTGCAAAATCATCAAGACCCATGGTTGGGAATACCGGATCAGGTCAGACGGCTTGGCCCAGTACCTTGCGTTTGTTGTCGATACTTGTGTTCATCTCCCTCCGCTGACATTCGGCATCTGCCCAGCTTAGTGCCGCTTCAAACACTACAATCTCCTTAGCGTTCAGAGTCTCTTCGTCTGAGGATGCTCTCCAAGGTCTGAGCGTCAATGTCACAAAAACCCTCAGACTTGAGTGCCAGCTCAGCCTGAGCGTCAATGACTTCCCAGCAGCGTTGCGTTAGATCTGGCTCTTCAAACAGACAGCTTTGGGACAGAAGAATACATGCATTCTTTGCACTCAAACTAGTTTCCAAGAAGTTGACGCAGGCCCGAGCCAGGTGTGGGACTATGTACTTTTTGGCTGCATATAACGTTGCCAGTACGGTGTCTGCACTCAAGTCAATTTCGTCACAGTAAATGTACCTGAGAAATAGACAAAAAATCAGGGTTAGCCATCATCTGCTGTAGTCATTTAAAACAGCAGACTACAATGCATCCTACAGTACTACTTCTATTACTGGCCCAGCTAGAAGCTACTATTTTATGATGTGCTACCAGCATGAATCACAATGTGTCTTAGGTCAAAGAAAAGAAGTACTGAGAATGGAAATACTATATTTTGCAACACCATTTTACAACAAAAAGCACTATTCTGACAATGGCCACAACTTTGTGGAATAGGAGGTGAACTTGGCCTGTGATTGTGTCCTTGGGAACAGATGTCAGGCTGAATTGATAACACTGTGATGTAGTCTGCAGATCTTCTGCAAATCTAATATTATGTCCTGTAATGCATTCTGGGCTAGAAGCGATAACCTAAATAGAAGTAGCTTAATAAACACAATGTTCTACGGGAGTCTTCGGCAAACCAAAAGACAGCATTTACACTTCTTTATGAGAGTGGGGAGGAGGGATGAAAGACACGGAGGGAGAGAGAACAAAAATCTCTCTCAAGAGATGGAGGGAGTGAAAGATGAGCCAGCGCAAGAGGAGACGGGAGAGTATAGAACACAGAAGGACTCTCATGAGAAATGGGTAAGCATGAGCTAAGATCTATCAGATCTTCTGTCATGGTCCTAAGCCCTCTGAGAGACGGACAAGCTCACTTCATTATTTATTTTCTTCGTGTTTAAGCTACAGTTCTATAACAGTTAAATGTCTAGCGCCATTACAGTTCATGATATACATAAAAGACTTTGGAAATAAGCAACAGCCATTCTGGAGATACCAATGCATACTCATTGGGAAAAAATTATGCCTGTGGCAACATTTCCTCAAAATGATTCTTGCACGTTTTGCTAAACTTCTCAATGTAAAATATCCAATGAATGGCGCTAAAAGCATGTTCAGTTTTATCTGAAACCATAAAATCTGGCAACATTTTATTACGATGGTTATTGTGCGAATGGCGGCACTTTGGAAAAGAAACATCCAGCAAGTGGTGTTAGATAAGACACATTTGCTGAAGCAACCATGCCATTTAGTTCTAAAAGTCTCATCTACAAGGCCAGGTGAAGGCTGGTTTAAGTTTTTTTTTTTGTTTGTTTTTTTTACTGTTAACTGTCACTTAAAGAAATTAGGCAAATCAGAAATACACTGTACATTAGAACCTATTAAAACTGAATTACTGTGGTAAATGAATAAAATTAACTTTTTTGAACTTAAATGATCTGAGAACTGAGAAAGATTATATTTAAAGAGTCAAATGGAAATATTTGGTATCTTGAACGTATTAAAATTAAGCTAATTGCCAGTTGATTTAAATCAGACAAATCTTCTTCCAAAGGCCATATCGTTTTAATGGTCTTGAACCGTTCGCTGTAAAGAAATTACATGTCGGTGTAGCCGATTAACCTTCTGGAAGAAGTCCAAAGAGGGGTACTTAGATCAGAGAGAACAATTTTCTTCACTCCTGCGCTTAATTGAAAACAATAATAACTAAATAATCTGTACAGGACGATAATAATGGTTTAATCGGGCAGATGAGGAAAGGGTCAGCCAGCACAGACCTGATAGATAAGGTGCAAAAGCAAAAGGAGTCTTACTTAAGCATAGCCAGAAAGGCTGGAGGTTCCACATCAGGGATACGAAATCTCATCACTGTCTTCGGCCAACTCTCCATAGAACATGGCATGGAAAACAGAACTTCCCACAGCAAGGACATACTAATGAGAAAAAATATGTATATAGTATATACATTAATTTGACATGACTTGTGTTATTGGTTAGCATAAGGAGCTATAGTATCTATTATTTTACATAATTTACACGTTAACTCATGAGCTGTGATTTTCAAACATCGGGAAAACAGTGCAAACCCATCAGATCAGCTTTGTATTGAAGGACATGTGGTGTAAATAGAAAAGACTATTGTTCAGTCTTTATTTTCCAAAGTGACCCAATCTCTTCGCTTTAACAAAAAACCTGATTATTCTCCTCACACTTATCAAAAGAACCTTGCAGGTGGCAGGTGATGGTTTCATGTAATCCTCCTTAAATTACATACAAGCTACAATAACACATTCGTTATTATAAACCTGAATCAAAAAGGCACAGCTAGCAATCTTTAATTCCTCACAAGTTGCCCTTCAGGGTTTCTTTCTTCTGAGTCGATTGCATTGTAAAGGCTGTTTTAAATTTTGGCTTGATCCCATTCCCCTGGAGTCACTTGAGCGTGAAGCACACACGAAATTTCACCCACAAAGACCGATGCTTAATTACGGCTGTAATTTCCCCCTGGGTTTACAAGACACGGGAGTGCCATTCTCGTGAATGGCATTTGCTTTTCCCTCCGAATCAAGGAGTGTTGCACAATGGTGTGAAAGTGGCTGCTGGAGCTAAAAGTTATCTCGCTGATGCTAATGGGTGCACGTAGCTAATGATGAAATCAGAGGCCAACACAGCAATGCAGATACATTATATAACATGAGCAGAAGTGCATATTTACAATTCATTTTAGCATTATCTCACATAGCATTTTTTCCAGTTAGTGAACTTTAGTTTGGCCTTTTTATTGCTGCGTCAGTAAATGTGTGTTTTTCTCCCTCAGGATCCCTCATGTGAAAAGCCCATAGTAAATATATTGTAACTTTAAGGAGCACCAAATAAATGCAGAGAGTAATTTTGCAAAGCACTCACATGCAAGGAAGCCTTTCCTAATGCATATCAAAAATGATAATGCATATCTGAATCCCAGCCAAATGGACATCATAAAAAGGTGCTCTGTAATAACTCTTCATGGCCCATTGCAATATTGGCTGTGGCCATACTGCAAAGCAATACAATGCCCTTGCTTAAGTGAGCTTTATAAAGCATTCACATATCAGCCACACACAGGTTTCAGTCCTACCCTCTTAAATTGATAAAAGATGAGTCATGCCTGAATTGTAGCCGCCAGATTAACCGTGTCTTTTTGAATAAAGTCTGAAGAGTGAAACAAGAACCGATTTAAATGGGGTTTTGGTGCAGTTAAAATTGGCCTGAGGTTAAAAAAATGCTTAACATAATAAAGCCAATCCAATGTTCGCCATGAAAATTTTAGAACAAAAGCAGTTGCTTTCCATGAAGATCTCAAAGGGTTTACTCAGTGGAGATAAATTAAATCAAGGGTTTGCAAAGTCAGATGTGGGAAATATTATCTGTATGAATGTGAAAAGAACTATTTAACAATTAACAATTAATTAAAAATGTATTAAAAAATGTAATGCGTTTGTAAAGCCAGCATGTACTACAAATATATATATATATATATATATATATATATATATATATATATATATATATATATATATATATATATATATATTAAATGCACTAATATTACAATATAGGGTATGATGTTGAAACATTATTTGAAACAGATTAGTCAAATATGTTGTCTATCCCAACAGATCAGTGTGAATATGTGTGATTGTGTTGTCAAAATCTGACACGCTTTAATTTTACCAAGCAATTATTATCAGCTTATTCAGAAAAAAAAAAAACCTTTGGGAGATTTAGCCACAGTGTGCATAAATAAAAGCACTTTATTCACATACTAAAAAATGTGCATGTGCTTTTGTACAGTTACTCTGATTAATTAATACAGTATAAATCCAAATGAGCAAAAGACAGACATCTCTCTCTCCCCACTTCTGTCTGATTTACATCAATAATTTAGGAGTGTCTCAGAAAGGCACATGGCCGGCTAGACTGAAAACAAGATAAAGACTTGAAGCACATCAGCAGTGAAGCGCATCGCAAACTCTAAAACCTGATTATATTCTCTTGTAATGCTGAGATGACCGTGTAGTGCAGGTAAATAGGTCTTACCTTGTGTCCCGGGAGTCTCTGCGTCCCTCCGCATTAGACCGAACAACAAAGTGAACGTCAGCCATCAGTTCATTATTGAACATAACAGAATTTCTGCAAAAGAGACAATTATTTGGCATATTTCTTTAGACATAAAGGAATTTTCATATAATGACTATCAACTTTAAAAATGCTCTTATTCTATTGGGAAGTTGGAAAATCTAAATCTTGTTAATTTTGAAAACATTCAGAATAGAACAGGATCTTTCTCAGGGAAATCTCTGGCCCCTGTGAAATGGGAGTCTACAATGGCATCTTCTTCATGTATTATTGTGGTCCCGGCCACTGAGGAGCAGTAGGTAAATAAGGAACGCTGTTCCAAAGGGACTACAAAGCCAGGTGCAGAGAGCGCACATTTGTTTTGGCCTGCATGGGGCTTTCCCATGACGACAAAGTAAATATTGCCCTTTGACAGAGAGCAAAGCCGTTGCATATAAAACAAAACGTGTTCCTTTCTTTTGCCTCCTAGGACAATGCATACAGGACAGAGACCGACAACCACACACATTTTAACATTTCAGAACATTCTCAAACAATCTCAGAGAGCCATTGATTAGGACTCCAACTATGACATTCAACACCCACACCTGAACCTAATGAACCCTGAGTTTAACTGCGTATGCAATGTATTCTTGCAAATATTCAGTGTGCTCCAAGTCTGAAACTTTAAGTCTGAAAAGATATTTATTTATTTATTTTTTAACTGACACTTTTATCCAAAGCGACTTACGCCTCTGGAGCAACTAGGGGTTAAGTGTCTTGTTTAGGGACACATTCAGTGTCTCACAGTGGATTCGAACCCGAGTGTCTCACACCAAAGGCATGTGTCTTATTCACTGCACCATTACCACCACCAAAGCCAAATAAAATGGTTTATAAACCATTTTATGAGCATTACAATTTTCAATTGATTTTTTTAGTTTAATCACCACAGCTTTCAAGCTGCATGAGCTCCACAAGTTACCCATTTGAACAAATGTGCTTATTTGATTAGATATTAACTAGAAATAGTGCTGAATATTTCTTTAATTACATTTTCATAATTATTACATGATTAACTAAATGTATTTTTCCATGTACAATTCTGAAATGCACTTTTTGTAAAGCTGCTTTGAAACAATGTATTGTGAAAAGTGCTATACAAATAAATTTGAATTGAATTAATCCTAAAACTTCTTGGTCTCATATTTTCCAAGTTCTCTGAGACTTTTGATCAGCTATCACTTTATATTTGCCGGCAGATGTTCTCTGCGCACCAGTCTCTGGTCTCCTCTCTGAACACATCATAAGTTGACCTACCTCTCCCTGATCGTGGAGTAGAGACCCTGCCAGTTGCAGCATTGGATGGTGTTGTTGTTGTTCAAGTTCTGCTGCTGGTACTGCTGCACCGTGGTGGCCGAAGCCGGCTTCATAGTGGGGAAGATCTCCGTTGCCATCTTCTTCTTCTTCTTAGTTTTCAAGGTGATGATCTCATAGCACACAGGGGGCAGCTTGGACGAGCTGCTGGGACTCCCCTTTTTGGAGCCTTTGCTGGACTTGCTCTTAACTGACTCTGGAAGCATCAATAAGAACGTCAGACATTTCATGTTCCTTCCCTTGGCATCCACCATGAGTGTGTTCACCTGCAGAGCAGTGGAAAAGCATGCAGAGAAGATGTTTGGAAGAAAAGGAAGGATCTGAGAGAGGTGACGACTTGTGAACAGGGTGAGGAGCCCCCCAAAAGCACAGCAATTAACTGAAACAGAAGGAAAAAAAGGAAAGAAAGAAGAATAAAAATCCACTCCTAATCTTCACCTTCTGAGAGCAAACTGTCAGGGAATATAATCTCCTCCTTCCGCCAGAAGATTAAAGTCAATACGGCGGCTGACTTTTTTGTCCTTTGCTTCTAGTTTGATCCGCTGGTGGAGCGCTGAGATGAGTCTCCATAACTGTGGTGCTAGGTAACGTCCTTTTCCCAATGTCTTCTCTCTCTCTCCTTCAGTATCTGTGACAGTCCCAGATTTAGTGCTCCTGCAGTGGTTCAGAAGCAGCCAGTCCACACTGTCTCTCTCTCCTCCTGACACTCTGAACACACACTCACACATACACGGAGCTCTGCAGGATTCTCTTGCTGTGGACCTGCGCTCTGACGAGTGTTTTACTGACTGTGGGGGCTGAATGGACGGATGGAGCGGAGAGAGAGTAACCCCCTACCAATGGCAGCCAGACATCCCCCACAGCCCCAGCCAATAAGCACTCTCGAGAGCCACGATTGGCTGCATCCGCCACGCGCAGCACCTACTAGAATATGCTAAGACCTCTTTGATTAAAGTGCCTGCCCCTTTCCTCTTAGAATGATGCATTCTGATCTTCAGCATCTCTCTTAACAGCCTATTGTTGATTAATATTTATAGCGTAATAAAAGTCATTAAATATATAAAGTGTGTAAAGGAAATGGGAACCCGTGTTGAGAACAGAATTTAGTTCATCTGGATAAATGTCACTCTTTTTAAAAGAGCATAGCTTAATAAAATTATTTAACAATATGGTTCTGGGTGATTTGTCTTCTCCAATAGAGTAATCATTCATTTAAATTAATAATATGTTCTGTCTTCCATTCACCCTCATAGTGTTTCTTATACCTTTGTGTACAGTGTTTTGCAGCCCTAGTCTTCCTGTCACAGATTAAATGAAGGTTCAAATCTCCTCAATGTATTGCAGCTTAGCACAGAATACAACCTGTCTTTAAGTGTGAAGAGCATTTTTGTTTTAAGTCCCATGCTACTACCATACACATGGCCCTACATGTCATGTTTAATGCATGTTGCATAGAGCTCGGCTCTAAGACGTCTTTTCTGCTCTCACTGAATTATATTGCCAAGCCTTTTGTTCCTTGGCCGAGGAACACATTACAGAAATCAAGGAACCGAACACATTTCTGTAAAAGCACATAAATCTGATGAGATTGCTTGCAGCAGGGTCTGAATTTCTACAATGTAATAAGACAATAAGCCTCTTAACACTGAGTTTCACTTTTCTTTCTATCTATCTATCTATCTATCTATCTATCTATCTATCTATCTATCTATCTATCTATCTATCTATCTATCTATCTATCTATCTATCTATCTATCTATCTATCTATTCTATCTATTGATCTATCTATCTATCTATCTATCGAAACAAGTGTTTATGAGAACATCTGGCACCTGTCTTGACTGAAGAGGTCCCTCTGCCCCCTCTGCTCTGGACAATCATTGTTCTCTGCATCTGCTGGCCACTGGAGATGTTGCCCTGGAAACCGTGTTCACAGGATTGTCAGGGACAGCCAGGGAGAAGGTGAGATTTAAGAGAAACTGGCAGAATGAGATTTTCTTTTCCCTGATATCTCTAATCTGGATCTGCCTTGATTTGAGCTTTGCCCCTGCTGAAAGAAAAGCTTAAACCACAGGTCTAAACTGGTCTAGCTAAGCTCCCACCCTGGCCAAGTTGGTGCTAGTTGGTTGGTCAGTTTGTCTCCCAGTTTCTGACCAACTGACTAGTGCTCAAAAACCAGTGTTTGACCAGTTTGATCAACAGCTTGTATGCAGTTTTTGACTCACTACTGTTTGAACAATGTCAATCACCTTTTTGTGACCCCCTCCCCCAAAAAAAAATAAAAATAAAATAAAATTGGTGTCATTCATATTACTTGAAAGCCTTATTACATTTAAATTGAAATCACAGCTGAATCAAAGCTGAAGCATATCCTGCTGCTGTGCTACTGTTTCATTTAATAAAGGCCTGTTTGACCAACTATATGTAGCACCCACACCAATGCAACAATCCTGTTTTAATAGCAATACGTTCTATTTCAACTGAATAGAAATAGCAACATTTACACTAAGTGAAATAGCTATAGATTATATTCACACTATGTAAAAATAGCAGTAGGCTTGTATGTTCTTTCCAAGAAGTGTAAATAGTAGTTCAGATGCTATTTATAGGCTACTTATAAAATAGGGGCAATGATATTTGCACCTCAGTCTTCTAATATTAAACAGTAAATGTTTGCAATACTGGGACAATAAAGCCCTCTCTACACCCCTAACCAATGAAGCACTTTATTATCAAACACATGTTGGATATTATTTAAATTTTTCTAATATTTTCTTTATTTTTATCTGATATGAGATGGGAAACAGGAGTAGAGCTATAGTCCGGCAAAGGTGGATTTGAATTCAGGTCCATTTTGCGACAGAGCTTTCTGCTAAACACACTGATGGCTACGTTCACACTGCAGGGCTTAATGCTCAATTCCGATTTTTTGAAAAAATTCGATTTTTTTGCAAGGCCGTTCACATTTCCAATTAAATGCGACCTTTTGTGATCTCCTGTGTGAACGTGAAATGACCCAGAAGTGACCTGCATGCGCAGAAGAGTACTAACGGTCAACGACGTCACTTGTTGTTGCGGAAGTAGCTAAATGGATGTCTTACAGTGGAGCTCGTTTAGCAATATTAAAGTTATTTTCACAACAGAGCCAGCACACTTACAATCTTCTCGTTTTAAGAAGAAAATTAAACAGAGAAACATGTGGGTGTGGTGTCGCAGCCAGGAGTGGTGGGAGACTGATGTGAGTGGCTTCACTGATACAGAATTCATCAGTAACTTCCGAATGACCAGATCCACCTTCGATTATGTTTGTGAGCGCCTCCGATCAACTCTGTCACGGGAAGAGACACGTCTGCGGCGGCCCATAACAGTGCAGAAACGCGTTGGAGTTGGACTGTATTCAGCGAGCTACAGGTGCGTGCAATGACGTGCGTGTTGGATATATGTGACCTGGCCGTTCAGATTGAAGTCGCATTTCAAAAGATCGGATACATATCGGATTTGGACCACATACCCAAGTGGCCTGGGTCGCATTTGAAAAGATCGGATCTGTGTCGTTCAGACTGTCATTAAAAAATCTGATACAGGTCGCATAGGGGCAAAAAAAATCGGAATTAGGTCGTTTCAGCCTGCAGTATGAACTTAGCCTAAGCCTACACTACTGCTATTGTTTACCTTTCAGCATTTTCCATAATTTTGTCTGACCCAACCAGACGTTACGTGGGCAGAGTTAGTGTAAATAGCCTCTGCCAACAAGGCAGGCTTTTTGCACTTAAATAGACACTTTGTATTTGTTTAATGTTTAAGCTTTTTCAGTAGCTAGGACAATTTATTGGTAGCCAGTGTTTTATTGTTCATCAGCTGAAAAAAATAATCATTCTAAAAGTGAATCTATCTACTAGCCTAGAAATCTAGATGCACTCTAGCGGCAGCAAAAATTATTTTGCTGCAAAGTGTGGTCTAGCAACTCTCCGTTGACTTTCGAAGTGGAAAATCCAAACTCTGGTCTGGCCAATCACATCGTGTATAGAGTTGGTGGGTGGGCTTAACACAATGACAGCAGAGTTGTGACAGTTCTGCGCCGTGATTTCCATAGGTGATTTCCCTGCTACTTAAAAACAAACGACGCAGCTGGCGAACAGCGGTCTTTTGATTCGGCTTTGGCCGCGGCTCCGGATGACTTAGAGTTAAGAGCGTAACTTGGCATTCTTAAAAAGGAAGATGTGTTCAGAGTTTTGACGACCGGATAAGGCAAAAGTTTAATATATTAACTTGCTCCGCTGGAGAGAGAACCATGGGGAAAGCGCATGGGACTCACTCAGCCACAGCCATCATCGCTCTGGTTGGTTAGCGCTATCCTATGGCGTGCAGAGGGATATTGAAAGACGACCTTTTATCCCGCCCCCGGATTGAGGTATGCCAATTGTGAGTTCCCAAACCTAACATCTTGATAGGTCTGGTTTGCCAGGCTATCTAACTACATCATTCTATGACATTTTTGTTCTTGTATCATATTGTGGTGTGGACCTTTCTATTCTAATAGAATTTGAGCCATTATTAAACCTTTATAATGATAGTTATTGTCCTCAGTGTGAATAGCCCTTACTACTATTATCATACATTCACTTCTGTTTAATTTAGAGATTAGGCAAAGCCTAAAAACAATTGCAATTGTATCTTTTCTCAAGGCATCCATTAGCTGAAACAGAATTTAAACTGTTGCACTAATACTTGTTATGAGAGTGATAATGATTCCATCTCATAATGATATACAGACGCCTGTTATTCTCAAAAGCTGTGCTGTTTGAGTAATTGTTCAGTCTCTCGATGGTTTCACGCAGTGTTGCTGTTGCACATTTTGCTAAAGGCTTGCTAGCCTCATCAACACTTTGCAAGCACAACAAATTGCATTTTCCATTTTTTTTTTCACCACACATGGTGTGAAATAACAACGGCAAAACAATGCTTCATGTAATCATGGTAATGAGATTCCCATCTTTCACAAAGTAATTTCCATGGAACTGACAGGCTATGCGATTTTATGAATGTTAATAAGTCACACATTCAGCAAAGAATCACTTTTGAGACTCTTTCTGCACGACCGAGGAAAGAGAGCTCCTTGAATGTGCGTGGAAATGTGTGACCTCTCTATGTCTCACAACAGCCAGAGAAGACGAGACGAGCTGGACCTCCGTGGCGGCTCGGATAGATCTCCATTCTGTAGGGACACCTGCTGGGAAGTCTTGGCTTAGAGGAAGTGAAGCGGAGCTGAGAGACAGCCGTAAAGGTTGGCACAGAGAGGCAGGCAGGTGCTGGATGCGGCAGACTGGCCGTTGTCCTCCCTCCCTCCTTTTCCTCCCCCATTAAAACGGCCAAGAGCACCTGACAGGTGGGAAGAGGGGAGGAAGCCGTGGCTTTGGACCAGGGACAGGGCTCACGCTGCTGTCCAAACAGGAGACTTGCTGGGTAGAGTGATCTGAGAGGATTTGTAGCAGAAGGGGGCTGGTGGACAGAGGGAGTTGGCGGTCTGTTTGCATTCATGTGCACATGTTTGTGTGTGGTGCAGCACTAGTCCAGTTAAACTAGATAACAAGCGTCCATCTCCCCATGCTGTGCTCAGATATGGGCGCAAGGACATGTTTTGATTACTGCTATCTGCTTGGGCAGCTGTAAGTTTTGCTCTGGAAGTGCTTTTGGCATCCAAATGCTAAATTACAGACTTACAGTAAAGTGGAACAAGGTGACCTGAGGTGAAGATATCTTTCAGAGAAAAAGAAACATCAAGTAAATATCTTCAAAAGCATTTTCTAATCTGTCCTGTGTGAGAGACTGTGTCTCACTCTGTGACACTGAAATCAAGTGTTTGTTCTGTGTATATTCCTCTCACAGAAGGATGACAGACCCCGCTGAGAGAAGTTGAGTGGACATCGACTGTCAATCTGGACGAAACCCGACCAGCACTCCAAAAGAGAGCCATTTGTTGAATCAACAAATGCTAGTTCTACAATGATTTGAAGAACAAATAGTAGCCTACAACACAAAACAAAATGATAACAAACACGATTACTAACTCAACACATAAAAAATACTGAAAAATGATAGACTTCTACTGAATAATCAGTTGATTATGGTGTTGATTTTTGTTGATTTTATGACTAAACCATAAAACAATAGGGTTCACATCAACGATAGGACTATCATTCTAACATACATATTAGGTGCACCACTTTATAAGGTACAACATGCTATTACTGGGTTGGACCCATTTTGCCTTCAGAACTTACCTCTTCTTTTTTTGCCTTTTTTATCATCCTGGCCTTACTGACATATGCTATGCCATCCACTTCAAACATTACAATGGTCATGATAACTTTGTTAACTCTACAATCTTGTTAAATCCACTTCACCCTGTGCCCTATGTTTACCCCGTTCTTTGTGTATTTGGTTCAGTCCTGTTTCCATTTTCCAGCTCCACGTTACTGTTTAGTTTAACACAGTGTTTACCTATCATTATCAGTTAATTTGCCCAAGCTGTGCCTTGTTTCCCCAATCTGTTCTTTGTGTTCTCCCTTACTCCTGGTTGGTTATTGTTTGTGTATGCGTTCATGTTACGTGTTAAAAGAGGTTTTGTCATTAACACTATATCTTCCTTTGTCTTGATATTTTCACGAACTGTAACACCGACAGTGATACCATAGAAAAATACTGAGCAAAAACAAAGTTCAAACACAAAAATTCTAAAGATGGCTACATCTTTCTTTGGTGCATAAAGGTCTATAGTTTCATATTTTTCTCTTTCTCCTAATATGAAAAAAATGTATTTTCAACTCAAATTCAAATCTCTGAAGTCCTTACAAAATACTGTGACAACAAGTTTCTATAGTTCAGCTCTTTTGCTCTAAAAATTGCTCTTTTGTTAGTTCAATTCTGTATAGAAATAACACGTTAATTAGCTGCACTGATCTTTGAACTTCTAGAGAGGGACAGTGACACAATGTGAGAGTCCTCTGATGCCTTTTTACTGGTACATGCTGTGGGTCAGTAGGTTATACATCAATAGGAACACTGATAGGACCAATTATGGAGCATGAGAGACTCTGCTGTGTGTAGGTGTGTGAGCGAGCATTTCTGTTGAGGGTGTGTGTGGGAGGGGAGGTGATTCTGCCATCTGGTCGAGGGCAGCAGCAGCAAAAATATCTAAATTAAATGGTTTCTCACTTCCAGAATACCAGACATATTTATTTATAAATTAATAAATATTAAAAAAAATAAAATAACAAAATTCAAGTAAGTGAGAACAATACACAAAACAGGACAGAAATCAGTCAATAGAAAAGCGAACAAAGGAGTAGGTCTCTCTTTCTTTGTCCACTGCACATCAATTAAAGAAACGACATTCACAACCCATTTACTTTCATAAGTGATTTTATTTAACCCATAATGTGAAAGTAGTGTAGCCTAGAAATCTCAGCGCACCCTAGCGGCAGCAAAAATTATTTTGCCGCAAAGTGTGGTCTAGCAACTCTCCATAGACGGTTTAGCTGGAAAGGCCCAACTCTGGCCGGGCCAATCACATCGTGTATAGAGTCGGCGGGCGGGCTTAACATAATGACGACAGAGTTGAGACGGTAAGAGCAAGCTCGGACATACTCTGTTACAAAAAAGCTGTGGCGAAACGATCAACTTGTCATTTATGCAGCAGTCGTGCTGTGGCGTCGAAGGATAAAGGCTTTACTCCGTGTCAGCGCGCGCTCTGATCGGTATAGGCGCACGGACCTCTCCCGAATCATCTCAGAGCAAGCACCACTACTCCGCCCCCGTTTCCCTCGTAAGCTGATATTAGTATTTAAACATTCTCTATGATATTATTTTTTTAATGACACACTGTCTCTTGCTCTCTCATACACACACACACGCACACATATATACTATCTCTTTCTCTCTCACACATATGTAGGCTAGTTATAAACTCTTTAGACTTTTAATGATCAGTGCTTTATTCTTAAAGTTTGTGGGTCGTGTAAAAAAAAAATCCCTTATTTTGGGGATGGATTCCGGGAAATCTCCCTTATTTTCAATGTTCAATGTTGACAGCTGGACTGGATATGGTAAAAGTTTAATAATATATCAACTTGCTCTGCTGAGTACGTCACATTCTTCGTTGCTCTGATTGGCTTTAGCGCTATCCAATTGCATGCAGAGAGAATTTGAAAGACAACCGTTTATCCCGCCCTTCGGATTGAGCCCCGTCAATGATGAGTTTCCAGACCTAACATCTTGATGCCAGGCTAAAAGTAGTGTAATATCTTAATGAAATCAGAAGACATTTTATAACCATTAATCTGCCTGCTCCTTTCCATCATGGTGGACTGCAGCAGGCCTGGCCTCTGGAGAACAGCCGCAAGTTCTCGTTCCCCTCACGGAAGGCAACCACCCCACCTTGACCGAGGGGCCCGGCAGTGAGGAGTGTTTCGTACGGGACTATCTACGGTCAATACATACCCATAAACTCTGCTGTGAGCAAGTAAGACAGGCAGCACCTGTACAAAATAGCATACATGAATTACCCATAACAGATCTATACAGGTGGAGCTGGGGAAGGTGGAGGGTTTCTAAAAGCATACTTCACTGCTAAGGCAAATGCAAACCATTTGATGGTTAAACAGCGAGCTTATTGGTTACTGATACAGCAGTGCCCTAAAGAGAATAGAGTGCTGAAGTTATCGCATCACTATGTAGGCCAAAACACGGAACTGAGTTAGCATTTTAGCACTCCCCGTTCCCACGTTCTAAGTCTATGGGATTTTTTAATGGGTTTTGCTAAATCGCCTAAAATAAGGTCTGTGGTGAATAAAGCCTCTAAACATTTTCACGTTTTGATCTATGACATAAAATACACCAGTTATAACCTGCTTGTGTTTTTTTAAACTTTATTGTGTCTGCTTGTGTTTTTTTTTTCAACTTTATAGGCTTCAAAATGTATACATTTTGAATTAACTTGTAAAGATTATCTTGAGAGACAAAACATGTAAGGGTTACAGTTGGAAGCTTAAGCGTTAAGTTCTGCCAGGAAGACTAAATCGTTGCGTCACTAATTACCTTCTTATCTATCAAATCATGTCTAATACTTGCGGTATAAAAGACCGGTACTTACACATGTTTGAGTTCGCAGATGCTGACGCTTTCATTGACCTCCATCCTCCCCACCACCTCCAAGATGGTTCCTTCCCTTCCATCCTCCCCACCACCACCAGGATGGTCCCTTCCTCTATCCTCCCAGAGAGTCGGCTGCGCCCCTGCCTTCATCTTCAGGCAGGAAATGCAGTCCGAGTCCGGACCCTTGGATTGCGGAGCTATGGACGGAGCCTGCGCCAAAGAACTTAATTTCTTGCTGGGCTATCAATAAATGTATTTATTGTTACAGTATTTATTCTCCCGAGTCTTTCTGGTAGAACTCTTTGTTGAACACATATCTTGTTTTTTGCGAAAGCATAGCTTTTCAATCAGAGAAACCCATGCGCTGCTAACTTCCGACTGTTGTCCTACAAAGTGATGTCATCCCTTCGGCACTCTATGATGTGACTGCAAGTAGATTGAGTTAAGGACCTATCAGACTGTGCCTACAAGAGTTCAATGACAGAACTGTGTATGACACTATGATACATATTTCATATCAACATTTGTATCACACTTTTCCTCTTCTCTTAACCGTGCATCATATCAGACCCGACAGGTGCAGGGTGATGGACTTAATGCAAAAACAAATACAGCATTAACATTATGCATTTTTTTTCCCTTTTCAGCATTGTTTGAAACTTGCACTCCCATGATACCCTTGATCATCTGCAAGTCTTGTCTCCAATTTTTGAGACATTTATGTGGCAATTAGGAGATAAGGATGACATTTTCATTATATAATTATTCCTGCAAGAAATGATTATCTTACAGGTAAGTTAAAACTGGCCTGTTACTTTTGACAAATTTTGACCTTTATTTCCATGTATAAATACTAATGCATAACAAGATAACATCCAGATATAATTAGTGAATAATAATGGTCATCACAAATAGTTTAAATGGGAAAATAAGAAAGACTCAATAAAGGTGAACTGGTAACACTTTACAATAAGGTTCATTAGTTAACTACATTAGTTAACATTAACTAAGAATGAACAATACTTCTATAGCATTTGTTAATCTTTGATAATGTTAATTTCAACATTTACTAATACTTTATTAAAATCTTGTAAACATTAGTTAATGCACTGTGAACTAACATGAACAGCTGGATTTGTATAAACAAGGATTAACAAAAACAGTAACAAATGTATTGCTCATGGTTAGTTCATGTTAGTTAATACATTAACTAATGTTTAATAAATTAATCTTATTGTAAAGTGTTACCTGT
Source organism: Hybognathus amarus (assembly GCA_030378365.1). Lineage (NCBI taxonomy): Eukaryota > Metazoa > Chordata > Actinopteri > Cypriniformes > Leuciscidae > Hybognathus > Hybognathus amarus. The sequence goes on from JAQIUQ010001547.1 coordinate 372,061, forward strand.
GAACTTAAATATTTTTATTTATGTTGCACTATCTGATATTGCATGGATTTGTCATAATTTCAAATCAAAATGATATGTATAATTTTACACAAATTTTAACATTAAATACCACTTGTTTAACCAATCAAACAAACAAGCAACACACTTTTTGTAGTGTAAGGATTTCAAACTGACTCTAAGTTGAGCCAGTCCCAAAGAATGCCAGACAACCTGCAGATGCCACCGAAGTACTATTAATGCTTAACAGCTCTCTAATCAGACAAAAAAACTGAAGTGCATCATCTAAAGTTTCTGCAGGTTATGATGTTTTATTAATGTTTTATTATGAGTTACACATTCAAATGATCCATCCAATCAGCATGAGATGAGGACTATATATATTCGGTGCCCACTCACCTACGTTCCTCAACAGCTTTCGGCATCCCTCCACCACCCCGTCTCCTAACACTCGCCTGGTTACTATTCGAGAGATACGGGGAGCTCTCCTTGGACAGCACGCCGAATATGTATACTTCCTTTACTCCATCTGATTATTTGTAAGTGTGAAATTGTGAAATTACTATCATACTGGTTATTGACAACATATAAACTCTTGCAGGTCTCTCCGCTCAACTGAGAATTTGCCGGTTGGTGCGTAGGAAATGCTCATAGGGACTGAAGTCAAGCGGAGATGGATTGGCCAAGAGTCCTGTTTGTGGAGGAGTGTGTTTGCTGAGTGGACCTCATGGAGAGCTGACCCTCTCACCCTGAGCCCACCAGCACAGAGAAACAACCACCCACTTATTCATATCATTCTCTCACAATCACATACATACACACATAGATTTTTATTTATTGCACCATCATGCCAGTACTCCTCTTCAGTCCAAAGAGTCCACCTTTACAACTGTAAAAGATCTGTTTCTCACCCACTGACCGTCATGGCATTATGAACCAATATATACAGTACATCAGTGTGTTGTGATTGGTCAACCACTTTGAGAAACAATTTATATATGCAACACAACCAGGCCTCACCCCATTTATTTTGTGTATGGCTTGGGTGGGAATTATTTAAATAAGGGATATTGTGACGTACACTCCAAAAAAAAACAAACAAAAAAAAAAAACTTTGTGCTCTCTTCCTTCTCAAACAGCAAAATTACTGAAGAAAGCTAAAGATGTAAAACAAAAAAACAAACAAAAAAACAAACAAAACAAAAGTGGTAACACTTTACAATATGGGTGCACTAATATGCATTAATTCATGCTTTGCACAGATAGTCATGAGTTAATGTATAACTCATGAAGAACTAAACCATTAATTAATGATTACTGCATCAGCAATTAATAAAGAGTCAATATGATTAATAAGTAATACATGAATTGCTATTCATGCAATGTGTCATTGTGTATTAATTCCTTAACATATTCTAAGAACTAATAGCGTAAATGAATGTGTTAATCAACACAATTAGTTAAAGCTATGCACTTCAACTTCCAGTTGTCTGCTATAATTAATCATTAGCTAATGATTTGCAAAGGTATCATTATGTTATGACTTTACTTGTTGGGGCACATCATTATTAACTAGTGATTTAGTAATTGTAGTAATTTGCACATGAATTTGCAGTAACAATGAAGTAATTAATCATGTATTAATGCATATTAGTGTACCTTTCATATTATCTGGAAGTTGAAATACAAGGTGTTGGCTCATTCTGGTAATTAACATATTAATTAACATTATTGGTTAAAAAAACGAGTTATTACGGAATTAATCCACAATTACATATTTATTTAATAACAATTCATGTATAAACTAATACATTAACCTTACATACTCTTAATTAGTTCCTAACGTGGTAATCATTAATGAATAGCTTAAATAATCATTAGTTTCACATTAATTCAGTATTATCTGTACATTAGTTAAGCATGAATTAATGCTTATTAGTGCACCCGTATTGTAAAGTGTTACCAAAAAGTAGAATAGGTCCCCTTTATGTCTATTCAGTGCTTCTAATTATCTTATTTGGGTGTTTTTATTAACAAATATTAATAGGCAATTAATTGATAAGCATGCAATGTAATAAGCTATATCAAAATATAATGGACTGATGGCCTTATAGCAGAGATTTCCACTCAGGTCATCACCCACAAAACTTTAAAGCTCCCATCGAGCCAGAATATTTGAAGGTGTGTAGGGTTGTCTAACCTGGTGTAGGAGTGTTAGAATGAGGGCTTGTTCTGAGACTCTGTTCTGAGCTTCACATTGGGAAAGGAGGAAGACAGTCCATAATGAACACACTTTTGTCAGAAGGAGGAGGAGGATGCTCTCTTCTGGCTTAATAAAAGAGAGCAAGGATGTCGTTAGGATAACAATAATGATGCTGTCCCTTTCTGCCAATGACATTTTGGCATTTAAAGGAAGAGATGTGTAAGAGAGTGAAAGGAGGGAAAAAAAGGAAAACAACAGAAATGTGGCTTCTCTCGAGGCAAGTCTGCCTAGCACTTTATAGAATGGGTGGATCATTATAAAAATGTAACAGGCTTTTTTCCTACACAGGGCAATTAAAAAGCTTTCTCTGTCATATATTTATATGATAATTCATTTATTTTTGTCCTGAACTGAGAGCTAGGAGCAGGAAGCAGTTGTGCAGATGAAAGGTATTGTACATGGAAAATGGGTTTTTGTGAAAGTGGGTCTATCTGACAAGCAACATTCACAGCAATTACCTAGGAACATTTTCAAACCTTTCAAAGGAGCTTAGAAAGTGGTGCAATGGCAAAATCCCAAAAGCTGAGTTCTGATTAAAGTTTGGAGCTCAGTCTGTTTCTGTTTTTAATGAACATTTCAAGAGGAGGGGTAATGCGTTACACATCTCAAGTAATGAGTAAATGAACGTTACATTTTAGATTTACAACATAATATCATGTTTTCAGGTTTCCTGTGTAAATACACTACGCTGCCCCATTTCAAAGCATCATGATGTTGCATGCAAAATGGAGCTTAAAAAATAATTTGACACATCACTTTCTCTAAAAAGAAACAATGTGAGATAATTAGTACTGTTTTATAATGAGAGTAACACAATATATACATACATATTTTTTAAAATAAATACTCCCAAACACTTGGTGTTTTATCCCAAATCTGGTGTCCACATCAGCAACCAGTTGTTTTTAGAGCAGGATTGGTTAACCTTCTCAGAGCTAATTCTTAATGATTTTCTCTAAGCTTAACAACAAATGTCACCTCAGTCTGACCTTTTCAGTTTTTATCAGCGCTAACATAATCACAGTGATGCTAATCAGGATAATGAGGTGTTAACATTAAAGGCAACATGCACGCTGCCCTTTTCTACCGTGTTCATAAGCAAATAACATAGACTCATGCAGCAGATACATGGAGATTCGAGCTGTTCGAAAAAAAAACCTCAGCATCTGACACACTAAACAACACGTCTGTTTCTTCGTGTTTAACCACTTCCTTTAAGGTTTACCATCTTCGATGCTCTATTTGCTGCTTTGGTCATGAAATATTAAAACACTTAGCAAGTTTTCTTCTTTTTTTCTGAATTGGCAGTAGAAGATTCATTAGAGCTAAATGTTCTATCGTTTCAAACACACCTTGCTAATTAGGCCTAAACTGCAGGAAAAACACTTACGTCTTTTCCATTCCTGCGAGCTATTACAAGAATAAACATCAGTGAACAGATTTGCTCAAGCTATATTTGGCTCCATTTAGAAGTACAACTGAAAAGTCAATAAACAACGGTACCAAAAGAAACCACAATAGACGGAGGTGACAAAAATAGCACAAAGGTCTCCATGGAGATTGAGGTATTAACCCAAGGCGAAGGTATAGAGCGTAAAGATGAAAGCCATACACAGCTGCTGTATTTTTCTCCAGATATCTCCGCAGGGGAGCACCTCTTGATTTGTGCCACGTAGGTTTTTATTAAACAGATTAGTTCATTTCTGTTTCCCAGCACCTCCGAATATCCATGTTCTGCGATCAGATAGCACAGCAATCACCATTACAATTAACTTGATTAATCCTTAAAAAAAGTAGATAAATAGTGAGCTACTAGGTTAACTATATTTTGACTGTACAGATACATTTTAAATCAAAGTGATCAGCAAATGTCTGATATACAAAGTTTCCCTTTCACATTTAGTCCAGCCTGGAAATTAAAGCCAACATGACTTATCCACGGAAAGTTTTTCTAACAAAAGCTTTTGGGGGGAATGTTATATTAAAGAGGCTACATGCGTTTTCCTGAAATTTAAACTCCGAACCGACACCATGTGGTCCAAAAACAGAACTGCTCTTCCTTTCAGCTCGCAGCGCGCACTCGTACGTGCACACGTCATCCGCTACAAGGAGGTCAACATTATGTTTACAGAGGTAAGAACAGTCAAATACATATTGTTTGAGATAAGTGTTCTGCTTGCAACTCGACTGTAGGCTACTTGCTGACTAGCGGTGGTGGCAGAGTGATCTGAAACGTTTAACATGAACGCGCCTGACGTCGCATCTGCAGACAGCGCGGGAAAAGTCTGACCCGAACAGAAAATAGGAAAAATAGGATACAGGCTTATAGGTGCACCCACTGTGAGCGGACAAGGTGTCAGTATGCTCATCAGGAGATGTTTGAGTCATAAATGGTAAAATAAAAAGGCTATTGTTACGTTTATTTTGGGGAAAAAGCTGCATATAGCCTCTTTAATGTTCAAAATTCTGTGGGTATATAAACAACCTTATATCTTCTGATGATTATATTGGCATCTCTCCTCCACCTCACTTTTTCACAGAAGGACTTTCCAACTACAAGTCACACAGTGGGCCCTATTTTAACGATCTGAAACGCTAATGTGTCAATGCGCAAAGCGCAAGTAACTTCCCGGCACTGTTGCTATTTTCCCGGCGGGATAAATGCCTCTTGCGCCTGGTGCAAATCTAAAAGGGGTTGGTCTGAAGTAGCTTCATTATTCATAGGTGTGGTTTGGGCGTAACGGAAATAAACCAATCAGAGCATCATTTCACATTCCCTTTAAGAGCATGATGAAAAAGGTGCACTTGTTCCATTGCGCAATACTATTAAACGACACATTTACCAGGCGCGCTTCACAATCGGTTCACAGCCGAGGAGATCGATGTTCTCGTCAGGGACATAAAAGAAAGAGAAGTGACATTGGGGATGGGACAAACACACCCAAATTAGCTTGCATATAATAATTTGGGTAACGTGTAAGCTTCATTTTTTTCCATTGTCATGAACACAACAATAATTTCCCTTTTGTTTTAAAGCTGCCGTCGGCAACTATGGCTGATTGAGTGGACTTTGGCAACATTTTGAATGTTTACAACTCATATGGCCCTCCCCCACTATCAACGAATACTCTCCCACAGAGTTCGTGATTGAGTGCGTGCGCACCAGGTTTTCTGTGAACGCGACCGTCATCGGCATTCATCAACAACATGGATTATTTGGAGGTATGCTGCCCTGGCTAATCTACCAATATATTGCAATTGCTAACGTCATTTATACTCTAAATGAGCTTACTTGGTTTGTTAGTGTTCCGCCATCACTCTTCCTTACTGCGCGAACTTCAGGCGTGTGCATGTGATTGTAACGTGCGCGGGGGTAGCGTGTGCCTGATCTGTGATTGACAGTCAGATCTCACACCCCTCGGGCTGATTGGACACAGTTAACAGGGAGCGCTGGATTTTTGCAAAACAAATAACACACTCCAGATGGAGCTAGAAGCTCGGATTTTTTCTAAAACCACTTTATTTATGTTGTTCTGTCGGATTATAGTGACGATTTCACTGAATATGATAAAAAAAATGTTGTCGACGGCAGCTTTAATAGTTTTCCTTATAATAATGTATCATTTGCAAAAAGTAAAATGCATCTGTGTAGATGAGAGAATCATCTACAGTGTATGCGCGTTGTTCACACTGGCCAAGCATGCACGCTTAAAATAGCATCTGAAAGTACGACGCAACGTGCCACTGACTTTAGACCAGGTTTTTTCTGGTCATTAGCGCAATTGTTTTCTGGAACCGCAAAATAGCAGGGGGAATTGTTTGCGCCGAAACACGCCTCCTTTTTGCGTCGACCCGCCCAAGGAGCGGAAGTTCATTCCCTAGTTTACCGACGTGCGTCTGTGGAGTGAATCCCACTTGAAATCCCACTTGCGTGGGTGCAAAATAGGAATGATAAATGCGTTTGTGTATAAAGTCATTTGCGCTGGGTGCAAAATGGGGCCCAGTATCTACATCTGAACTTGGAACTTGAAAATTACATAAAGACTTTGAGACTCAAATTGTCGCAAAGGGATTCTTTTTTAACAATTTATGTGCATCAAAGATGACCAAGAAATGCTTTGCCAGTGCTAAGCTCTTGTCCAAAATGCAAACCTGCAGGATAAAAGAAAAAAAAATCACAGACATATAAAAAAGTAGTTACCTACAGCTCTACTGCCCCTGTTGGTAGATGTATCTACACGATCAAAAAAAACTTTTATCTGTTGACAGGCATTCAAAATTTGTCATGTACTCCTATGAGTAAAGATGGTACAGATGGAACATTTTAAATTGAATATTTTGTTTAAGTCAAGCAACTAGGGCTGTAGTCAAGACCACCTTTGTCGAGTCCAAGACAAGTCCAAGACCAGGACTAGTAGAGTCCAAGTCAAGACCGAGTCCAAAAAGGTTTGAGTCCGAGTCAAGACCGAGTCCAGGACAGAAAAAAAAGTCTTCAGGGCCTGAATTTCATTTTTGCCAAACAAAATTTTTAAATTTATGTTGCTTAAATGTTTGTGCTCATTGCATTTTTTTTACAGTGGGGTAATGTTGTTAAGTATTTACACAACACAAGGCTTGATTAAATAGTCAATTAAATTGAAAAAAAGTTACACAAATAAATACAATAAAGATACAAATAAAGAGAAATGTTTTTGCATAGATCTACACTAGTCTTCATAGACAGAAACTGAATAAAGTAATCAAATGGAAAATAACACTGGATAGTATTTTAGTCCTGAATAAATTAAACACATAGGCTAATCCTGATTCCTTTAACTTAAAGCTCTCTTTTGTTGTTTTGACGACAAAATTAATGAACAACACATATGGTTTCTGTCACTTTAAGAGCTAAGAGCATAGATTCTCTGTTCATACTGGCATGCGTTTTATGCTTATTAAAGACAAAACCGACTATGTTTAGACCATTATACTCACGAAGACCGAAATTGACACGATTTGAGTGTTAAAGCAATATAGCTAATCCATGAAAAATAACTTTTGTTACTGGCCAGCTGTTCTTGAGGCGGATTTTCAATGAATGTGCGCATAGTCATCCCAGAGAGCGCGCAAGGACTGATAGTTTAAAATTACTTGAATGTTAAACTGGTAAGACTTAAAAAGACGTGCAAATGTTAAGCTTTATTCACGATGCACTACTGGCTCGAATGCAAGTGAATATTCCGTCATGTCTCGACTCCTGAACGCGAGTGTGTATTATTGCGGCAGCGCTTGATGCGCCTTCCACAACACATGAGAGAAGAGAGACGCAGACACCGCTGAACACTCACGCGGTTTGTGAAATTGCGTCTGGCAGATAGTTATTAAAAGAATGATTTGATTTTATAATCTGTGTGGATTACGATTGCGGGAATATCCCACATTATAAATGGGAGACCTGCGGGAATCATTAGAATTGTGCGCAACACCCAGTAACTATAGTAACAGCATGAGAAGACGCGCTCCGTTGTAGTGAACACTTGGTCGGTTAATTTGGGCATTTTCTAAGTTAACGTTACCCTGATAGGCTAGTAATAAATAGGGCTGTGAATCTTTGGGTAGACAGCGAGATCGATTCGATTCACGATTCATAGGTTTTCGATTCGAATTCAAGAACGATTTGTGCAAATTCAGAACGATTCAATTCGATGCGATTCACATCCAAATTCGATGCGATTCGAATTAATACGATTCTTAATTTTTTATATGCATTATAGTATTATTTCAATGCTTCACCCAATGGGTCTTTGTCTGGGTTTGAATTACACAGCGGCCTTCAGGGGTCAGATAGTGGGGATTTTGTCCATTGTTAATGTTAGTTCATGTTGGTTTTTAATTTTAATAAATATATTATTATTAAAAAAATTAAATGCCCACGAATTAGCATTTGTAGAAACCGCAATTTTTTAAAAAGGTTTTTAAAGTATTGCATTAAATGACTACATGCACAAATTAATGGAGACGTTTTCATCAGTTTCATTTTGCATCCTCTCAGTGCACCACTCGTTAACATCTTTTCACTGGATTTTGCTCGCGCTCGGTCCCATAGCTCTCATGTACAGATTTTTGAGCAGTCCATGATTGAGCTCTCCAGCTCTCTATCAAGAAAGCAATAGTTTTAAGGGCAAACCGCTCAAGCCATTGATAAAGCTGCCATGCCATTGCGTGGTCACTATGAATAAAACGCTTTCATTGCGTGGAAACGTCGCAGTTATTTTCTTTGAGATAAGATTATACTAAAATGGGCCATACCATTGACATTACCAGTCCAGACTCTCCGTACACGCAAGTGCATTCTCTCGCTCACTTTCCCTCTCTGCCAAGTGCGTGCACGCGCGATACGCGGTTTGGAGCACAACCTCTGTCTCGTATGCACGCTCGCTCTAGATTCCGGGAGATTTTAACTAATTTGCGGTATAACTAGCCGATCACGAACACGAGTTGCTCAACAGGTAAAAAGATAAACTCATCTTTCAGGCATTTGACCGACCAGGCTTCAGCGTGAGAAATTAGGGGTGTGTGAGCGCATGAAACCAATCAAATGCGGATGTCTCACGGCCAATGCGTGAGGCAGCTTGTACCAGGAACACTTTAAGGTTGTGTTTATATATTTTTAACCACTGAATCGCTATGGAGTCGCGATTAATTCGATTATTAGCCTTTTAAATCGATGTTTCACGTAAATAAACGATTCACGATTCAGAAAATACACGTTTCAGGATCGATGCATATGCATCGTCAGGATTTGTAATCGATGCATCGAGAAACGAGTGAATCGTTACACCCCTAATGAACACGCATACAAAAATCTTGGATTCGAGAGAACCAAACGCCATATTTGGCAAGACCAGTGGCCGAGACCGAGACAAGTCAGAGTCCAAATACCAGCGAGTCCAGAGGACCATAGAAAAACGGTCTAGAGTCCGGACTCGAGTCCAAGACCGGACTCGAGTACTACAGCCCTGCAAGCAACTGCCATTGAGATGAATGAGAATGCTATTGGATAACTTTCTCCAGGTCTAATGTCCGACACCTTCTTTGTATCAACAGCTGTGTATCAAATCCTGATTGATCAGCCAAATCAAAAAGGTTTAGTTCCTTAGTAAAGGCTATCGATTTTACAGGCTATGCTGCGTTTTATAGCATTGGGCCGCTAATGAGCAGTGCATTTTTTTTTCTGGAGTGAATACGGTTGCTAAGGTTTGGTGAGGAAACATCAGTATAGACTGCTGCAGAGCTTTGCTCCTCACCTTTACCATGCACAAAACCATATTAGATTTTTAATTTTCTTCCACTTAAACAAATGACTAATTACTAGCCACTCCGCTTGTCATTTAGTAGATATTTTTTACCCACAGCGACTTACCAGCCACTAATTGCATCTTAACTCGGGGTTGAGTGCTTTGCTTGAGGGCACAGTTGTGATAGATCTCAGTAACCCTCCGTTTCATGGGTCACCCCTTCATGGGATCGAAAATTGGCCAGTGGAAACCTTATAATCCACTGTAACCAAACCCAATCCTGGCTAATTAAGATGTTACTGGAATAAAATAAAGTGAACCGAACTGCATTCAGTAAGCTATACATATTTGAAGAAGGAAATTGACAAACTGCAGCATCCTTAAAGAAATCTATATGACATAAAAATCTGAGGCATGTAGGACACACATTAATGATAACGTGATTGCAGTGCCTTTGATGTCTTTTCAAACATTCCACAGAGAGAATCAATGAGGCACTGAAGTACATGATAGAAAATTGGCTGCAAAATGAGAGAAAAGCTGGAATAGAAAGATTCTATTCTATCAGTAACAATGCGGATTTCATTAAAATTTGGATACGGCAGGTTACAGTATAATAATGAAAAAGCAGAAATGTCCTATGGGTTCACAGCAGAGTCAAATGAATCAAGAGACCAATTTAATTCAAACTATTTCACAAGTTACTAATTATAGACGTGCGCATTTTTATCTCATAGGATATGTGGCATGCTTTTGCAATTAAAATTCCAATCTAAACATACAGCACATCTGTGGAAATCTACGTTCATGACCACAATGGCAAGATAATGGCTCATAAAATGTGGTGAGTGGAGTTTATACAGCATAACAAGCGCTATTCTTTGTTAAACTATAACATTTCATATCACCACTGTCATTCTGAAGCAAAAACAATTTGCAAACGCTGGTGCCCGTTTGAATAAAAGCTGCAGCGCATCAAAAATGTATAAGTAGTATTTAAAATGTGTGACCTATATTCTCCGTGCAAATAAATAAATAAGTGTGTCTGGGTGGAGAGAATTCTTTCCAAACTGGGACACAAGAGAGCCTAATAGCATAATGAGAGAAGGGTTTAGATCTCGCTCTTTAAAAGCATAATGGATCCTGATCCTGTTTTCTTCCTCTTGTGCTTGTCAGCCCCTTTTAGAGAGATTATGTCCAAATGCTCCTCTTCCCTGAAACATGAGCCCCCCTGCAAAGCAAGGAATCCCCTTTCCGTTTGGATGGTGTATTGTCTCATATTCTGAGCCCAGGAATTTAAATTCCCGTCTGTTATAGCTTTAGCTGAATGGGTGATTTCTTTATATCAAGCTTTTATCACAACACTGTTGGAGTCTCTTTATAACTCAATTTCACTCTCTCATCACTGCTTTCTCTACTCTGTCTATTCCTTCCTATATTGACTGTGTTTACATGCACACACTTATTAGAGGGTTAGTTCACCCAAAAATGAAAATAAAGTAATTAATTACTGCCCATGCTGTACCAACCCCGTAAGACCTACGTTTGTCTTCGGAACACAAATGACAACAGTGGCTCAAGTATAAGTTTATCAAGCGACGAGAATACTTTTTGTGCGAAAACAAACAAACAAAAGTAACAACTTTATTCGACCATTCCTTTACTTCCTTGTAGAGACGAGAGTTCAAGAGATTTCCACGACGCATGCGTGAGAACTAAACTAGTTGAAAGAGATCGCAATTCTTGCACATGTGTTGTGGAAATCTTTAAAAAAAGAAGAACAAAACACAAACAAAACTAAAATATTGAAAGCTTTTAAAGCCACCGCAGTTAATTCACAAGTGAAAATACAACATGAAAAAGCTGCATTAATTTTGAGATTTGCTAAAGATTAGATAACCCATTCGGTACTAATATATTGTGGATGTCTATATACAGTTTTATGTCAAAACTAAACAAGTTTTTTGACGTTTATCAGCATTTTGTTGTACATGTAAGCCTTCTCATACCTCACACTCTTTCTGTTTACCCACCATCCCTGTTCACGTATTCACACTGTCATGCTGGCAACTTTCAGGAAACTGGGAAAGTATCCCTGGTCATTTTGCTTTGCCGCACTGATCTTTTCTCACATAACCCTGAGGAAATGAATGAGATGCTGAAGAAAATGAAAGGGGGGGGGGGAATACAAGGAGAACTGGACAAAAATGCTTAACTCACATGCACTGGCTTAAGCACAAGAGAGAAAACCTATTACCAAAACAGTTGACTTCTGTGGAAGGAATGAATGACCTTTTGGGCAGACAAACGAGAGGCTTAACACAGCTTAGCATGCTGGCTATTGCAGTTGTAACCTTTTCACTTATCTGGTACCTCAAAGGCCATCATCTTGGCAAACTGACATCTAAAAAGAAAGTGGAGTGTGTATGGAGGGCCAGCCCTTATGAAAAATAAGTTTATTCAAATGTTCTATTAAACTTCTTTTCAACTAAAAATAAGAAAGCATAATTCCAGTCTAGATTTTATATACTTCTCAAAACTATACTGTATGTACTTCTCAGAAATATACTTTAAAATTGCACTTAAGTGTACTTACCTGACTTATACTGAGAGAAAAGGCAAGTATCTTTTGATCGAAGATATACTTAAAAGTATAATTAAGTATTCAAAGTATACTTGGCCAGCAGTGGGTTAACTTGTTTGAAAATATTGATTAAATTTTGATATAAAACAGATATGTTAATAATTCTGCATCCCTGTATTGTTGTGTAGGCTAGTTCACGTAGGAATTTACATTAATTGTACTTTACTCTTTCCCCACCATTGACTGAATTTTCGAGCTACCCATGTTTTCACTGTTATAGGGGGCTATACATCTTCCACTACACAATCTCCGGATCAAAACATCAGGAGAAGAAGAAGCTGAAACAATTGATAGAAGATTGCTCACTCAGATGTAAAATAATGTGATCATCAAACATTAAACTGCATGTAAATCAAATGTTTCCAAATGAAATGAAACATAAACCATGAAGATAAATCGAATGTGAAGCGTTGGGGGTGTTGGACTTGATCTACTCCATCTGTGTTTTGATCATCATTCTGAATCTGATCAAAGCATAGTCTTTGACAAATTAGATATTCTCAAATTTTTTGTTTACAACGTTGCCTTTCTCTATGAAACTTACCATCATTCAAGTGTTGATAAAAAAGTTTGCATGAAGCTAATCAAAGTAAAGTTTTTTTTTCTTATCCTAAGCATAAAAAATAACATTTGAACACACTGTAGTAGTATAGGCCTCCTGCAAGTGCAAAAATAATATAAAATAGTAAACCATAAGAATAATGTTAAGTTCACATAAAGAAAACTTGTAGTATATGTGACCGGGGATTAGGTTTACCACCAGGAACACATTAGGGGGTTCAATCTTTCTGTTAAGTTTGTTCCTTTAATGATATAAAATAGTAAAACTACTGATTCTTAAATGTGGTTTATCAATTGGTTTATCAATATGGTTCTTTAAATGTTCACAAAATAAACAGAAAGAAGCAGAAAAAAACAACATTAAATGAATGAGGTTCACAGAGCTGGTGACAATTTAAACCAGCTAAATATCACAGTCCACTTGTGTATGATAAACACAAGACTCTTAAACACGGAAATGCAGAAATACAACCCTTTTGAATGCAAAGAAAGAAAAGGAAATGAGAAATCAAAAATAAGAGTAACGACAGTTATCAAACTTTTCGGTACAATACAATATGGCAGTGGGAATACTGTTCAAACAAAACAAAACAACATAAGTATATTTTTATATTGCCCACTTACATATCCCTCAAGAGAAATTAGAGAAAATAACACTCACATAACAATCAGCTTTTACACACCAACACTGTCACTTCACGAAGAGCTGAAATCTCCAACATTATGGTGCACACTGTAAATAATCACATTTAATTATAATTACTTGAAAAACACCTGAAACAAATGGAGAATATGAAGTATATAATATTTGGCATAACACCAAATAACAAGGCCTAGACCGCATGAGTGACGTCATATCATCGTGGACATTACACCCAACATAACTTCCCAAACATGACAGTTCTCCGAATCAACACAAAATATACATCCACAAATGGTATTAAACAACAATACATTTACAAAACATTGTATTTACCCCTGGATGACTCATATTGTCGACAATCTCTCGAGAGTGCACGTCTCTCTCTTGCACTGCCCGCTGCACATCTCATCAACAACATACTACGAGTGCCGTGAGGGAAGAGCGCAAATGCGTTGTCATACACAACACACAAACCGCCACCTGCTGATGACTCCCAGAGAAATACAGGTGGTCTCTGTTTTTATTTTTCTTAAAGATGGAAAATAATAATTAAAATAAAAGACTTTAACATAAGGGAGAAAAACAAACTTTTAAGGCATTTACCACCCAGTTACATATACAACTAGTAGTTTACTGAGAGTATACTTCAAAGTGTACTTTCGTAAGACTAAAAATTTGCTACAAGTATGAAAATAGTAAGCTACTAGTATATCCATAAGTTCACTTACAGTACAAACGAGAAACGTAATTATGAACTAGTTGTGCACTTATAGTTTAGGCCTACTACTGTAACACTTATAGTACACTTAAACATATACTTTTATATACAAGTGGGCCAATTTAGTCCCAAGCGGTATTATAATAGTACACTTACAAGTTTACTACTAGTGCATATTGACATTAGTATTCTTAAAAATATAGGCTACTTGAACATTACTTAAGTATACTTCATAAAATTTACCTTTTCCGTAAGGGAGGTTTAGCAAAAGCAGGTCACCTGTTTCTTTTCCTCTTTTAATCAAATACACAAGATCCTTGTTTTACTTTAAAATCCAACAACTATTCCTATGAAGACATTCCTAAGGAATTATCAAAGATATTTATTGTGAAAGCAATCTCCCTCTTCACCCCTCCCCCTGTATCTAGTCCTTGTGAAGCGTCCCTCACCTTCAGGTTCCTCGCTGATTGTTGATTTCAACTAGCCTTCACTGGGGAGCCCCTTCACGGGTGAGAGTTTAAATAAGCCTGACAGGAGAAGCCAGCATTGGATCATATGGGTGAATGAGCTAATCAATATTTCACATCTCCAGGCGGTGGGCAGACGGACAATGAGTCTAGACAGGCTGGGCTCAAAAGGGAGTTCCTCAAAGGCAACTACAATGAAGACCAAAAATGTTGTATTACTCTTTTTTGACAATTTATATTTTTCTTTGTATCTTATCCAACATTATACATAATGCAAGCTTGATTTACTAATGGCTTGATGTAGAAAAGTTGATGTTGTTTTCATGAAAACATACTAGTGGAGCTTTGTGTTGTCATGGCTTCATTTCAGAAAAAAAAACTTTCACAGGTCACATGTTTCAGAGTAGTGAACTCTATTCATATTGACACATGTCAAAGTTGAAATGGAGTTGAAATAAAGTTCATTGCTTCTCCACTGAACCACATGAAATTGGAGAAAGCCACTGGAATTGGTCAAGATCCTTAAGGAGAAAGGTTGCGTCCAAAACCGCATATTCAAAATAAATCCTCAAGAGAGAAAGTAATTACTTCATGACTACCAAATAAGTATATTCTATATAAAATGAATGTAATCTGGACATGCTACAATGGCCATGCTGCCATTATCATGTAGCCAACCATATGATTGTTGTGTGTCAGTTGTGTCCCTTGACTGACATTCACTAATCCTCTCCCGTGGCCTCAAGGTATAGTAAAGTGTCCATTGTATTCACAGTTCAGAATTCATTCGAAAGTAGTAGGTCATCCAGGTACACTTCTATGAGTATTGTGAATTCTTATATACCTCTTTTGTCATATACTGTTTTTCACCTACTATATTGTAGGGTACTTAAAGACTTTGGATGCAGCCATAGTTCACCCATAAATGTACATTATTTTACCATTTACTCACCATAATTTTGTTCCAAAACAGTAAAAGGAGATTCCATAAAATGAAAGTGAAACCCAGACAGCAACATAGTGTCAGGCCATATATAAAACATAAAAAAGTATCATAAAAGAGGCCTTCAAGACTTGAGGAACGTAGCAAAATTTACATTTTCCCTTTCAAGGGAACTTTGAGCTGCATTGAGCGCTGTGGGAACACGAATACCCACATCGCCATAGGAGCAAATGACCGTCATGTGAGATCTAGTGCACAGAGGACAAGAGCACCTGCACCCCAGGGGTAGAGCCTAAGTCTAAATCATAGAACTTCATAAATGTATGTGGTGAAGACCATCCAGCCACATCACACACATCACTCAGGGAAACACCTGACAAAAAAGCTTTAGAAGCAGCCAAACTACTAGTAGAGTGGGCTGTCTCCCAAGGTGAAGGCTGTCTTCCAAGAAAAACTCCACTGAAAGGGACGTGCTAAGCAGTCGGTGCTGCCAAATACACCTTTAATGTGGAGGGGGATAACCCTGTGGAGAAACGCTCCTGCAGGAATTCCAGCACTGCACCCACTGGGCAGTTAACTGGGTCCTGCAAGTGTTCTCCTCATCAAGAAGTGAAAAGTTTCCACTTCAAGGCATATAACTTCCTCGTGGATGGAGCTCTGGAGTGAAGGATGGTCTCAACAAACCTTGGTTGAGAGACCGAAATTTATATGCTGGGCCCCCTCAGAGGCCAAGCCCACAGTTTTCACAATTCTGGGCCCGCCTGAGAGAGTAGATCCCTCCTGACCGGAAGCTCCAAAGGAGGGGTGTCCAGGAGAGAAATTAGGTCTGCAAACCATACTCGGGGCCGGCCAGAATGGGGGGTTACTAATAGTAGGCTGACTCTGTCCTGACGAACCCTCTCCAGAACTCCTGGTAAAAGAGCAATCAGGGGAGGCTGGTGCCTCAGCCTGAGCATAAGATACCGCAGAGTGTGCTTCTGAACGTGGGGCTGAGGCACTGGATCTCACAGGTGAAGGGAGAGATAAGGCTGGGTCTGTCTCTAACCCCGCTGAGAGATCCATCTGCGATCCCCACGATAAGCGCTGCCGCTCTGCCTCGGCAAAAGTGGGACCCGAACGTCAGGAGCACGCACCAAACCACTCTCCTCGAGAGCTGACTAGGCATGCTGCACTCCCAAGCAAAAAACACAAAGAATGTGTGTATCCCCGCCCATTTGATAGCGCGAGCAGGGAGGAACACACTTCTTAAATTGCTGTTCACTCACCATAATATATCTCTCAATATATAAATTGTTTGTGTGGTGCAGAGTATGTAAAGACAGACAATATTCACACAGGGACAGATTCACATATAGCGCAACTGAAGGCACAGAAGCTGATGCGCTTCTGTTCTTGGGGTGCTTTATAGTTTCCTGGTCGATGACGTCACCCGCCTATGATGTTCCATCTCTCCATTGGGCTGATTCCATTTATGCTTCATGACGCAAAGCGCAGCGTTCCCATAACGTTCGACGCAGCTTGAAGTTCCCTTGAAAGGGAAAAGTACTATACAAAAAGTTGAGTTTTTCCTCATCACATCGACAGCTCACTAACCTTTGATGAAGTGCCCACTATCTCCCCGCTGCTGGCATGATGCAAGGGGAAATGTACTTAAATCAGGCCAGGTTAAACCACATACTGAAGCAGTGCTTTCAGGTAGCCATCAACCAAGCATGACAGGACTAAAGTGCGAGCGCTATCTGTACCAGCCCCTTACAATTTTCTATTAAAGAGTAATGTCAGGTTGAAAATTGGTCGACAGGAAGCTGTCGAAACACAAATGCTCTCCAAAGTGATACAGTCACTCAACAAACAGAGAAACATGTCATTTCTCCATTCAGCGGTGACAGCGAGGTCTCTTTTGATAAATGGGGATGTGAAAGTGGAGTCAGCATGAATAAATGGAATCATTCAGCGCCTGCAACACATCAGTATCCATTATACCATAATTCATAGTATCACCTTCTGCAAACCTCAAAGCTGACATGTTTACAAGAGTACAGCCCACCAAAACCCTAATAAAATATAACAAATTTCACTCTTATTTTGGAATATGCACTTCTTATAATTCAGTTTTAAAGGACACAGTAATGTCAAAAAAAAAGTTTCAATAAATCCCAGTGCAGGACTTGAAAATGTGTCCAGTTAAATTGTGAAGGACAAGCAGCCTAAATAGAATGTCACTTTTGCAGATGAAGTTGGTTCCAAGCCACATGAGGCACCAGCAAATTGGCAGACTTCAGTTACCCGCTCTCCTTGCCAGCGTTCATGCTGCATTTCCGAAACTGACAAGTGTTGTCCTTGAGTGACTTTCATGTGTGAATTTCTCCCCTTATCCAGAGGGTACATATTTCTACATGTTGGTTTGCCGAAGAGTTGCCATCTTTAATTGTGAAGACACTGGGCAAGGTTCCACCATCTCCAGGGGAAGATCAGTAAAGCTCAGGACCTCTTATTCCTCCCCTCCAGGTCTTCCTCAGGGAGTACAAAAGAGCCTAGACAGAAACAGACAGGGAACACAGAGAGTTGACAAATGTGTGTGGTAAAAACACTTATTATACTCAACCTTGAAATTATCTTTTAGTTCTCCTTTTTCCACTCTCATGGGCAAGATGACTAGAACCCTTGCTGGTGGCTAAGATGGTTTCCTCAGAAAAGTTGGCGTTGTGTCAGGCGGCATCAGGTCTCCAGGGGCCTCGGATGTGCAGGAGATGCGGACGTTTTTCACGCTCCCTGACCGATTAACTTCTATTTACTAGCTTGTCTCACTGCATCAGGCATTGAGAGTTTGACTGCCATGAAGAGTCACAGTCTGTCTTTCTTTTGCTTTCTGGTTCATAGAGGAAGATGATCTTGTCAAGCATGTTGTAGTCCATCAAGTGCCCATTTTGAAAAGAATAAACCCATGTTTGTTAGACTATAAAACAAATTAAAAAGATGACTTTGAGTTACACAAGCTTATTGTGTTATGGAAAATAAAATCGTTATGATTATGAATATGTTTTTATTAAGAGCTCAAATGGCTGTTAGCGACTTGAAGCAGAGCAAAGTGCCACACAGCAGTGCTCCTAACACACCATGTTAACAGGTTAGGGCTTTCACTTTCACTGGTGTGGTACATATAACAGCAGCACAGCGATCGTTTCCACACCGAGTCTACTTTTGCTGTGCTACCACGCTGAATTAAAGGAACACTGCATGTTTTGTGGTCAAAATCTTAAAGATTGACCTGAAAATGCAGTAATTTCACGATAAATGCGTTTGATTAAATAAAATGTAGTAATCTCACCATAAATGCCAATTTAATCAAGGAAATCATGGAAAGCTACAATTTACTTCAACAAGGCGACATAATGAACAACACTCGTCTCAATCATGGAGGTGAAAAACCAAGTTCTTTGTGACATGCAGGATCTATTGTTTTTAAAATTGAAATGCAAAAGAAAAGGCATGAGAGTCGGCTGTTTTGTCAATTTTAAGTTTTAATTTAAACTATTTGCAATTTAAATATTGTAAATATTTGACCACTTGCTTGAGCAAGTAATGCATGGAAAAATAGCCCTAACTTACGTTGTTTAAATTGTGTTTAAATGTGTATACAAAGAATCGTAATGCTGACACTACTAAAAAAATAAATAAATAAATAAAAGTTGCAGCATAACTTCTGGATTTTAAATAAAAATAGTAAGTATGTGTAAGTATGTGTGTGTGGTACATCAGGATCAGTTAGGCTATTCATTGCAAACGCAACATAATATGTGAAAGCACTATTACCCGTTGTTCCTGCAGCGCAACACGCACTGCAAACGGTGTATTTGTGCAGCCTGTTCTCACGTAAATGCGTCTCTATAACACTCATGTGTATTGTCGTGTATATATATACGTGAAAATTAGTTTTTACGTGCATATGAGACGCAGTTTTTCGCGTGCAATTGATACGCAGTTCATTTGCATATAATACACACGCACCCCACACTACTAATTCTAGGCAAACGTATAATACACACGCACCCACCCCACACCTAAACTTAACCTAACCTACCAATGTGTATCATATGCACGTAAAAACTCACTTTAGCGTATATATTGCACGACAATACACATGCGTGCTATAAAGACACGGGCGTTAGATCCACCTACAGTTCTTAGAATCTTAGATGCGTTTAAGAACTTTTTGTGTACAACAGCAGCCTTGTCTGTTTATAGATGTAGATGAGTCGTAAACCGGAAATTGATATGCCGAATTCTGACAATTACGGAAGTTCATCACTACGCTTGTGCACGTAACCTATTCTTGTTGTTTTGTTGTTGTTGTATTTTTCTTGTACAGCATTTTGGTCAACTTCATTTGTTTTTGAATTGTGCTTTATAAATAAATACGTTTTCAGAATTAAAACAGAAAACATTGTCTAGTTCTTTTTTTGTCAATCTTTAAAAATCGGTGGGGGGAATCACACCTTAATTTTGTAATACTGTAAATGTTCTCAAATAAATGTTCTCAAATAAACTGCTGGTAATCTTCCAAGATAAATTGTTAAAGGAGCAAGTTATTAATTTGAAAACAGGCTACATGAAACAGGCTAACTAAGGATGACTAGGCTGTCTTTACACTGGAGATTACGCCACTATATCGGTGTTCTCTCTTTATCTAAAGACATGTCTAGAGAAAACCTTGTTCTCACATGTATGCTTAACGTTTTTAACTTAAAAGTGGGTCAAATACAAATTTCAAAGTGGGTTTTATGTGTGGTGCCTCGAATGCTTTAAGATTATTAAATCCAGTACTGCCCTCTGGTGGTAACCTACACCTTACAAAGGGTTCATTGCTAAAGTTAGGGAAAATGCTCAGAATCAAATAAATTAAAATATCACATAGTTAGATGCTTTTTCATTTATTTATTTTCCTGAAGTGTTACAACATTTGGATTATGTAAACTACCTGGTTAATGAAATGTATGATTAATAAATATTTGGCCTATTGGTTCAAACCCCTTTGCATAATCTTTTTGTGGAATGTAAGCAAATCTCACAGCTCCTTTCCAGACAGAAACAGTTCATCATATCCATGTGTGTAAAGCTTCAAAAATAACAAACACCACCATCAAGCAAAGTTTATATGGCTCTTGACTTATATTCCAAATAGTGCACAGCCTATACAAACTGACAGACACATGCAGAAACCAATGCTTATCAATGTAGCTGGGGCTTAAAAAGGAAAGATAAAAATCAAGTAAGTATTACTTTGTGCATGTTATAATGACCATAAAAACAAAAAAATAAAGCAATGTCATGCTTTGACATATTCAGCTCTTTCAGAAATAAATGGTTGCATACAAACGCTGTCACTGTACCCTTTCAAAAGGTTTTAATATTTAGGTACTAATATGTAGCCTACACTATAGGTACCAAAATGTACCTTTTAGGGACTAATATTCACTCTTTAGTACTTTGAAAGGGTACCACTCCAGCTTTTGTACATTTTTTTTCTTTTTTCTTTTTTTCTTGAGGGTGTAAAGCCTCTAAGATATTTGAATGTTCTTTTACTTGTGAGGAAGCAGATCATCGTACAACAACAACAACAACAACAACAACAACGACAACAAAGATTCATCACCAATTGATTATGGTGAAATGCTACACCAGTTTAGGATTAGTTAGCCTAGTAAAATGAGGGCTAAAGAGGAGATTATGTGCAAAAACTGTGGTTACTCCTTCAGACCAGGCTAAGATTTACTAGGTGTTTTATATGTCATCAGATCAGAATAGCCCTTCTTTCAAGTAGGCTATAGCCTGCAGTTTTCACACCGCTTGGTTCTTTTAGTGCTCTGCTCATTTTGGGTCTACCTCTCTCCCTTCTCTTTCCTCAATCTGCCTCTCTCCCAGTTTCAGTGGTATAGCCGGTGCCAGTAATTGTACAGTGTTTATAAATGAGCTGCTTGTTTAGAGTGTGGGAAGAATTTTTTATTATGTAAGAAAACCCAACACCAGCAAATTCAGGAGCCAAAGATCACCAGAGGCTTGAAAAGGCTTTGATCTTCATTTCGTTTCTTTTTTCTTTTTTTTTTTTTCAATAGACAAAAAACTCTACTAACTGAAAACAATATGACAAAACATTCTTTTTGCAATCTCTTCTCCTTAGAAAAGCACTTTATATCTATAGGTAACAACATAAAGTTTACAAAATTCAATTGCACTGCCATTGCTGCAGTACTGATTTTGACAGGAAGATGGCAGTAGATGTTTCGTTAAACTACAATATCTCAGACTCCTGAAGTTGTTTGGAAGTCACGGGTAACCACTAATCACTGTAAGGTCAAGACATAAACATCCTAAGGGACTTTCTCAAGCCTACATGCCTTTTAGTGTAAAATCTGCCGTTTTGAACGGAAAAGCCTCTTATTGTAAATGCTGGGGAAATGAAATTGGAAGCCTTGAGGATTTTCTCTTATTGGACCCAACTCCTTGTAATGAAACCTTTGCCTCTAATGTGATTGACCTTCCTATTGTCTTGTCATGTGACTGATTCATCCGCCAATTTAAAGTGATCCATCACTGACTCATTGACTCACTACATATGCATCATGGAAGTTTAAGCAATTGGTCTGATTCTGTTCAGTGGAGTCATAAAACTTGTATTTTTTAAAGGGAACCAGTGTCAGTCCTAGCACTTCTTCTTAAATGGATAGTTTAATTCAAAAATCACTTATTGTGATTATTACTTACCCTCAAGTTGCTCCAAACCTGAATGAATGTCCTTCTTATGTTGAACATAAACAAATATATTTTAAAGAATGTTGGTAACCAGACAGTTGACTGTGGCCACTGACTTATTATTATTTTTTTTATGGAAGTCAAGAAATTCATACAGGTTTGGAACAACTTGAAGGTGAGTAAGCAATGACAAAATGTTAGCCATGAGCCATGACAGTGGCATAATTTTATAGTCTACATGGGAACCAGGTTTAAAGGGATAGTTCACTTTGAAATACATTTTTGGTATGTTTTAGCTTACCTTAAGGGCATACAAGATGTAGGTGTCTTTATTTTCCGCAGTAGTTTCATTTTTGATAAGTTTAGGTCAAACCGTTCTTGTGTGTCAGTCATATAATGGAGGTATATGGTCACCACCTCAAAGAGCATGCACAGAGAAGTCCAAATTAAACATGATTTAATGACTCGTAAATGTAAGTACACATTGATGGCCTAAGACACTGAAACGAGCGGTTTGTGTGAAAAAACGAACAGTTTTTATATCTTTTTTACCTCTCGTAAACACAGCCACAATGCGTCCTTGCCCTCAGATCACTTGGACATGACTGTGATTACAAGAGGAAAAAACTATATAAATACTGTTCATTTTCTCACACAAACCGCTCATTTTGTATCTTAGGCCATCAATGTGTAATGTGTTATTACGAGTCATTGAATCACGTTTACTCTGGACTTCTCTGTGCATGCTCTTTGAGGTGGTGACCATAGACCACCATTATATGACTGATAGACATGAACGGTTTAACTTAAAAATCAAAATTGAAACTACTGTGGAAACAAAGACACCTACATCTTGGATGCCCTTGAGGTAAGCTAAAACATACCAAAAATTAATTTCAAAGTGAACTATCCCTTTAAATTCTAATAACATGCATTTTTATTACAGTATGATCTAAGCACTATTTATCAATTTTTTTATAATGCAACTGAACTTGACTGCCAGTAATGGCCCCGTATTTTACACACACATACATCCAATTGAATGGGCAGGACACCTTTGACTATAATTCTGCTACACACTTGTTCATAGATCGGTGAAAAAGCTGACAACTGTGGATACTTAGTGATATTCAGTCAGGTGAGAATTTCCAAAGAACATTTCACAGCTGGATGACCCCAAAGTGTTTTACAACTGACATAACTAGTTTGATGGCACTACCTTCCCACAGGTGTATAGAAAGCTGTAGGCAACCTGTCAGAACTAGTTAGGCATTTACAAATCAAACTGTCCCACTTTTACTCCTCTCTGCTCATTGCATGTTACTCCGAATTGATTCCTTATTTTGAACCATCTTCCTGTCCACACACAAAATTTCGGCCCTTTGGCCAGTCTCCACGTGTTTGAAGAGTATTAACAGTCCTTGCCGATTGAGCCGCGCTTCTGCCTGCCAGCCAGACGGTCCCAGAGAGGCCAGATTTACGTGCCGAAAACTCCCCTCACTAACAGAAAAACTTTGGCTCTGACCCTTGACAATAAGCATACTCCCTGTCTCACCAAGTATGCGGTTCAAATCAGTCAACCCAAATGTCAAAGACAAACCAGTTCCTTACAGCTCTGTACTGCTATTCTGAGACATATAGTCAGGAAAACATGTGTATCTTACACTTATAATAAATCATTTAGCAGATGCTTTTATATAAATTGACTATAAAATGTGGACGAACACAAACTTTGTTTACATCATCTGTATTTAATTTAAAATACTGCATAAGCAATATCACATGAGTAACGGAGGTTACTGTATGCGTGCTGCAAATTATTATTTGCAGGTTACATCATTACGCCAGTTACCTTATAAGTGAGTAATTAAATCATTCACTAAACCGATGCATTCATAAAAGTGACTAGTACCAATACCCGCACTTGCTGTCACGGCCACTCGAGTGACAGGAAGTAAGTGCACAGAGAATGGCAAGGAGTGCACAAGGTCTAAAAATGCCAGTGCACACTAAATACTCACTATCTGTTATATGGCTTCGGAGAGGTATTTGAGGCTAAGCATATCTCATCATTCATTTATCATGTTCAGGAACTCCATGCCCTGAAAACTTTACAGTACAAGTTAAATTAATTATATATGACACAATTCGACAGTCTTCATTTCTTTGTCAGTCAGTCAGCCAGTCATTCCACCAATTCTTTTAGCAGCACTGAACCATTCAGGAGCAACTGTCTGTCTTTACAGCGCAGTCTCATTCCAATCAGTCATATAACTGACGTTTTGGGACAATTCGTCAATATACGACTTTTTAGGGCCTCCTTAAACGTCGGTAGATGACGTTATGGGATCCTAACTCTACCCCAGACCTAAACCTAACCCTAAACCCAACTCGTCACCTAACTGACGTTAAAGGTACAGCGTCAGTTGTATGACGACCCGGGATTGTTATCTACCGACGTTTAAGGGGGCCCTAAAACGTCGTATATTGACGAATGGTCAAAAACGTCCCAAAATGTCAGTTATATGACGAATTGGGATGAGAATGTGTTGGTCTTTATGAGTGAAGTCATGGAATTATTCTATTTTTTTTTTTTTTGAAACGGCACTATGCGCAGACAGAAGCGCCCATGCCGTCAGATCAGTTGGACATGGCTGTGGTTACACGAGGTAAAAACGATACAAATACTGTTCGTTTTCTCACACAAACTGCTCGTTTCGTGTCTTAGGCCATCGATGTGTACTTACATTTACGAGTCATTAAATCATGTTAAATTTGGACTTCTTTGTGCATGCTTTTTGAGGTGAACCGAGGAGGACCCCCTAAACCTGCATTATATGACTGATAGACAACAACGGTTTGACCGAAAAATATCAAAATTGAAAATACTGTGGAAACAAAGACACCTACATCTTGGATGCCCTTGAGGTAAGCTAAAACATATCAAAAATTAATTTCAAAGTGAACTATCCCTTTAATCAATTGTGCAGCTGTCGATAAACTGATATTAAGGCAGGTAGATATTACAAAGACTAACCATAGAGAGGAGGAAGGTCACTGGGTGCCAGATATTTCTTCATAATAGCCAGTAAATGCCAAGTTTGTTTGTATTATATTTTTGTACAGGGAGTAATCCACTTTAGTGAATTTTCAACCTACAGACCTTTATTGGGCCTGCATAGGGATTTGAAGCAGGAAACCAGAGCTAATGCCTACACTAACTTCAAACACATGCCAGGAGCTCTTTAAATGTCGGGTGGGCAGGAGTGGGGCTCGTGTTATGGGGGCAGAAGGAGAGAGATGAACCTGGAAGTGCTGAGTTCAGAGAGAGAGAGATAGATGTCTGCTTCTGCTTATCTGGAAGGCTGTAGATGGTCATATCTACAATCCTAAAACAGAACAGACGCCCAGGGGTGTTACTGTATGATTCAAGGGTCAGCCAACAAGCGCAATGCAAGAGTGCACAACTAGAACATCTTCCTCCTATAAGTACCGACCCAAAAATGCATATATATGCTAAAACAGCATATGTTGTTAATAACAGACTCCTTTCCATCATCTTTAGTGACCCATTTGGCCGCTAAGTGAGTCTATCCAGTGATGTTTGGAGTAAATGGAGACAAGATTGTCATAGCAGGTCATTATAGAACTTGGCAGATATCGAAATGTCTAAATGTCCTTGCCTTGAATGACTCATTCAGATGTAAAGAGGGAGTGAAAGGATAGAAGGCTAAATTGTGTGCACTTGGATCGATTGTCTGCAGCTGTTTAACTCTGTACACACACCATAAGGTCGAAATGCTCTGGGTTTATATTTCAAATATCAACTGACACTAACAACACACATCATATGCATTACAAGGATAAACGTGCCCATGTTAAACGATACGATCAACGGCCCTGCCTGACTGAACGGATATAGTCTTTGAATGGGGTACGCACACATGCTATGTCCTTTGGACGTATTGCACTGGCTGTTAAGTTAAAGTACAGACTACCAGAAAGCCTCGAAAAGCCACAGCCACCCTCACTTTGCTTCAACACCAACCAAAAAAACAGCTCCGAAATGCCGAACTGCCCCCTCCATTTGTTAAAGAGAAACTTTTCCCCTCTTAAGGAGGCCAAACTATTTTTATTGGCTTCAGATCCTAACAGAATGCATATATGGAGGTTTTTGGCCAGAGGGAAGGCGATCCCTCAGAAATGCGCCATACGTCTGTATGTGGCAAATGTTTCTGCTCCATAAACTTTAGCAGCTATGTCTGACAGTCCGCACTGGAGCAATGCCTGCTGTGATGATGGGAATATTCATGCTGTGGCATCCTCACGTCTTCCATACACAGATGACAGGTCTGGATGCATTTCAAGAACTGCATAAGATACAGCGCAATTAGTACAGTGCTCATTTGAACATCTGTTAAATGAACATAAAATGAACAGATACTCTGTTAGGGGTGAATTAAAAACATGTGATCAACTAGTTATCAAGTTTATAACATACAAAATAATTTGCAATAATGAACACATTTTCTTGTTTGTTATGGTTGATCTGCACTGTCAAGCACATTCTGTTCATACTTCAGCTTTTATCTGGATGATCAAGAGATTAATAATAATTTTAGGCTTTGGGCCATGTGTCCTTTTTTATAGTTACCAGACTTGTTTTTGGTCAGAGAAATAAAAGAAAAACAATCAAACACATGAGTCAAAAACATGTTTTGCCCTCAAGCGATGAGAGAACGGTTTTCACATATGTAGTATATATCAACTGACAGATATATTCAATATTTCTTGGCACAATTTCTCTTAGTAGCACTTTAGAATTCTGCTCAGTCGTTAATGAATAGCTACACATGGACAAACGTGGTTCGCTTTGTTGAATGAGGTAGTTCACTATTAGCTAATCACTATTTTTTCATTCCTCCCTGAGGACATCAAAGAACTACTATACAGGCTCATAATTAAAGGGCGGGTTTACTGCGATTTCACTTTTTTCATTTTAAATAGTGTGTAATGTTGCTGTTGGTGCATGAACAGTATCTGCAAAGTTGCAGCACTGAAAGTTTAGTGTAAGCAGAGATATTGTCTCAAAAATCAGGAAGTAAAATTGCCTACAAAAATGACTCGTTTTGGACTACAGCTGGGTTATGGTACGTCACTAACCCACACATTTGCATCAACCACTCCCTCCGGAATATGCAGGAAAGGGCATGCGTCGAGTGAGTTGTGTTCACGCAGCTGTCAGGTCTTCTGTGTTTCACACTATACTTCGACAACAATGGATACAATTTGTGTTTGATTATATTCCTGAAAGTGACGATCGTAATCTAGCTCTCTGTGCTGCGCATTTACGAGACAGCTTCCAGAATCTCCACGAGTTCAACACTGGATTAACGTAAACAAGAAACTGTTTCTAAATCATGAAGCAGATTCAACTTTAAAACCAGCAGTTAAAAGTCAGCAGTTGTTGGGCCACAACCTGTAAGTAGGCTATCCGTGGAAAAACCACGGATACATGTTATATTACACCCCATAAACACAATCATGCAAAGAAAAAGAGCAGTAAACCCGCCCTTTAATATATATAATGCATACTTTATCATTAATTCTAAAGTAAAGATCATGGTAACCCACTAGTAATGACTCAAGTATTGCCAAAGGAATTTCGAATTATTTGGAACAGTATTTTAAAGTGAAAAGCATGATAACACCGTAGTAATGACTGAAGTCATTGTAAGCTTTTGAGGTTTTTGTAAGGTTGTTGATTAGCTAAATAGTGACCTACTTCATTCAACTGAGCATTAGTATAATTAATTAGTTAATCAGAGTATCTAGAATGTTAATATTGCTTTACTCATTTGTTCCTGTGTTTAGGTATTTAATAATGGCAGAACAGAATTCTTTTTTTATTTTATTTTCATGCTTTGTTTAATTCTTATACAACTAGTTATGATTTCCGTATTATTATAAATAAATCTTCACTACCCTATTCTTATGATTGGTTACATTTTGGTGCATTGGTTATTTTCCCTTATCAAAAAGAAAATAAAGACAGAGCATTTTTAGGAGACATGTCACGACTAGAGAGGGTGGGGAAGGGCGTAGGCTATTGAGAATCCCACAATGTCTTTCTTTCCTTGCCAGCAGCACTGTTTATGAAAGTGTGTTTGGATTGCCCTCCCTTGTGTGAACAGTTTGTGCCACTAAATCATGTTTTATCTTTATCGTATAAAGTTTGGATGGACACTTCCTGTTGATTGTTTAATACTTCCCATGTGCCAGTACACCTAAGTCATATTTGTTTGCTGACGGAAATGACAGTTTTGATGAATGTATTAGTTGTACCATAGATTTTTTTGTTTATGCAACGTACATTTGAGCTGCCTATGAGAAAAACGGACTGTGTGAACAGTCTGAACAATGGCAGATGAATCATGCACTGTACTTGAACATACTTACACACAGCGTAATTCACTTCCACTATTTCAGTAATAGCAGAATTCCTTTCCTCAAGACTTTCTTCAACTCCCACAGTTAGATTCACATGACCACATAATTCCACCACAAAGGTCAAGAGGTCATGGGTCAGGTCACCTCCCTCCATTTGCGGGTTCCACTTGCCAGTTAGAATGCCCAGTCTCTTTATTAATAGGCTTACAATGAAACCCACAAGGTTGAACCACAAGACCGGATATATGCGGTCCACAAGATGTGAGGCTAAAAAAGCACATCTGTCACACTTTGTGTGTGTGTGGCTTTCCTTTAACATAGATTAATCAACTAAAAACAGTAGATCAGAGCACAGATTGAGTCCTTCTCGGCAGCATATTCCATACCTGAACAATTCTGTTCTGTTTTTTCCAAGAGAGAAGTAGGAAAAAACATATATATTTTAATTTGTTCTCAGATTTCTGTGAAATAATCTATGGTTGCTGCTTGTAGGTTTTCACATATTGTAATACACTTTAATCAGACCTCTTCATAAAGCTTATAATTTACAAATAATAATAATAAAAACCTTTAACATTGTGTTAATACAAGCAAGTGGTTCATTTGTTTTTACTACATGAGGCATTTTCATGGAAATAAATATTTAGCTATTTTCAAAAAGTTTAGCTTTGATATCTATATTCTCATTAATGTCAGTCTTAAAAGTTTCCATGGTTTCCATTTGACCACAGCTGCCTGTACAAAGTGAAAGTTTTGACAATGATTTATTTTGCTAACTTGACCTTCATGGATGAATGCAATTTAGAATTCGAAATGCATTTTTCCCATGCAACTGCCATTTTTATGAGCAATTTTTTGACTGACCCACCCATTATTTGAGACTATGGCTGTTACATTACTATCATCCCAAAACATGAAGTCATACCCTCCCAAAAATTAAACTGGCCCGAAATGACCCAGAAAATGTAATGCAGGTTAAACATATAAACCTCTTCTAGACAAGGCAAATGTCATTACCTTAATAAGTGGGATAAAACATCAGATATGATTGTGTCAGATGTGTCTGACTGTGTTTTCTGACATCTCCTGGTGATCACTCAGGCCAGATGGGTCTTCCTGTGGAAGCTCTTGGGCCAGTTGGCGTAGGACAATGATGTGGGCAATGTGTGTCTTGAGCAGCAACTTCAGCTCGTCCTCACTGCTCCCCAAGACGCTCACTCCGTTTACTTCCACCAGCCTGAAACAGAGACACACACCTCAGAAAAAGTACACTGATGGCATTGCTAACAGGGACGTGATGTATAACTGTTTTTAAAGGGGTAATTTGGGTCCATTTGGAAAGATAAGGCAAAACAGTCTACCTGTCACAGTGTCTGGTTTGTGTTTCCCTGGGTAACCAACAGAGGTCCTCTTCCACCACAGTGTCATTCACTCATACTATGTTTCCCATCATCCTGTTGTGTGACTCATTGATCATTACACATAGCTGTTCCCTTCACCTTGTTAGTACCTATGTGTATATATAGCCTACCCTGTTTGTCAGTGTTTGTCACAGAGTCCTTGTTACATGTCACGTCACATCTGAAGTTCTGGTTTGCTGCTTTCTTGTTTATGTTTTTGTGTTTTGGACTATTTGGAGTTTGACCCTTGCCTGGACTGGTTTTGTGAGTACGGATTACCCTAATAACATACTGCAATTGGATCTTACCATTTCCTGTGTGTGTATCGTGATAGTACCAACTTAGTAATTGGGTAACAAATATGTAGTTTACAGTTTTCGATTAATGGTATGGGAGACCATGGTGTCATGGTCCGGTTGCAATAAAGTTGAGAAAGGATCAATTTGCAACAGTGTGGATATTTATTTTGAGGGAGGGTAGGCCATTTTGGAGCGTCTAGTGATAGTAAGCTAGCTTTGAAAGCATTAAATCCCACCTTCCCTTCAGAGTGTCAAAGTCATGCATCTTCCAAAACACATGAGACGCTGTTAAATTACATCATGTTTCAAAAGCTACATACAATATAAAATCCAATATTATCCCCAAAAAGTTGCCAACATCCGAAATCTTTGTCTTTGTGAGGAAATATTTTGGTCCCCATGAGGAAAACAATCACACACTCTTAGAAAAAGGGTTCATTGGGGTTCTATATAGCATAGGGTTCTTTACTTTTTATTCTAAAAAAGGTTCTATAATGACAAGAAAGAACCCTTTTGGCACAAAGGTTCTTTATAGGATATTATTCATTCATATATTACATTATTCTGCAAAATTTTGTAGTTTTAATTAAATTATTGTTTATTAAACTGTTGTAGTACCTTAATATCACATTTTAATCATGCTGATTTTTGGAGGAGAAAAACTGAAATGGCACTCTTCGAATTAATTACATAAAATTATATGGTAACACTTTACAATAAGGTTCATTAGTTACTACATTAGTTAACATTAACTAAGAATGAACAATACTTCTTCAGCATTTGTTAATCTTTGGTAATGTTAATTTCAACATTCACAAATACTTTATTAAAAGCTTGTTAACATTAGTTAATGCACTGTGAACTAAACAAACAATGAACAGCTAGATTTGTATTAACTAACGTTAACAAAGAATAACAAATACAGTAACAAATGGTTAGTTCATGTTAGTTAATGCATGAACTAATGTTTAATAAATGAACCTTATTGTAAAGTGTTACCAATTATATTAATATATACATTTTATAACCACCATATCTTGAGTTTTGTAATCATTCACATGCATTCATAAATACATTTTAGGGTCTTGATGTTTGTCAATAATATGAAATATTTAATCCGGAAAGGACAAAAACAAATGATAATGAATGAACCCAAAATGTTGCATATAGAACCTTTTTCCTGGTTACAAAGATAGAACCTTTAGAAAGATAAGTTGCATATAGAACCTTTTCTTCTAAGAGTGTACTAAGTGATGGTTTTTTTTTGAAGATTTGAACACATTAGGTCTATGGAATGTCCCTATAAAAGATGAAAAGTTTGTGTGTGTGTAAGAAACCTCTTATAACTAATATTGCAATAATATTTAAATGCATTATGGAATTTGCATTGCTGAAAACTAAATAAGAGGTAAAAAAAAATCTTTACACATTGTGGGTCCAGTAGCCAGCATTTCTAATAAGTTTTAAGAACACACCACGCATGAAATTAAATCTCCAGAATCTTAATGGATCACATGAAAAACTGATTTTAAGCCTGTTAAATTTTGTGCACTCATTAGATTTTACTTAAAGCACTGTGTTTCTGAAAATAGAAAAGTGACGTTATCCTTAATGTTCATTTACTGAATGTGAAAAGAATCTTGCCAGAGGTTTGGCAATTAGCTACCAAACACATGCAGTTACTCATATTCCCCTCTTCCAGAGGGTGCATATGCTGATTTTTATTATGTTTTTCCTCCTCCCTCTGGTCCTCATCCTCCACTTAATTATAACTTGTATTTTATTTGTGTTTATGCACATGTGTTTGCATGCATAAGGTTATAATGTTTTGCAAAACCCAGCTCAAAAATGTAATACTTAAACTATGTATTATTCATGTTTGTATCTGTTCCTTGTGCATAGCCACCCACATTTTACATTTCAGTGTTTTCCTGTTATGCTCCCTGTCTCCTACAAATTTCCATAGCAACAGGGGAAAAACAACACAAGCTGATGGAACCTCTGTGATCCTCTCTTCTCTTAAAGGCTGGAAAATTTGGGATGTTTCTTGGCATGTTTTATGAAAGGC
The DNA here is from genome assembly GCA_030378365.1 of Hybognathus amarus. Lineage (NCBI taxonomy): Eukaryota > Metazoa > Chordata > Actinopteri > Cypriniformes > Leuciscidae > Hybognathus > Hybognathus amarus. The sequence goes on from JAQIUQ010001547.1 coordinate 404,541, forward strand.
CAATTAGAGGCTTAATTCATCAAAACGTCCATTACACTGAAATGACCTCTTTGATCTTACATTCTTTTGAATTTCAGTTGTTTTAGGACTATGACCCAAAGGTTATACTTGGTGGAAATCATAAAAAAAAGACTGCACAAAAATGCTCTTCCAATTTCCATTTTAGGGTGAACTGGTCCTTTAAATGTTTCAATAACATTTTGGTGCAGGTAAAAGAAAGCTTAAATACATGGTAAAAAACATTCTTAAAATATTTTAATATCTATTACCTGTCATTCCGACAGAGACTAGCACCCTCAGTGTGTACCACCATCAATCCCTGTCCCTCTACCCAGTGTGCAGAGAAACCATAATGACCGTCTGAGTCTGCTTTCACTTGGGTGGCCACCAGCATGACAGGAGACTGCAAAGAGACTAGCTGAGTCAGAGAAGGGCTCTTTCTTTCAGCTTTTTCCTGCAGGAAAAGAAGAAGAAGAAGAAAATTGCTGAAACGGCATCAGTGAATATCTGGTTGCTCTCCTCAATGAGACACTGCTCTCATTTTATAGCTAGAGTTTTATGCATCTGTCCTTGAAAAGGCCTCTCTGATCTGACTGTTTAAAGAAAATTGGCTTGATTATTTGTGGAGTAAGCAGAATTTGAAGTAACATTTTTGTCACACAGGTGTTTCCCCCTTGCATTTAAATGCATATAGGGGCCAAAACGTGTCATGACTAATGATTTCATCACTTGTATATACATGCATGATCACATGAATCCACCCCCCAAACAAATAGCTGAGACAGAGACTGAATACAGGAAGTGAGTGAATAGATAGATGCAAAGTGATCAGGTTTCTCTGAACAGGCAGCAGAAAAGTTGAGGTGAGGGCTTGAGTCTCCTGGCGTGTGAAAGCCCTGCGGCCAGAGACTACTGAGCCTCTCCCCAGACATGGGCACCAGACGGATCGCTCACACAGGAAACCCCCCTGCAGAAATGCTTAGGAGCCCTGATCAACCCACTGTTTGGATTCCCTAGGGCAGGACGCATAGTTAAGGCCTCACTCAATTATTTAAGAGAAGCAAAAAAGGGCAGGTACTTAAGAATTAATCATTTCAGTCCACTTTCATTTGCTCGTAATGTCATCCAGCCTTCATACTAACCTAGTGATGGAGTGAGGTGAGGGAACAGATACTGGACACAGAGCAAACAGAAACTAGAGAGCAAGCTGAACAATGGAAATACAGATTATAACTTGGCAACTGTCTTTTAAACCGTAGATGTTTGGGAAGAACAAGAACAATTGGTTGAGAAACGGGCACACCTTCAGAAATCCCCTAACTCTTATGAGATGGGAGAGGAAGTCGTGCCAAGCCCCGGATTGTAGGATTGTGTTTCGCATGAGAAAGGATTTCGGACTCAGTTAGAAAAGTGTGGCTGGTATTAATGATATAAGTGAGGCACTGTCAGTTACAATAAAGGATTCGCAGGGCCCTGGAAGGTAGTTTTGCATGCAGTAAAATGACAACCTCAAAATGGACTATAAATCCCAAACAGAGCCAAAAGCTGCCACAACTATTAGCCACTGGGCCTTTTAGCCGCCAGTGCAGCTCAACACAGTGACCACCAAGACTTGGGAAAGAGGGAACAATCAAAGTGAGCCCAACTACTGGGAGCTCTCGTGCTTGGCCACAATCGCAGTATCTCCACAACCTTTTCCCACCAGAATAGTGAAACCTAATCTGGGTCTGCAACCACTACTACATCTCTGACCTGAAGGGGAATGAAATGTAATTCAATTGAAATAAAAAAGGGAAGGTTAGAAAAGGTTTGAGCCATATCATTTAAAGGGTTTTTTTCCCTCAAATCCCTGAATTTCTGCTCTAGACCCCACGTTTGCAGCCATGTGTTATTTTTCGCTCTATTTTAACAACTCCGCCCTCCCTCTTCCCGTCTTTTTTTGATGCACTGCAGTCACGACGGATTGCAGAGATTAGAGGCGATGATGAAATATTTCCTTATTGTCAGATAATCTAGGGTAAATAAATGTCAGACTGCTCCTTATTAGGGCCAAGGCTTGTATTAGTTCCCAGACTGCTCTGTGGCCTGACCTGCGCCTTTCCCCTGATTAGGTCATATGATAAACATTAGCGGCACTACCTCTTTCCCACCAACTCAGCACCTAAAAACTCAGTGGCCTGAGGGCGGCAACGTGACACGCTCTTTTCTTACAAAGTCCCGGTCGGCATGTGTCCTTTCATGGCACCTCGTTAGGTTTCTACCGATGAGATGAAAGAGCCGCTTTAAAGGAGAACGAAGGTGGGAAAGAATCACCGCTATGGCCACAACACGGATAGTTTTACACTAGTGTTTGGTGTCATCCTGGCTTTTGAAAAAAAAAAAATAGTGGTGTTGGTGACAATGGCTCAATGTTGTGGTGACTGTCATTGTGAAATGCCATGGGAAGCAAATTAATGATAAAGTTTTAAAGATGGCAACCTTAAAAAATATATATTACACATTATGAGAAAAGCTTCAGGACTTCATGCCGAATAACTGCATTCATTTTTTCCCAAGTGTTTTTGTATGTCCAACAAAGTGCTTGCATATTGGGAAAAACCAAGACTGTAATGCTCACATTAGTACCATATGTTCAGCCTCATTAAAATGTGGTCTAAAATAATAACTACTGGCCTGCGTTCACATGTCAGCACTATATCATTTCATACTGAAACAGGAAAATCTAAAAACCTTGAGAAACTAGATCGGGAGTGCCAGTCTCACCTTGGCCTGGGTCTTCTCCAGAACTTCACGCAGGTGAGCCACCTGCCGATTTAGGTAGACCAGTGTGATCTCATCTTTAAACACCTGGCAATTCAGCCTCATCTTCTCCAGTAGTCGGACCTCTGAAGGCCTGAGGAGTAAACAAACACAAGCTGCTCCCTTAAGCTCGCTTAAAGGTGCACTGTGTAATTTTTAGCGGCTTTTAGAGGTGAGGTTGTGAATTGCAACCAACAGAATTTATGGTGGCCGACAGGAAAAGATGTCGTCATCTGAGACAGTAGAGAGTAGCCAGTCAAGCAATAAGGTTTCTATACAAAGATAAATTAAGAAATTAGTTTTACTTGATTATTCAGTAAAACGATATGTTATTGCGAATATTATTGTTACTTTTTCATCATTGTGTCAGTGTTTTATTCACTGACTTTAGCAAGCTTCTTTGCACGAAGAACAACATAGTGACAAAACGTGTTTGTATATTTAAGGCCTTGGCGCAAAAAAAAATTTCAATGTAACGGGATCCGTGGCGTATGTAGATAGAAAAGGCTCATTCTAAAGTAATACAAACATAACGGTTCATTATGTAAAGTCTTTATACACCACTGAAAACATAGTTATGTATATGATATTGCATTTCAGTCAACAGATCCTCCTAAATATTACACAATGCACCTTTAAAGGAACAGTTCATCTAAAACTTTTAAGATTATTATTATTTTTTTCATGAGTTAAATTTCAGTCTTTTCTTAACATAAATCTATCATACAGCTTTAGAAGACTTAACGAACAACGTATATGGACCACTTTTATGATACTGTTTAAGCTGTTTTATGATTATTATTGTTTGGACTTTGACGATATCTCATTAATTTATATGAAAGAGTGGACATCATCCTATATTTCACAAAAAAACAATATATGGGTTTGGAACAAAATAAATGATGAAAATGTTCATTTTTAGAAAACTATTCTTTTGTCTTGGATCAGAAAGCTGATCTGAACAGATTTCCAATGTTCTGTCACTTTATATCAAAGATTAGGCTTTTTGTTATTGTGTGGCTAAGTCTTAAATAAATGTAAGTCGTCTAAACCTCTTATGTTCACAGACTCAAATATCTTAGATTAATGTCATCCAAAAACCCTGATACTTGAAAGATTTGTTTGCATTTTTCCTGGGGAAATGGCCAAGCACATGAAGGACATAACGAAACAAAAAACAATAAGCCTTCAAGTTAAGTGGCTTATCAGGTAATTAATGAGGACTTGGACATATTGATTTATGATAGTATTTTCTAACACCCTTATCCATTCCTGCTTTCAATCTGTCCAGCTCGAAAAGATGTCAGAATAAATCAAACGCCGTAAATCGGAGAAAAAGCAGGAAACTACTGGGTGAGACCTATGCTGGCTTTTTCCTCAAACACCCTCTCTTTATTTGCACACCTCATAAATTAAACAGGTATGTATTCCTGGTTTGCAACAGTAACTATTTGCACATGATAAGGCTGTTCTTTATCAAAAATTCTGTTTTTGTGTTCCAATTAAGAAAATAGCATCATGAAACATCATAAGGGCAAGTAAATGATGAAACTTTCTTTCCTACATTGTCAGAAACAAGCAGATATTTAATATAAGTACATTAAACACTGGCATAATGGTCCAGTCATGAGGCAGACCGGGCAGCAGTTTTCTCTGCACTTTAGGAAATTAGGAAAGATCTGTGGACTACCCATTACCATCATCCAATGCAACTTTCAGCACTGACGCCACAGAAAAATAAACTGTAACAGACTGTAAACAGAGCATCAAAAATCACAGGATGTTCAGTCTCAGAAAAGGAAATTACACTGAGGGCAACCAAAACCAGCTCTGATCCTCAGTTCTTCCAGCCTCTCCTTCTGGAAGACGCAACACATCATTATCCATAAAGACCGATGCATTAATGAACAGTTTTTCCCTCTCCAATTCCATGTGACAATCCCATGTAATTACTCAACTACTCTGCATTAACCTCCAGCACATTCTATTCTATTTTACAATGAGAGGATATACTTACTTATTCTTCTGCACTGGTGCTGTGTTAAGATTTTCCCTGAGTGTTTGAAGGCTCTGTCGCTTCCTCTTCAGACTGTCCTGGGCTTCACTGAGGAGCCTCTTCACTTCCAAACTGTCTGTTTGCACTGCATCCATGTCCCCCTCCATCTTCTTCAGCTCCGAACAGAAGGCCACCAGTCCATGGTAAAGCTCCTGAACCTGGTAATAACACAGACATAGATCAATTAAAAGCAATAGAGGAGAACAGGGTTAGTTGTCACATTTTCCCTCAAGGCAGGTTTATTTTTGAAAGTCTATTTCTGTGAAAGAAAATAAGCATTTGGTTACTGGACTTTTGACTCAAAAACAGGATAGTTCATGGTGTGACAACTAACCCCAGTCTTAATTTGAATAAAATGCTGAAAAAGAAGACAACTTTTCTTGTTTTATTTAGTCTTTCTCCAACAGGACAACAGAATATTTACCTCTATGATGACGTTTTGAAGGGAGGCCACCTGTTGGTTAAGCTCTACGAATCTTGCCGGTGTTGTTTAGCAGATTTTTGCTCTTAATATCGTCAGCGGTACAAACGTTATTTGGGGAGCCAGGACTGTCTTTCTGTGTTTTGAGAGGCAAAAGTTTATTTTGAAGTTATGTTTGTGTGTTTTCATTTAATCCATTGAAATACTCATCTCAAACATGCAATTCTGTCCACCTTCCTACATAAGTGAAGCTCCATTAGTCTTGTTTCTGAGCCAGGCAAATCTCCAATCTGCTGCTCAGGGAGAACTCATCTGAAAAACGTGGAAAAATAGAGACGGTGTGTAAAAGTAAATTCACTGTGTACATTCCAAAGCACTTACAAGCCACAAGCCATATATGATTCTCTCCAAATGCAATACTAAATGGCTAATCTTTTCCAAAGGAGACAAAAGAAAAAGCCCTAAAAATAATACAATAAATTGAGCGTAAGTCAATTTATTTTGTGTATGTGAGCATAATCCCCAAGGACACACTAATAGCACATATAAATCACTATATTATTATTTCTTTATTTTTTTACTCCAGATAATATACAAGTATTTGGATTGACTTGATAGTCTAACACCAAGTGTTGGTGTCATCTGTGATAGTGTATAAATTAACAAATTAACTACAACAATTTGTAAACTGTCTCCAATAAGTTCTGTTGACTAAAAAGTAGATCTTAATACATATAAAAATACGAAATTTGCAAATGTTTTATTCTGTTTAGCTTTTATATACAGACCTTCATTGCTTCTCATCTTAAAGTGATCTTTGTCTTCATTAATTCCCAGCATCCTCAGGCAGGAATCCATTACCTTTCCCACACTTGTGTCTTTGGGTGTCCTTAAGTGAACAGTACGTTCTGATGCTAAATCAAAATAGCGGACAGATTTAGGCAATTGTCAAAACCTTGAAATTAATTGTAAAAAATGTATATATTTTGAAATATAAGATGGGATAAAAATGCATAGGCAGAATGGTACCATTGACTGTGATTTCAATGAGATGTGAGTTCTTCTGAAATCTAGCATTTTGCTCTTTCTGTCTGTGAAAGAGAACATGGCACTTTTCAGGTCAATCCAATATGGGGAACATTATGCCATGAACATAATTCCATTTTGGGAACAAGTTGAGGAAGGATGCACTACCTGAATTTGAATGAACATCGGCTCATACTGATGCTGCCAACTTGAGGAGAAGATTTTGACTTGGTCATGGACACCAAAGCCGCTGTAAATTTCTCAACATTATGTGGACCAAACCTTTCTTTTATGGGAAAGAAAACAAGTTCAGGTTTGCTTCCACAAAATTACAGACAAAAGTATTGGGATGTGAACTCAAACAGTTCATGTTATGATTGTGCAATGGTACCCAGGAGGGAGTTGAGTCTTTGGGTGGTGGCGTTTGGTGGGTGTAACTCATGGTAGATGGCAGACAGCAGCCTCTCTCTCTCCTCCAGATTGGACAATTGAAGGATTTCAAGGGTGTGGAGATCAATAGAAGCGATGTGAGATCCACTGAACTCTGCCTCTGAAGGTTTTGATCCACCCAAAGCCACAACATTATTAACATCTCTTTAAAATGTTGCTTCTGATAAATAACACTAATGGATCTTCAAAATAGACCTTTATTGGTTTTAATGTTCAACAAATAGGCATTGCAAATCATAAGCTAGAAATGGTAAAAGTCTCTGTGGTGTTGTATTAGCTAGTAAATGTTGTTTTTCCATCTCTTTTTAAGTTGATGCATGGAAATACTTTTTAATATGATGCAATAACTTAAAAGTGCAAATGAGTAATACATAATCTAAATTCTAAAGAGTTATTGTTTTGTGGTCTAAGCATTTGTCTCTTTGGATGTATGGGGAATTAAAACATTTAAAAGGGGTGGGAAAATGACAAAAACAAATGTGCTAACTGCACTTTACCTCTAATGAAGGGCAGGCATTTCTGTAGACCAATATTACTAAACCACTGGCAGACCTCCTCCGTGTTCAGCCCTGCTAAAGTTTTGGCACTGTACCCATTAGAATCCTGCTGAACACAGACAGATACAGACAAACTCACAATACATGATACAAATTACTTTAATGTATGCATGCAGACACATTCATCAACTTGAAATAACAGTTCGGGAACATACTTCTGCAGAGTATATTAACACAATGGAAGACGTATTCACACAAAAAAAGACCAAGTTAGAACATTCCACCATGAAAAGACAGAAAATAGGACATTAAGAGTTGTTTTCTTTAACCAAGGAGAATTTTTGGTGCTCTAATGAAACGCTCGATCAGTGTACTTGCGCATACACTAAAGCTATGGATACTCATGGATGAATGACTACATTAAAATGTGGGTTATTTTAATGTGAAACAGCATATACTGTAGCATATTGCAATTCTCATCTAGAAAAAGCCACGTCAGTGGTGTTAAAATATCAGTGTATGTTCACATTATATAAAAAAACTGCTACTGTATGTCTTTTGACTTACTTAGAGCCTAAAATCATGAGACAACTTACACAATGTTATCATGAAAATAACTGCATTATTATCAACCCCAAAACACCAAAAAGCAAAAAAAAAAAAAAAAAAAAAAAAAAAAATTTTTAAAATATTCTAAACTGAAAAAGTTTCCAGAATATTTTTCTCGATATTGCACACAAACACAGCAAAAAATGCCAATACCTTCACTGCACTTTCTCCAGTGTGGTCCATTGACTGGGGAATGTAGGATGCTGGGAAGAGAAAATAACACGATCACTGCTATTCTGAAAAGACTAGCTTTATTTTTTTATGCTAGTTTATGATTAGTGCTAGTTTGGGGTCTTGCTTTTGGACCAGCACTGGCATACTATTCAACCAGCAAAACTTGATGCTTGTGAAGCTTATCGACCAAAAAAGGCTTTCTGTTAACCCTACTTAAAAGGCCAAGTGGGAATTATTTAAAACATATAACATATGAGCCATCTAAACAATAAACACAATAGGGAGAGCATCATACCCTTTGTCATCCAATGGCTTACAATACAAAGTCACATCACATCTTTACCAACAGTTATCCTTCTCTGGCGTGGGGATTCTTCATCTTCAAGAATTTCACTTTGCCCTTGGCATGAGGAGTGAAAGGTATGACTTTTCAACACCGTCTCGTCCAAACTACAGGACCTAGTGGCTAGTTTCTGTGACAGGATAACAAAAAAGAACATTTGTACATGTTTAGTACCTTTTAAATGTATTCTGTGTGAAGTATGGATTATATTAATGTGTATTAATTAATAAACATTTTATTTACAAAGGTAATCCTTGTGATTTTACCTTTTGGTGTGTTAGCATGCTTATCTTACTGGTCAGCGGTAGTAGCCTCAACTCTTCCTTTAGCAACTCATGGCTGCTGGCATCCTTGTCACTCTGGTCATCTAAATGAGTAAAACAACACAAGATGTCAGCACTATTAGCAGATGATCCCTGAGCTGATGGGAAATAACTTTTGGATCTGGAGAAGCCCTAACTCTGTCTGGGTCATTGAGCCCATCTCTGGGAAACAAAACAAGTAGAACTTCAAGCTAACATGGGAAAAAATGGTCCCAAACTCAAGTCTGGACACTCCAGAACACCATATTTGGTGTATTGTGCTTCGTGGAACACACTTGAAAGCTTGGTTGGAATTTGTGTCAAATTAATAATGTCAGCCGGAAACAGCTACTTAATCTCTGTATGCTAGTGCTAATACTTGAGCTAATAATGTAAAGGAAGGAATGAGGGTATTTCTTTTCGTATATCGGCTCTGTAGCATCAGTCATCAAAACTTAATCATAAGCTTTGTCTGCACGTTCTGTAAATAAATGCAAACACACAGCAAACTGTACTGTAAGACTGTGAGATGTTGCAAAACTGGGTTGACAGTGAAAAGGACAAGTGAGGGACTGTCTGGCCAGTGGCATAGTTTAGTGAACAGTGACATGCTATGTTTTCCCACAGACAGCAGACATTCTAACATTCCCATAACCGCAATGCTTTTTAAACCCCCTCCCCTTCCTTCATAAAAAAAGCAGGAAAAACAAACAAGTGCTGGGAATTGACACACTGAAATGATGGTCTTAAGTCCTATCAAAAGCCCACTGTCTGATCCCTGGTGATTCTGCATAATAGGGAATAGTATGTGTTTGGCATCGGTGCCAGATTTGTACATTGCCTGAGGAATATTACTGGTGTCTTTTATAAAGTGAAATATTAAACATAGAGATAGGACCATAGAAACCTATAGATTTGTCACTATTGCAATACTCATATGAATTACTTTCATCAAACTGGTTCTCAAACAGAATATGGACAGAAGAAACTAGAGCATCACACCTCAAGAGGACAGCTTTGAGTGGACAAGAATGTTTAAAAAGCTGTTGCAAATGAGAACACAATTAGGTGATAAAGCAAGTAAAAGCACAAAAAATCCTGAAAAAAAGCATCCTGGTTACCATTAAAATATTTAGCAGCACAAATGCCTGTCACGGAACTCTAGATGGCGCAGGCTGATGGGGCATTAACCCAAATTGATGATATTCACATCATTAACTACTTGACACAAGCTGATAGGTAATGTCACATCTGCAGCCAATGAGCTTGTTGCTCAACATTTAAAAGGCTGGTTAAACATGTAGACATACTCTATAGCAGTTTGCAGCATAATTTCAGAGTCTAAAACCCTCCACCTTCCCCAGCTCCACCTGTATAGACTTACTATGGGTAATTGATATATGCTATTTGTGCAGCAGCAGTATGTATACATACTCACCGCAGTGTAATGGCGAATGTATGGTCATATCCATTACCATGTGAAAAATGTATATATATATATATAAACAGTGAGTTGTCATGATAGAAGTGTTTTCAACACTTATAATGACAAGTAATGTTTCTGGAGTACCAAATCAGCGTATAAGAATGATTTATGAAGAATCATGAAATATGTTCAACATAATTATTTCTGAAGACTTCTGAAGGCTACAGATACTCTCTCTGTATCTGTATTTCTTTACTGGCAGAACTCATTCAGAAGACATCGGAATAGGCAACAACTGTTCCAGCACCATCATACTGAGTATTAGAGCCCCACGGGACTATTGTTCACCCTGATGACTCATGAATGTAGTGCCAAACACAGTACAAACCACATTATCAAGTTTGAGGATGACATTGCAGCGGTGGGCCTCATCAGCGACAATGAGTCATCATACAAAAAAGGAGCTGGAGCATCTGCTGTCCAAACAACAATTTCTCTCTAAATGTTGACAAAATAAATAGAAAATTTGATTCCACAAAGTCCCGCACTGACCACCTCCCAAAGCACATCAATGGGTCTCCAAAAGAGATACTCAGGATTGAGACATTTCTGGGTTTGCACATCAATCGCATCACTCCAAGAAAGCATGGTACTCTCTGTGCGGTGACTGATGAGGGCAAACTTCCCCCACCCATCCTCACCACATTCTACAGAGAAACTGTAAGCATCCTAACAACATGGTTTGGAAATTGCAATGATTTAGACCACAAGGCCCTGCAATGCCTTGTCAAAACAGCTGAGAGAATTATTGGAAGCTCACTTTCTCCAATATCAGACATTTACCACAAACGGTGTGTGAACAAGAACCAGAGCATCACATAAGACCCCACATGTCTCTCTTATGAACTCTTTGCCTCCTTAAAAAAGGTTTATGTTTATGTGAGTACGGGGCCAACACAGAGAGACTTTGCAACATTTTCCCCTCCCTAAAGTTCCTCAAAGCCCTGATACTGACTCCCTCCTCAAGGAGAAAGAACTGCTGCACTGAGACCAACTGCTAAAACTACAATTAGTGATGCACAAAAATTTCTGGGGAAAAGAAGATTCCCTTTCAAGGGAACTCGAGCTGCGTCCACACTGTGGAAACGCCCCTGCGTGTGTGCGTCCTGAGGCACATTTGGAATTAGTCCAACGGAGGGTTGGAATGTTTTAGGCGGGTGACGTCATCGACCAGGAAACTATAAAGAGTTTTTTAATATATATATATATACATAGGGAGCTGATTGCGAGCATTGTGAGCGTTTTCCCCTTAGAACGCTCCGTTCCCGCCAAGCACTCTTTGAGGAGAGTTGTTCGGTTCACGATCCTCGCGGATTGGGTGTTGTGCCGAGGCAGAGCAGAGCCGACATTCGTGGGGATCACAGATGGATCTAACAGCAGGGTTATCTCAGAGAATCTGAGAACAGTTACCATGGCCAAGAAGGCTTCGAAGAAGTCCTGACGCCACTGGTGTCAGGATACTGAGGGTGGTCCCCACCATGGGAGAGAGGTGTTCACCCATTCACCCACACAGTGACCATTCTGCCAACCCCGTCTTCATGCCGGGGCGTAGACGGTCCCAGCGAGCGCTTTCCCGAGGGACACTCGCTCCCTCTGAAGAGGGTCAGGGCAGTCCAACCAGTTGTTCCCTGCCGGTGCACCATTACAAGGTGCTGTGTTTGCTGTTTGAAAATACTCCAGAGGCCAGTCTCAAGAGACTGGTACCCTTAGTAGATTTTAGAGTAGAGTGGAAAGGCCTTCCAAAAATATCTCATTGTATCCTGCAAACGCTCGAAACGGTTACGCTATACAGTGCAGGTATCGGCCACCTTGATTCATAGGGGTCCTTTCCACAGTGGTGGGCCCCGAGTAGGCTCTGGTAATGGCACAGGAGGTGAAAACGTTCCTACTAAAGGAGGCTATGGAACGGGTTACCTCTCCAAGCAAGGAGTCTGGTTATTACAACCAATATTTCATCTTTCCAAGGAGGTTGCGTCCAATCTCAGATCTGCACCTGTTAAATCGCTCAATAGAGAAGCTCAAGTTCAAGATGCTCACTCTCAAGCAGATTGTGTCACAAATCAGATCCGGGTATTGGCTTGTCACGAAAGTCTTCAACATAATGGTAATAACTAACATATCAGAAACATAAAAGAACACTGAAAAATATCAATTTTCACCATTAATTAATCTTGCTCAAAAATAAATAAAATATCACTTAATTTCGTGTATTTACACTCCCTATCCAGTCACATACAAATCATGCCTCAAAATAGAAATCCCATGCCTGGTTTCACTTAATGCCCACAAAAATGATGTGAAGTCCGAACGCAAATGTACATATTTCACACAACTAAAATTCAATTGTGACAATGTTTAAGAACTGTTCTGCTATACCTCAAAAATGTAGGTACACTGAACAACCAGCTTTTTAATTTTCTTGATGATTGATTTGCACTGCAAACTTGATGAAATTATTACTTCTATATGGCTGTAATGAAAATAAATGTAATTTGACAAGCAAGAGGAAGGGAGTGTGATTTATCAAGTGTGATTCAGTTGTGAGATTAAATTGACCTTTCAAATTCAGAATTGGTTCAACTTCATGGACTGTGTGAAACTGTCCTTTTTAAACAAACAAGATACTTACAGAAAATACAAAAGCACAAAAGATAATGATTTCAAATGGGAGAAAGTGAGACAGTGTTTAGTCCCCAGACAGAGCTAAAATGGTCTAGCAAATGACAGGAGGCTTTCAGAAACTGGGCCACTTCACACGGTCGTTGAAGTGGCCCTCTGACAGCCTCTGGTCGTTCTAGACAGTGAACAGGAAGAGGATATGTGCAGAGCCTGTCCCGAGACTGCAGAGAAAACTCAGTAAATCCAAGGACTTAACACAGGTCAAGATCTGAGGGAGCCAAAACCAGATCTTGCTTCAAGAAAATAACATGCATTCTGTATGTGCTGCAGTCCAACTCATTCTCCTCCCTGCAAAAAGCCAATAAATTGCAAACTGGATTAATTGAATACCACATGGCCGAAGGAGGTAGAGGTACAGATATTCAGAGGATCAGAGCGAGAGATGCCTTTGGGATCGTGGGAAGTATCTAAGTCTTTCCGCCCTGCCAGCTGTTTCCCCAGTTTCCACAGGGCCCCAATGTACTGTGGACCAGTCTGAAATACAGCACCAGAGAATACAGTGTCCTCCAAACCAAGCTCGCTGAACTTTCAGAAGAGTGCATTATGAACAAACACATTGAAGTGTTAATCATTTGAAGGCTTTACTGTAAAGCACACCTGTGTGTTGTCAGCATTTATTTACAACTGTCAATGGTGTACTAACAAATAGAAGTATAACAGACACTGAGACAGGCTCATTCATAGAAGATCTGTGCAACTTCTTCAAATGCCTGGAGCAACCGTGTGAAGGTTTTTGACTGGAATACAATGCTTGGGAACAGGTCATATGTGCTTCACGCTTGGGATGAATGTGTACAAAGGCCATCCCTCACCACAGCTCAGACACCATTGTCCTAAAAAGATTACCCATTGGTCACAAAACAGCACCTCAGTTGGTGTCGTTTCTCTAGACCAAACAATAAACACCTTAGTTTTCGGAAAGGAGCAACAGCTCACTTCTCTGAAGGGTCTAAATATTTTTGCTGTGAGGAGTTTCTTTGTGCATGATGAGACCTGCATAGTGGCATGTCCACCCACACCCTCTGAACTGTGCCCTTTCTGCAGAAAACCACACCTGGATGAGGACATGAGTAAAATTGTCAAAAAAAGAATGAGTCATGAGAGGCAAGATTTCAGCATTTCAGACCAATACGTCAACGATGAACTATTCAGACTGTTTCAGATTTCTGCCACCTCTTGAAAATTGCTAAGCAGTAATTAAAGGTTACATACTGACAGTTGTCACATACCAAGCTCTAAATATTTGTAGACATGCATGCGCCATAATTTCAATGCGATTAGGTAAAAATACTCAACATTTCTGATTTCTTCTCTTTCTGGTGATATGCTACATTCCACAAATACAGTGCACTGTAGTTGTCCATGATGTAAAAAAAAAAAAAACCTGAGAGAAAAATTACATATTACAGATGTTTGATAAAATATTGTTCAAAGTCAAATTAAGCAGGTAGTATTAAACATCAAATGTTGGTATGCTTCCTCCTTAAAATGGGAATTTAACCATAACCAAAATTGATATTGAGAAAGGTTTGACATGATCAGTTTAATTGTTGCTATTGATACTTATTTAAATATGAATTTAATTCATTGTAGTAAACATGCACTTAATAATTTAATATGAACTAATTATAATTGCACAATTGTTGGTTTTTATATTTTAATAATATTAAAACTAATATTTCAATATTAATTTGGACTCTCTTCTTTATGTCTATTTTAAGTTTTGTACCTTATGCGTAAAAAGTGCCATTTATGACACCAGGAATATTTGTCAAGCTGCAACAATCAATTATACATTGATATACATATACATAAAATAAATAAATAAATAAATAAAAATGACTGTTTATAAAACTCTATACTATACAGAACAAAAATACTAAATGTTATATATTATAGTGCTAACAAATGTACATGACCTTTTCAGAATGTTAAATTTAGAAGTGACTCTTCAAAACGATTTCCCTCATACAACTGTGAAGATTCATCACAAATCAAAACAGACTCACCCAGATTATGTTCAGTGAACTGCAGCAAACTGATTCCAGTATTGAGACTTCCTAACAATGCAAACAAACAAGTAACTATTTCAGAATGTATCATGGTAAGAGCAAAACTACACTCCAGTCTTGTACTGTACACACGTGCCAGTGGGCTCATCGCACTGCTGACGCCTCTTACTTTTTCGTGGGTATTCAGGAAGTGGGGGTACTTGAAAGGAGCTGCGCAGGAAGGGAATTGTAGACTTGTCCATGCTATTCTTCTTGGTTGTGTCTTCCTCTTGAGGCTCCACCGGTGGATGTTCTTGAGTTTTGGTCTCATGGTTACCTTTAAACTCCACATCTTGGTCTACGTCTTCCTCCCTTTCCTGCTCTCCAGTAGCAGCACTGCCGATACTGTCCACTCCTTCACTGCCAGAAGTTTGCTGCAGACTTTCTTCTTCTGAGTTTATTTCGAAGAACTGGTCATCATCTATAACGTCGGAAGGTGTTGGAGGTATGAGGTTAATGACTGGTGGTGTGAGAAGACCACCATCTTCAACATTAATGCTGCCAGAACCATACAGAAGAGAGTCAACAGCAGAGTCATCCTCATTGTTCTGGATCACTCTGGACTGAAATGGTAAAGAGGAAAGTGGTGCAAGCTTCTTCTTAAGCGCTGCTCTTTGGCACACGGACACAGAACTAGCAGAGCGGCCAATAGCGATCTGTTGAGGTGGCCCGTAGCGCTTAACTTCAGCAAGGCTAAATCCAGGGTTGTCTATTCCCAAATCTTCAACAACGACATGGACATTCTCCTCATCCACGACAGGCTTGGGATTTTGTGGCTTTTCCTGACTGAACTCCAAGCAGTCATTTTCAACAGTTCGGAAGCAAGAGCAACACAGGAACCTTTCTACAATGTTGATGATGTTTTCTTGTCTGGAATGTCGGTTATCCACATGCTTTGCCATGTCCATTGCTACTTCCTCCCCATTCCCTGACCCTCTCAATCCAAGATGAGACTAAAAGTCTGTGGATCAGAAACAGAAAAGCATGGCTTTTTCACCTCTATCATCTAAACGTTCATCGAAAGGAAAACAGACCCCCTAAAAGCATCAATATGCAAGACCCTCTCACCGAAACCCTTCTGAGCAATAAAAAATAAATCCTCTGTAGGTTGTTGCTTAGCAGTGGCCTGAAAGAGAATAGGATGAGGCTTTATGCTGTGGCTTCGATGAATACTTGAGATGAATGCTAGTTTCAATTAAAGGCCTTTCATATGGAAAGTACTAAGGACACAGCTCTGTCCTCAAAGAGATGTGTGAATAAAATTAAGAGCATAGCTGACCTTTAAAACAATAATAATAAAAAAAAAATACAGTTTTTAGCATTAAATGGTACTAGATCACAAATTGTACTAGTTTTGGGACATCTGTGAAATCTGTTCTTTCTTGTTTTGTCTGTTGTTCCACTTAAAATGTTGCTGCGAATGCCAAGCTATGCTGCTAATGCTAAGCTTTCTGGAACTGATCACTAAGAATGAACATATTTGCCTGGTTCTAATGATATTTTCCTTTTGTTTAATTAATTATTACGGATATATGCACACACACACACACACACACACACACACACACACACACACACACACACACACACACACACACACACACACACACACACACACACACACACACACACACACACACACACACACACACACACACACACACACACACACACACACACACACACACACACACACACACACACACACACACACACACACACACACACACACACACACACACACACACACACACACACAATGTAACACAAAAGTGACATCTGACCTTAGGAGTGAAATATTCATAATTTTGAGATCCAAAGAAAAGTTCAAGTTAAATAAATAAATAAATAACTACATTTAACATTTCTGAAGAATCATGCGACACTGAAGACTCGAGTAATGATGCTGAAAAAAATAAAGTATTACTGTTAGAGGAGTCCTTTTGTATAACCTTTCTATTTTAGGGCCAATCAAATGCATGCAAGCAGAAATCATAATGTTTTAATTATCATTAATGCATCTGAGCACAGTCGGAGCAGAAATAACTGTCAGCACTGTATCAAGCGCTCCATGCAGAAGAAAAGGTCACCATGTTCCAGTACTTTTTAAAGAGCCAGTTGTTAAGCCTGTTGATCAAAGGCTCCACTGATATTTATATATGTTTTTAAACAAAAACATTTGTGCACAATAAGGGATGACATGGTGGGCTGCAGTAACTGTGTTGCATGACTAGCATACATCACAACTACCTGTATACACAAAGAATAATCGGCATTGTATTGTACATTGTCTGCTGAATTTATTTAAAAATGGTAAGCAGAGTTGAGAAAAGGTTGATATACACTAACTGGTACCTGGGGGAAAAATAAAATTAGCCAAAAGGTTTGATAAACAAACATATAAGGGGGGTAAGGGTTGCACAGAGGAGTTTTCATGTAAGATTTTGTGCAAGTCTAATCGTAACCTAAGAGTGTGAACATATGGTAACATCTTGGGTGCATATGGTAACCCTCAATCCCTGAGGAGGGAACGGAGACTTCTCATCGGAGGAGTTTCCAACGAATTGGGATCATGCTAGGGAGACCAATTGCCTTCGAATTAATTAAAACAAGCCAGTCAATGTTGGCATGAAGGACTTGTATTCCGCACCCGCCTGCAGGTATAATGCAGAAGCGAGCGCACACACGCAGAGGAGCCGGACGGTGTCCAGTCCTCCGCGAAGTTACAGTAAGCATGGCGACAGGACGAGACGTCTCCGTTCCCTCCTCAAGGAACAAGGGTTACCATATGTAACCGAGATGTTCCCTTTGGGAGCCATGGGAGCGTACTCAGCAATGACGACAGAACGGGTCTGTCGAGAGGGAAGACAGAGTGCTAACCCGGAAGTGGTAGGAACCTTGGGCACATTTATGAACCGGGGTCTCCGAACAACGTGAGAAACCCGGTCCAAACTCCAGCCACGATTCATTGACCGAAAATGCCTGCAGATCCCCGACCCTCTTGAAAGAGGCCAGAGCCAACAGGAAAGCTGTCTTCTTAGACAAGATATTTAACTCTGTCGTATTTAAGGGTTCAAAAGAGGGCTTCTAGAGCGCTCTGAGCACTAGAGTTACCAAGAGGGTACAGGGTGCGGGTTATGACTACAGCCTGTGGTAGGCCACCTAGAAACTCTGCTTCCCATCCAGGGTTCTCTAGAGATCTGGACATGGGTGCCATAGAGTGTCCCATTTCTGAGAAAGCAGATCCTTCCTCAGAGGAATGAGCCAAGGAGGTGCTGTCGCGGGGAACATAAGTACTCGGAACCAAGTCCGTGTGGGCCAATACGGCGCATCTAGCAAGACCTGCTCCTCGTCCTCCCTGACTGTGCGAAAAGGCTCACTGCGGGAAGCACAAATTTCCGAAGGCTCCAGGGCCAGTTGTGCGCCAGTGCATCCATGTCGAGGGAACCATGGACTGCCAATAGGTCGTGTCAGGAGAGTTAAACAGATCTATCCGAAGATTCCCTATATCAGCTGAACCACCTGGGGGTACATGCCCGTTGTACGTGGCTCCGCATCCGTTGGCAGAGGCATCCATGAAAACCACAGCATGCCTGGACACCTGGACTAAGGGCACTCCAACCCGTAGAAAGGTAGGGTCTGACCAAGGACTGAAGGTTTGGCGACAGTACGGGGCAATGATGACCTGAAACGTGCCGCTCTGCCACCTCCATCTCGGGACTCTATCATGAAACCAGCGTTAAAGCGGTCTCATATGCAGCAGGTGGAGCAGCGTTACAGTGGCTGTGGCTGCCATATGCCCGAGGAGCTTCTGAAACTGTTTCAGTGGGACTGCTGACCTGCCTCGAAAAGACCAGTTGATCACTGACTGGACGCGCTCCTCTGTGAGACGCGCAGTCTGACTGACCAAGTCCAACTCCATACCGAGATAAGAGATCCTCTGCATGGGGCAGAGATTATTCTTTTCCCAGTTGACCTGAAGCCCCAAATGGCTGAGGTGCTGAAGCGCTAGCCAGCCTTCGAGAGACCGTACCAATGAGCCGACCTGGACCACCGGCATATCGTTGGAGGGACAGCAAGGTGGAAGGCAGGGAGCGGACTCCGGAGGAATTGCTGCGCCCGAGAGAGGGGTCTGAGTGTGCGAGGCAACACCTACCTGCAAGCAACAGGGAATACCCATCTTTTCTCTGGGGTGTTCCGCTTCTGGCTGTCCTAAGGCGAAGGAAGGAGGGGAAACGAGGAGCGAGGCCCAGGGGTGTCAAGTCCTGGCTTCCGAACCTCCTTGGCCAGCGAAAGACGAGAGTGACGAGAGCCGTAACGGCGTCACTGACATCTGAGAGCTGGAAGAGGGGAAATGAGTGGCAAGGCATGGGATCGTCACTCACTGTAGTCCGCACCTCTTGTGACCCAGAGAAATTGCCCTATTGATAATGTGGGTACCACTGGAGCCAGCGGCGGAACAGAAAATGAGCAAAGATTCTCCACGCGGCCCTGCTTAGGGGAGAGGTGAGGACAGGGCTGCTAAGACAGGGGATGCATTCTTCCTGCGAAATCTAGATGTCACAGCAGAGCTGGCTGTGAAATCCATTCCACAGGGGACTGATACCCTTGGCGACAAACCAACTGAGGAGAAACCATGAGTGACTCGGAAGCACTTCGGGTCAAGCTATCGTCTCCTCAACCTGCTTCTACACTGTGGAGGGCCACTGGGCACAGTCTCCAACAGTGTCGCCGAAAAAGCCAAACCTTGTGTGATTACTAACTTTGGCGATGTCTTGCACCTCTGTAACGTTTAGCCGTGGGAGTCTTATGGGCCACCAGTGTGGACATCGTCTGACCGAGGGCCAGTGCTGTGACTTAAACCATTTTCTTGGTCAGTCACAATGCACAGCTCAACCCCAACTCAGAACTACCATTGTGTACTGCATGTTTTGGCCTCACACAGACCTTTGGCCTCACATGATGTGGGGAAGAGGTGGTCTGCCATTAGCAAAGCCACCCCACCACCAAGGGTAGTGAGAGAGAAAAAACTCTTGATTTCGGCATGTTTGGTTTTCCCCATGGGTGCCAATAGCTTCCATACTACTAAAGTTTTTTCACACACATCCGGGCAGGCATGGGGGTGGAGCAAGACAATTGTGGATCGCCCTATGCCCCCCAGAGTAGCCTGGTAAGTGTGGCTGTCAAGTCTGACTCTGGTTCAGCCCTCCCCTGGAGCCCCGAATGAAATAGCTGGTACGTCATGAGAAGGATCAGAAATTCCACCCAAAAGCTGCTAGGCATGCAAAAGTGAACGAGACCATAAACTTGATGGCGTGATGTGAGAAAGGCAAGACAAACAACATGCCGACGTGGTCATGCTCTCATAAGACAGCACAAACCACCCATGAACAGTCTCAGCATGCCGATTCACTAGAGGAGTGAGGGGTCCGAGGAGGTGGTACAGAATAGGTACCAGATCAGGGAATAGGCAAACAGACTCCACGTCGTTTAAGGCACTTGATTCTTGACCGCGCATCTAGAGCACCGAATGGGTTGCAGTGACAACCCGCTCTGTCAGCCGGCACACTTAAAGGCTCAAGCCTTTATGAGAAAAAGGAGACGAACAGACGTCTTGACGTGGTCATGCTCTCATGAGAGAACATAAAACACCCACGAACGCAGTCTCAACATGCTTAAGCCCAGGCACGTGAAACAGTGATCGTAGCCGTCAAATGAGGACAGGAAACGACCACATCCGGAAACACACGGATGAAACATCATTCTGAAAAGGACGCAATCTGTTGCTCTTTTCACAGAAAACGCTCTCTTATTGTGCTGAAGCACACAGGGATAAACGTGGCAACACAGCGGGGAAACTGCAAGCCCGCTGTGCGCACCCAACTGAATACCAGCTGTGAAAACAGCTCTTTGAAAAAAAGCCAGATCGCATGAAGCAGCAGCTGGTACCCGGGACATCGCGAAGAACGCTGAAGCGCCGTCACACCAATACAGAGAGGTCTCGGAGAAAACAGCAGACTCCTTGAGCGTGAATATAAATTACTAATCTTGAAGCTCATCCACTCAGAGGACACAACCGGTCGGCTGCGAAGATAAAAGTGTCTGCACTCACTTCCGCTTTATACCCGCACTGGCAGACAGGGCGCAGAATGCAAGTCCTGCATGCCAACATTCATTGGCTTGTTTTAATTCACTCAAAGGATATTGGTCTCCCTCAGCGTGATCCCAATTCAGTTTGGAAACTCCTCCGACGAGACGTCAGGAGTTCCTGAACGAAAGGGAACAATACTTTACTGACGAATGGGATTATTTTACAGTATATATAACCTGATGAAAACCACACAACAGACAACTGCTATCCTAAGAAAGTACTGGAGTGCATTTCATGAGTTCATTATCATGAACTCTTTATAATCCTGAATGAAAATATGTACACTGAAAACTATCTTGCAATGTATTACATTTCTGAGAAACAATTGCACAGTGGCTCACATGCGTCATTCCCTTCTTTTTGGCAGGTACAGTAGCTGTTGCTTTTCCAGGCTCATAAAAAAGCTACTGGTACATAAATGTTTTAATCAGTGAAGCAGGTCATAGGGAACAAGATTTGCAATTCATTCATCAAAATATAATTCACATAAAATAAAATATGAATCATGTTCTTTATTTTACAGTACAATGACATTTTCATTGCAATGCCCATTAACATGATAAATTATACTGTAATGAAATTTCAGACAAAATAAAAAAAAGATGAAAATAAAATAAAATAAATGCTGTGAAGCAATTGCTCTACATTGTGTCCTTTCTGGTAGCACAATTTACATGGGCCATCTTGCAGTTAAATCTAAATTAAGCAGCTGCTTTCACAATAACACCAATTGCGTTGCTATTAGAGAAACATGGCACTTGGGAACATAGGCTGAGTGTGTTCCGTAAAGGCTGCAGTAGCTCTTAAACATTTAATGGGTTTGAGCCATTTTAAAGACTTTGAGTAAAAAGCCTGAATTCTCCCCACTACCCCTCCTCTTCAGCTTCCAAAAACCAGTACACACATTAACATCCCAGACTGTTAAAGAACTAAAACCCAACTGGGGTCTCAGTCCAGGAAACACATCTGACAAACATCTAACAGTCTGTCAAACCAACACAGTCTCATCCCAATTCGTCATATAACTGACGTTTAGGGACGTCTTTTGACCATTCGTCAATATACAGACTATTCAGGGCCCCCTTGAAACGTCGGTAGATGACGATCCCGGGTCGTCATACAACTGACGCTTTCCTTTAATGTCAGTTAGGTGACGAGTTGGGTTTAGGGTTAGGTTTAGGAATGGGGTAGAGTTAGGATCCCATAAGCGTCATCTACCGACGTTTAAGGGGGCCCTAAGTAGTCATATATTGACGAATGGTCAAAAGACGTCCCAAAACGTCAGTTAAATGACGAATTGGGATGAGACTGCGCTGGTCAAACTCATTTAAATTACCAAATTGTAGCGCCTCTTTATATTCAGTACACATTAAGTATATTTAAGCTGTTTCTGTGAAAGGTAAGAAGGTGGAGGATTCCCTATGGTTGCCACAGAGTGTCACTAGAGTGCAGATATTCTGCTATCAAAGAAGGGGCAGGAGAGGGAGAGGCGAGTTTTGCAACTTGGTATTCCAAGGTTTTGGGTCGTGTTACTGAAGAACCACACAAATGCTTTTCATTTACCACTCAGCAAAACAGATACGGCATGATACCTTGATCAAATATTTGTAGGAATACCAATTTTCCCCTTCATTTCTTTTACACGATATTCAAAGGCCATTTGAGAACAACTGCAAACCTCTGTCAAACATTTTCATCCAAAAGCTTTTGCCAAAGAGCTCTTGTTTCAAATTTCGCGAAGATGTTTTGCACTAATTTGAGCTAATGTAACACATAGCGCACTAAAATAATGAAATAAAGTTAATATTTTTAAGGGGGTGGCTATACATCTTATATAATGAGATTCTCTTAGGCACTGGTCCTAAATACATGCAATAAATACATTCTTTATGACAAACGAGGAGAGGGTTTCTATCCCCCTTGTACTGTTTCCCAACTTTTCTCTTTCGAAGCATGTTTTCTTTTGGTTTTGACTGCACTCGCCACCACAGAGGAGGAGGAGAGAGAGGTAGATCCGGGAGAGGGCCCAGACTCCGAGCCAAAAACAACAGAGGGTTTCAGCACTGTCAGAAAGGGCTCCTCGCTAAAGAAAGCTGCTGCCCGGTTTTTAACACTCTCCAACATATTGAACATTTCCTGTGTTGCTCGTGTTTCCCCGAGCCACTCTCCTGTTCACTGTCACTGTGCAAGCTGCTCTGTAAAGCCACGCCCACTTTGGGTTTAGCAAAATCTAATTGGTTGAGACTAATTCATATATTTACAATCAGGTTCTTTCACCACCTTCCCAGGCCTCCGCATAGGCAACGGATCCTCAGTTGGCAGTTTTCCTAGGAATTCGCCTGAATAACAACCATCTGTATTGGTGCAAATTATTACCACTTTACATTAATTATAATCCACTGACGATTATACATAACATTAGTTTAAGGGGCCTCTTCTACACGACACCACTTTCAACTAAAAACGGAAAACTTTTTGTGTTTTGGACGTTCAATTACACAACAATGGCGTTTTAAGGGCTGCCTGATCGCAAAAAGCTTTCAGTGCACTGGAGCCCTAAACAAAAATCCACAATGCACCTCAAAAACCAGGGATCATCGATGCTCCCTTACCAGAAATTATGTCTATATCTGAAAGCGTAAAACGCACAAGCCAACTCAATAAATATAATGACACGCGATAGAAGAGTTAAAAAGACAAGGCAATTTTTATTATATGTCATAAACATGGCTGGTAGTGAACACATCTAGTTAAGTTTCTAATTGATACTCGGCTGAAATGTTGTAAGGATGTGTAAAAGGATAGTGGGTCTCATTTACTAATAATTGCATGGATTATTATTTTGCATTTGTACACACAAGAGAACTTCTCACAATAAAATATCCCCCAATTCCCAACACATTCGTGCACATATGAATTTGTTCTTAACGTCGCTCTGATGTTAGTGAATTTTTAGTATAGAGAGTATGCATTGACATCACTTTCCCTGCCGAAAAACGCCCTCTCAGCTGGACTGAGTGGCAAAAGAGCTGGATGACTGGATTTAATAGAGGAAACTTCAAAAAAAAAAAAAAAAAAAACGATTATCAGTTTCAACTAAAGGTTGGACTCGATATATTCCTTACAATTTACCAAAAATCCAGTGATCCACATTGACATGGAGCCAGGAAGTGTGTTTCCTGACATTTATATGTGCCTGATTTTGATGGTGGCAAATACATAAAGCAAATTTGTTATGTGAAGCTGCTACAATGAGTATTGTTAAAGGCACTATACAAATCAATTTGACTTGACTGCTGTTATTACTGTCTTATATCCATTTGTGTAAGCTTATTTTGATGAGGTATAAGTCGCTTATTATGGGTTTGTTTTGAAAGACTAGCGATACAGATCAAGCAAGATCTGGCAACGCAAAATCTCGGCAACACTGCCAAATGGTTAAAGATTTGGATTTCTAACATTCTTTCCCATTGATGCACAAACCAGGAATTATTGAGTTACTGAGATGCCAGTACTGTTACTTTAGCCTTGAGCAAACAACTAACCAATTTCATTCATAGAGAGAGTAACTAGCTTGACTAGTGTGAGGCCATCCTTCAAATGATCATTCAACAAAGGCTCAAGCACAAGACTCAACTCGTGCTTTCAACTTCCCCTCCTGGACACAATTATAGAAACAAAGTTGGCTTTGGAGGGATGGTGGACAGATTTTCGCAGGAGTGAGGTAATCAGCAGTTTATCTGCAGTGTTGTGATTCAGGGCATTAAATGAACATATGCCTCCTTTTTCTGGAATTCTTTTCCTGTAAAAAAAAACTCTACATAAAAAAAAAAAAAAAAAAAATTAACATAATATTTGGAAAAGTGTTCAATGCAACTGTCATTGAACGTGACAGGGGCAAATACAAAGTGCATTAAACAACATCCACATAAAAGCTCCAAAATAGGAGCATATGAAGTACAAATATTTAGTCATCAATGGTGAGGCCAAAGCATGTTTTGTAGAGCATAACGGGGCTGTGTTTTCTTTAAAAGTCTGCTTTCTCATTGCCTGTGAACCAGAAACTACTAGGACGCACCTAAACAACATCCTCATGTTTGTGTAGAGCTCCTGACTCCAAAATTGTAGCAAATGTGGCCAAATATTTGGAGTTTCCCTGGTGGCTGGCCCTTAATGACTAGTGCATTGAAGACTCTGTCCAAATAATTAAGAGAAAAGAGGCAGAGAGAAGAAGGAGGGAGGCATTGACCTTGGAAACCTCTTTCACCTCTCCCCCTTTAAAGCCCTGTGGCTTCAATCCCATAATCAATTATCCACTGAAGGCTGAAGACCACCAAAGTTTAGCTGCAGTGAGGATACAGGGCTGCAGGATTGTGTGGGAATGAGTGGAGGTGTTACAGACATTTTTTTTTTACCACTTTGTGTGAATGAGCAATGGGCTATTTTTTCAACGTGCATATAAAAGGGCAACTACATTAAAATGTATTTATGAAACAACTACTGTGTTCTTTGCTACAGCCAGAGGTCATGTATGTTAATAAGTCATGAGGTGCCATGTGTTACAGTAATTTTACCACGGTTAAGAGGTGGCCTAAACAAGCTTTTATAAGAAAATTTTTTTAAATTATTTTTTTAAAAAAAATACAGCAATAATTCAGTAAAAGTCACAGATTTTTAATTTCAGAATTTTGCTTTTGGCCAATTTAAATTTTTAGATGTGACCTGTCAGAATTTTAGAATTTTAGTTAGAATTTTTTTACAGTGTATTTATATTGAAAACATATGCAATTTTATGAATTATATAATAAAGCAATATGTCACTTGAACCACATCGTGCGCAACAACACGCTTTAGCTGTTTTTAAAGCAGTAATATTTATTTTATTATGTATTTGTTTTTTTCATAAAATAAACACCAGCAACAAAAAATAGAATGTTATAACCACTGATCTATCAGTGGTTATAACACATTTATCCCCCTCCAAGCAATGTAGTTCCAAAGAGGTTGCCAAGCAACACATGCAGCAACAAAGAATCACAAACAGCAGTTGCGCAGTAATAGGCCTACTAATGTAATGCAGTCACCGGTGTATGTTTGTTGAGTAATTTACAATGGCTCTGAACTCGGCTCAACCAATCAGAATCAAGTACCTGAACTATCCGTTTTTTAATTAATGTTGAAAACTTTAAGCTTTTGATGGTTGCTAATCAACACAACTGTGCACATTAATATAAAATGCACAGCTTCAATCCTATCAGAATTTATTTGATTGAAATCATTTTGATAAAACAACAGTAAACATACTTTTAATAATAATAATAATAATAATGTAATTATAATAACAATTATTATTATTATATATTAAATAAATATAATAATATAGTAATTAAATAATAATAAGTATTGTTGTTATATTTATAGCAATAGCATATTATAGTATATTACATTACTTTATATTAATATATTAATTATAAATAATTTATATTGAAAGATAACAATAATAATTATTATATTATAATTACCATAATCACAATATTATTTATATAATCATTTTTAATATAAATATATTAATACTTTTTATTATTATTGTTAATTTATTTCAATATAAATAATTTATAATTAAAATAATGATAATATTTCAATATTTTGTTCATGGTGTTTGTTTCATTTTTTTTCAATACACAGAGGAAGAAAATTACCAAACAGAGAGGTTATACAGAGACTATACAGTAAAAACACATATATACACTGGCATCTTGCCTCTATTTGGCTTTGTGTTAAAGTCAAGGAATAGTTTATTGCCTCTTTTATCAAGAACACGTGCTGTTCCCACACCCAGTGTGGTTAAAGGAAAACCAATTAATTTGTCTTTAAATGAACTGATTGGCTCTCAGCAGCTAGAGTGTAAAGATGATGACATGAGTTAATCTCTCTCTCTCACTCCCTTTTTTTTTGGTTGGTCCTCTGTTTATCTTTTTATAGAAGGGGCCACTCGTCTCATGCATGTCAGCATTGTGTGTTTCTTTTATCCTCCCATCTCTTTCATGCAGGGAGAAAATGAGCAAAAGAATGAAGAGTTTTTTGTGTGTGTGTGTGTGTGTGTGTGTGTGTGTGTGTGTGTGTGTGTTTGTTTGTGAAGAGATGTGGCTCATGAAGAGCTGATTTACAGGATGTGGGTTTGCTAAGGGTTCCTGACATGTCCTAAACCCTTTTAGCCCAGCCCCACCCCCCAAACACACACACTCATTTAATGGCATTATGAGTTGCAGTGGAAACGTTTTGCACTAAAAGAAAAGACAAACTGAGGCTTTCTACAAACTTTCCCATGGGAATGGTGTTTATGAGCTCCGGTTCCTGCTTTAAGACGCAGGTCCAGTGTTATCAAGGATTCACTGCCAAAGATAAAAAGGCTTAACTTGACTTTTCTTTTCTTTTTTCTCATATCAGATGTAAAATATTTCAGTCAGAAAAATTTTACAGAGGACAGGAAGCAGAGAGGGGAAACAAGAGAAAAACTGTCGCCATAGTTGAGAGAGGGCCCAGAGGAGCAGAGAGAAGTCTTTTTGGTTTCTGTGGTAACCAAGGGGGAGCTTGTGGTCTGGTCAAAGGTCCCATTGTGGCAAACGCATTATCAGTTCAGAAGAGGGAGAATGTAAATGAAGCACCATGAATTTCTAGTCAAAACAAGGCAATTTGACCATCTTAACTGTAAATGTCATGCTCTTTCTAATGGTCCTAACCAAAATATAAATAATATAAAACCACTATAATAACTTTACAGAGTAAAAAAATAAGAAGTGATTGTGAGATGAAGTTTAAAATAAGGTCACACTTGTGAGAGTTACCATTGTGAGAAATAAATATGTATTTGTGTGAAATTACAGTTGTGAGGCAAAGTCTCAATTAACATGTAGTCAATAAAGTCATTTTGAGAGAGCAATTGTGAGTATAAATGCATAAATGTGAGATATAATGTCACATTTGTGAGTTAAATTCATAAAAGATATAATAACACTGAGGTACAAGTAAAAATACACAATTATGAGAAATAAAGGCACAAATGTGAGTAAAATTCATAAATGTGAGACATAGTCACAATCACAATTGTGTATAAATTCGTAATTGTGAGATTCACACTGAGCTATAGTCACAATAGTGTGTATAAATTCACAGTTGTAAGATGTAAAGTCACAATTGTGTATAAATTCATAACTACAAAATATAAAGCCATCATTGTGTATAAATCCACAGTTGTGAGCTATAAAGTCACACTGAGATATAAAGACACCATTATGTGTATACATTCATAATTGTACGATGTACCATCACATGAGACATCGTCAAATCTATGATGATTGAATGTTAACGTTAAATGGTATTCATTCACAATTGTGAGCAATAAAGTCACAACTATGAGATATAAAGTCACAGTTGTGAGTATACTGTCATCACTGTGGGATATTAAGTAACAAAAGTATAAAGACATAATTGTAAATATAAAATCATAACTTTAAACACCACAGACTTTACGAGTCATCTTGCCTTGTGCAATGCTCCATTCCGAAACCCTCCGCTCCCCACTAGCAGCGGGTACACAAGCCTTAGGGGCACAATAGCACACCACTGGCATGTAGTTCATGCGCTCACCCCTTTAAAGTCCTTTAATGGCCCTCGTGTCTGACCTGCCATAGAAATCAGTCCAAAATGAATTGCAACACTTTAAAGAATGGGTAGATTAGAGGAGGAGAGGAAACAATGAAACATCAAATATGGCGAGCAGCAGGTCGAACAACAAGTCCATCCCCACCAGATTACACTGGCTGCCTGGCAGACTGTCCTTTTCAATAAAGCCTGACCTAATTTCCAAAACATGAGGATTGTTTTCCGTCAAACTCCATTGTATGAAAGCCTAATAAAAGCCACTAGAGTGTAATTTGGATGGGCTTCTCCTCTCAGTTCAGCGCTTCTTTAGAAGTATGTTGCTTGAAAGGAATTATAAAGGTTTAATTGAGTGTGGCAATTGATTGGATGGCCCATATTGATCTCTAGAAGGGGAAGTGATGGAGGAAGACACCTCCTCTTCAAAGAAAGACAAGCAGAAAGAGCAGGTGGCTACAGTGCTATTCTTCAAATTCCCTCCTTTTTGAACAAATGGCCCATGGTGTCATGAGTTTTTCATGATGATATTACTGACACGAGGTGGACCTAATCCACAAGTCCACTCGCTTAATGGGACAAAGGCTGAAAAGTGCTCATGAATTTCTGACAAGCCATGAAGAGCCTTAACCTGACTGCTCCTTCTGAATCAAAGTTAACCTCAGTCTCAGTCTAATCTTCAACTTGCATTGTGTGGACTGAAAACACTGTTCCACAGAAGAAAGACAATTATGTGGGTTTGAAATGACTCAAGAATTTTAATTTTTGGATGAACAACCCTTAAATAAAACAAAGGAAAGTTGTTATTACTCGTGATTTAACTCATTCTCACATGATAGCATCATGACAATGTCACATTTAACGCATACTTCTGTTATGGTTGCTTTAATTCTTCAATTGCTGTCTGCTCTGTGGGCTGAACTTCTAATACGGATGATTTTTGTTTTGACCAAACATATGCATTTTATGTAAGGCACTCATGGCTTACCTCATACAGAAATCTTTTTTGAGACAAAGTTTCCCTCTTAAAATCATTCTCCTCAAGTCATAACTAATCTTGTGGCATGCTGTGCAGCTGAGGAATGCGTTTACTCACACCGAGTGGGTCTGCCAAGGGCTTTATGAGACAGAACCCGAGGCAAAAACAACAAACAAACAAACAGAAAAACATGCATTAGGATGATCCCACTTTTAATAATAATAATAAAAACAAAGTATTCTTACATGTTGAGTTGCAAATTTATTTGATGCAGCCCATCCCCAGACCACTACTAAACCTAAACAGTAAGCTAGGCGGCCCCCAGACGGGTGACCCGGAGCTGCAGGGGAGCTCTCTTTCTAAAGAGCTGTTGTACGCACCAGTCCTAACCCCAGGGAGGGCTGGTGGAGAATCTTTACTTTGGCTCTGCCACTGCCCCAGTGGTCTGCGGTTCCCAAATTCTCAAGATAGAGCAGTTTCCTCACTCTCTGGTCATACTGGTTGTGGGTGGGCAGTGAGTGACGGTCTGCGTCCTCCTTCCCAGCCCATGTTGTTTTGCCACAAGCAGGGAGTGTGCGTTCAGGGACACAATGCTTCCTCACGCCTCTCTAGCCAATCCCTCAATGGACCCACGAAGCCAAGTAAGTGCACCACACTCACTGCCTATACTTTGGGATTCTTGACCTACAGTACGTGGGTTAGGCCCCAGTGCTCCTTGCTGCTTGCATGGAGCTTGGGAGCCTTGCTAGAGCTTTCCAGCTCGCCATTCTAGCTCTTTCGGATAGTCAGGCTCTTCTAAGTGATTCAGTTCGCCAGCTGTTCCCCCCAGTTCAGTCTTGTCCACCTGAATACATTCACGCATAAGATAGCGGTTCCACTGAAGGAATTTTAGAGGCTCCTGGGGCATATGGCATCCGCAGCCACGGTCCCGTCACTCGAATTGATGCATATGAGACCACTTCCGCAATGGCTACACAACCAAGTCGCGAGATGGGCATGGCGCCACGGCACGTTTCAGCTAACACCGAGCTGTCACCATGGTAAGACCTTGCTTTTCTACAGGCCAGAGTGCCCCTAGAACAAGTGTCCAGGCATGTTGTTCTAACTAACACAGTGTCATCCCAAGACGCTTTTGACCATACATCAACATCCACCGCTTTAGGGTACCCTTTAACGTCAGTTAAATGGAAGTAACGATTTTGTTGTCTGCGACTAACTGGATGGTAGCCTGACTTCGTCATACTCATATTCTATTGAGAATATGAATCTGAGAGCCGCTCCATTAAGCTTTGATTATGAGGCGTGTCGTAGCCTGAACCAGGAAAAAAAACAACAACTCTGCACTCAATTGGATAGTCGGTAGACCTACAACCAATCAGAGCAACGCAGTAAGTCAACTCCTTTGCATAGCGTAGTTTTTAACTACAGAACTTACTTATTTTAGAAGTTAATTAACGAGTGTTGCTTCTTTTACTTACTTCTCAATGAGTGCGACCAAAGCAGAAACCACAACAACCATATAGGCTTTTCATTACACATCTTCTTAGTGACCATCGGAGCCAGCTGATAAGTTACACTTTTCCCGAATCATGTGTGGAAGGACGGCAAAATATCTTTCCGATCGACAAATGCCTTGATTGCAGTTCTCTGTTTGTCTATTAAAATGAATGCGCTGTCGATTTATTTTACAACAGACGCGAACAGCGGAACGTTGATAACGTGATGATTACTTGCAGATCAATCTGTCCATCATCGTATAAAGCCCGCCCTGGCAATTTGATTGGCGCGAACATTGTTTGCCTGATCATAATTACTCCTCAATGGATTCGAGTTCCAGACCGAACTTCCCGTCCAAAAAATGTTGTGGGCGGAGTTCGGGCTGGCATAATGGATGGTGCTTTATTCGCAAATGTTTTATGCAATATTCCATTTTGCACAGTTAAATTCACTGTTCATTAAACTTTGAATGGAAACTAGCATGAAGGTGTGTGAAAGAGGAAAAGTGAGAGTGATTATGTGACCGCCCCTCCTCTCTCTCATTGCTGTTGGACACAGTGTAATGTTCTCAGATGGATTACAGACAGCTGTGTGAAGTCGGAAACCTGCAGCGATGAGTGTAATTATTTATCCACCTGTTTTACCCTTTTTTATCCATAATAATTCACCTATTAAAAAAAAGAGTTTAAGAAAAGCATCTGAAATCGCTGCAAATTCTTTATTTGTTTTATAAAACATGTTCAAACTTAATAGAAAAGTGCTCTTAATCTGATTGTCTTAGCAGCATTCCAAAAGTAATGCACAAGACATTTCTCTGATTTGGAACACATATAAGCAGGATGATACAAAAATACCTGTGAAAATTTGTTTGTGACCAGTTGGATGGCAGGGAAGAAAGACTTTAATTTAGGGCCAAATTTAAGTCAGAAACCTCTTGTTTATAGAACTGTTTTATAAAAGAGCTTCCAAGCTGTCTATTATATGCTGCCAACTAAGGTCTCAGTCAAAGTACCATCATATAAACTTACCGGAGTAACAGAACACTAACAAAGCACAAAGCCGCGCTTGAAAGAACACAAACACGCATGCACACAGTCACACACACAATATACATGTTGACAGAGGCTAATGAACGTCCTGCGATCTGCTGCCAAAAGCCGTGAGAACCACTTCTCGAGCTTGTGGTGTCCTGCTGGGTCCCTGGAGCGCAAATGAGCATCGTGACAAAATATTTCAGCACAGGAACACAAACGTAATAACAAAACTGGGAATAGAGCACCTACATCTCATACAGAGAGGGCACTTCTCCACCTCATCAGAAACAAACACAGATCCTCAGCTTGCCAATAGGCCCTGTAACCAAGGGAACGGACATTTATTGTGCCGGAAAAACGGTTATAGGAAACTAGACACCTGCAATCCACCCAATTAGGTTATAAGGGAATAGTACTGTTTCATTTCCTGACACTGAATGGACTTTTCAAATGACCAAGAATAGCCATGAGGGTTATTCATGCTCCGACTTATAATCAAAACCCAGAGAGATCTCTTTAAGCGCTTGCTTTGACAGAACTTTTGTCTCAGCAAGTTTAAGTTTTGTTTGTTTAGTTGGTAAGTCTTTAAGGATTTCACTGAACATTTTAGCTAAATGGACCTAACAGGCATAGATTATAGTAACTGTCTGTATTTACTTATACTTATTTACTTCTATTTATCTCAATTACTGGTTTTATTTTTTTTACTCTGGGGCAAAAACAGGTTTTCAAACGGCTAATTAAATTTTAATAGATGTTTGTGTGCACTTTGTTTTGATTCTGATATTAATCAAATTATGAAAAAAAGAAGCAGTAGTTACGAATTGTTGCTTTTTCAAGCGATTTTTTATAAATAAAAAAATAAAAAAATCATTATATTAACAAAAAAATGTTTGCCACCTGTCTGGTATGGGATAAAACACATCTAGCTATTAAAAGCCAAGCACCCGGGTAAATTTAAATCACTGTTCCTTAATCACTTTTTCCTGTTCCGCCCATTGGTGTCTCATGGGTATTATATCCTACGGTAGACAGCGGCAAGCTGCTACATACTCAAGTTGCCAAAGGTCTTCCACTTGCCTTGACCCCGGCTGACACCCGATCCCCCTAAAGCCATCTTTTATTCCTCCTTCAAGAAGAAACATTAGGATCATTCTTACACCCCTGCTGTTTGGTTGTGGTGACCTCTAAGCTTATGGGAATCCAAGGCCGACAGCAGAATAAACGGCAACAGTCGGTTTCTAACAATCAGCTCTCTCTCTTGCTCGCTCTTCCGGCATAATGTTTAAATGGAGAGATTGAGGGTTAAGCAAGTGGTGCTTGGGTTGCTGTCTCTCGTTCCGGCTCTTGTCCGAATTCAGTTCGGGATCACCGGTGCAGCCAATGGCGTGTTCTCAGGCTAGCACTGCATTCCTCACAGCATTTCATTCTTTCATACAGCATCTGTCCCTCAGCCTACAGGCAAAACTACAGCACAGAACCAACAGGAAAATATTTTGTAATCAGAATCATGCAATATCCAAGAAGTGATAAAATCTTCAAGGCATGATGACTATGAAAACACACACATCTTTCTACACAGACTTGCTTTAGCAAACAAGATGCTAATCTCCATTCTGTGTCTTGTAAGTGCAAAACCTACTTTAAAAGAATTGAAAACTACTTTGGAAGATGCACCCACACACACACACACACATCTGGTTTCCATGTTTTATGAGGACTTAGACATAAGGATTTTGATACTGTACAAACTGTATATTCTACACTAATCCTACCCCTAAACCTTAGCCTGGCAAACCAGACCTATCAAGATGTTAGGTCTGGGAACTCACAATTGGCATATCTCAATCCGGGGGCGGGATAAAAGGTTGTCTTTCAATATCCCTCTGCACGCCATAGGAGTAGCGCTAACCAACCAGAGCGATGGTGGCTGAGTGAGTCCCATGCGTTTTCCCCATGGTTTTCTCTCCAGCGGAGCAAGTTGATATATTCAACTTTTGCCGTATGCGGTCGTCAAAACTCTGAACACATCTTCCTTTTTTAGGAATGACTTAAGTGACATTCTCTTAACTCCAAGTCATCCGAGTCGCGGCCAAAGCCGAATAGAAAGACCGCTGTTCGCCAGCTTCGTCTTGTTTGTTTTTAAGTAGCAGGGAAATCACCTATGGAAATCACGGCGCAGAACCGTCACAACTC
This sequence comes from Hybognathus amarus, assembly GCA_030378365.1. Lineage (NCBI taxonomy): Eukaryota > Metazoa > Chordata > Actinopteri > Cypriniformes > Leuciscidae > Hybognathus > Hybognathus amarus. Next base: position 438,947 of record JAQIUQ010001547.1, read on the forward strand.
TGCCGTCATTGTGTTAAGCCCGCCCACCAACTCTATACACGATGTGATTGGCCAGACCAGTTTGGATTTTCCACTTCGAAAGTCAACGGAGAGTTGCTAGACCACACTTTGCAGCAAAATAATTTTTGCTGCCGCTCAGGGTGCGTCTTAGATTTCTAGGATAACTAAACCTAGCAATCACAGAAAAAAAAATGTGCATTCTAGATCATTCTAAAATCATTTTGTATGATTTATAAGCTGTTTTCCTCATGGAACCCAGAAAATGTCCCCACAAGGACAAGGATTTTGGATATTGCCATCTTTGTGGGGACATTTTGTCCCAATAAAGTAGGGTTTACCAAGACACACACACACACACACCAATCAAAAATGTTTTAAAGTCCTCTTGATAAGTGATACTTTTAGTAGAAAACAAGTATGCTTCTCATATTTTATTGCTCAAAAACTATTGTATTCATTAGGTTTTTGGGTTACACTTTAGACATTCTACTAACTATAAGTAACTTTGCAGCTACATGTCAACTAACTGTACAATAATACAATATAATTATTGTAATTGTTATATAACTAATTAATATCATTATTTTTGCAAGTAGTAGTAAGGGGGCATGTGAACATATTTCATGTAAAATAAAACATTATAACATTATGTTACACTATTTTTTTATAAAAAGTTACTGAGTGCCATTTGGGTTAATTCAATAAAGTGACGTTAAACTTAAACTGTAATTCTTTTTAAAGTGTGGAAATGAGCTTGGGTGTTAAGACACTGATTGACAGTGTTGCGTCAAACAGGTATTGATGATATTTCTCTCTTGTAATTGATGAACATGGTGTGAGCCCAGCCCTTGCCTAAAGCCACACTCAGGAATGTGCTATAAAAGGGAAGTTCTACTCCTTGGAAGAGTACAGCCCTCCATTGCATCATAGAAACGACCTGTCATGAGCACCTACACTCCAGAGCAGAATGCCATAGATCTGAAAGTTGTGTTTTGATAAGGGTGTGTGATCTTAACCTACAAAACAACAGAGAGGAGTGAACAAAAACACTGCAGTGTTAAATGCTTGAGACGCCCAAAAGTAGCTCTACCTGCACTATATACAAAACCTTTAAAAAAGCATTAACAACTTATAGTGTCTAAAAAGAGAGATTGAAGTTTTGTTTATACAGTCACCACACCTTCAATGAAGACGACAATGACTTCTGTATAACAAGCCCAGACATATTTTTATTGCTACTCAGGTCTTCCATGACCTCACCCCATATCAAGATTCAGCCTGTACCTTCATTCAGGCTGAAGTAGCAGATGAATCCCAGGAAATCTTTCGGCAAAAGAGGAAGTTTGGATTGCAGAAGCTCATTTCATCCAGGGCCCTGACAGCAACAAGAGGCGATGTCATCATGGGTCCAGGCCAGAGTGTTTCATTGTTTCTGTTCATGGCACAACAAAAGAGGTAAATAAACATCAGCAGACTTGACTCCCTTCGGCTGTCAGTCCAATTACCCATAAACCCATACCTCTCAAAAAGTCTATTTACCCATGAGTCATGACCTCAACGGCTCACGCCTGAGGAGGGTTTTTTGTTTTTGTGGGAGGGGGAAAGTCTCTGGGAATCTGTTTGTGTGTGTTTGTATTTAAACTGCTCTCACACTCTTCAGAGATTTTTGCTGAGTCAACAGTTATCTCTCCTGTTCAATGACTGAGTATCTCATCCAGCAGATAAAGATCCGCCCTGTGTCCAAACCCACTAAATTATGCAATTCACACATTTACTGAGCCACTGAAATTTAAAGATCCACGAGGACGGACATTCTGTAGAGCATCAGCCTGTATACTGCAAATATATGTGTGTGTGTCCTGTTGTCCAGTAATACATCTAAACATTCTTACAATAAATACATAAAAGAAGAGAAAAAAATATTGCCTGACAACCACCAGTGTATACCTGAATATAAGTGTATATATTGTTATATATTTTTTCCCCACTTGTTTTTCATCTAAAAGGGAATTTTACTGAAAATTAAGAAATAAATCCATTGTAAAGAAAAGTATCAATACTAAACAGGACAGATTCACAATGCTTGTTTTTAAAATCCAAAGAAAAACTCCAAAAGATCACTACATCCACATGATGTTACGGATATAAATATCTTAGCTCTAAATTCAAATTTAAGATAATCCTCTTAAAAATATAATAGCTTGTTGCTTATGATTTTTTTTTTAAACAGACACACATGCACGCACACACAACGTTTCTGGCTCAGGTACTGGCAGAACCAGATTTCTTTTTAAATTACAACCTGTAGCAATACACATCTTGCTAGGTAGTTAACTTGCTAGTAAGTAGTTAGGTAATAAATAAGACGGCGATTTCTTGAAAATAGCATTGTGTTTCAAAATGTAGCAATTTCGATGGATGGCTGTGACACAGTCTCATCCCAAGACGTCATATAACTGACCTCTTGGGACGTCTTTTGACCATACGTCAATATCCGCCTTTTTAGGGTACCCTTAAACGTCAGTTATATGACGCTCATGGGACGTCATAAAACTGACGTTTTACCTTTAACGTCAGTTTGGTGACGGGGTAGGTTTAAGGGTAGGTTTAGGTCTGGGGTAGAGTTAGGATCTGATAACGTCATCTAACCGACGTTTAAGGTAACACAGTCTCATCCCAAGACGTCATATAACTGACGTCTTGGGACGTCTTTTGACCATACGTCAATATCCGCCTTTTAGGGTACCCTTAAACGTCGGTTATATGACGATCCTGGGACGTCATACAACTGACGCTTTACCTTTAACGTCAGTTAGGTGACTGGGTAGGTTTAGGTCCGGTAGAGTTAGGATCTGATAACGCCATCTAACCAACGTTTAAGGGTACCATAAAAAGGCGGATATTGACGTATGGTCAAAAGCCGTCCCAAGACGTCAGTTATATGACGTCTTGGGATGAGACTGCGCTGTTTAAGGGTACCCTAAAAAGGTGGATATTGACGAATGGTCAAAAGACGTCCCAAGACGGATGTCAACCAATCAAGCTTCAAGAAAAGGCATTCAACCGAAACTGCATTGCTGTTGGTCACTGAAGCTGCTTCCAAATCATCAGTTCTCATCCTCCTGGATCTGTCTGCCACATTGGACACTCTGAATCATCAGATCCTTCTGTCCACACTCTCATCACAGGGCATCACAGGTACTCCTCTCCACTAGTTTGAGTCCTATCTCACAGGTAAATCCTTCAGGGTGAGGTACCCAAAGCACATCAACTGACCACAGGGGTTCACCAGGGTTCAGTTCTTGGACCGCTCCTCTTCTCTATTTACACCACATCACTGGGACCCATCATACAAGCACATGGTTTCTCTTACCATTACTATGCTGATGACACCCAGCTCTACTCCTCATTTCAACCAGATGATCCCACAGTAGCTGTGCGGGTCTCAAGCTGTCTGGCGGACATCTCGGCATGGATGAAGGAACATCACCTGCAGCTCAACCTGGCTAAGACTGAGCTTCTCGTCCTCCTGCCAATCCGTCTCTACAGCACGACTTCACTATCCAGCTAGATTCTTCCTCAATCAAGGTCGGTCAGAAATCTTGTTTAGCTTCTTTCAACTTTCGGATTGACGCTCAAAACGCGACGCCAATGGATATGACGCTCATTGCAGCGGAGAAAAGCAAGCTTCCATTGAAAATGATTAACTTCCGGCCGCTTTGGTGGCTCAAGTCGCTGGCAGTGTGAACGTACAATTAGGTGTGAGACAACAAGATCGCTAGTTTCAGCACAATGTTACAGCAGACAGTGACGTTTGTAAGTGCGTGTGTTCCCGTGCATTAGCCGTGATATAATGACGGAAGGTGTTCAGTTCACATCGTCACAGTCATCATTATTGGGAGGCTAATCCTATCATATGATCATTGTTCATCACTACCGTGAGATTGCTTAATCTTCCTGAGAGCCTGAAGAGAGAAAAGGATAGAGAAGGGTGGATTTAAATTGTTCTGATCTGATGACCCATGACATCAATCTGGGTCATACCTTCCAACCAGGACCACACAGACGAACAGGCCTTCCATCAAATCACATCAAACAGACTCAATCACTTTCTGCAATGCTTTGAAGACAGCCAGAGACGTGCAAGACAGATCTTTGTATTTATATCTAACCTTAGTCACTCACTCAAGCCATATGACCAAAGCATGAGAGGAAAGTTGCATGCAAACCAAACCAAGAAGTCATCAAAAACCTCTCAAAACCATCAAAGATTACGAAACAATGGCTCGGATGATTGTCGCCTATACAGTCCACCGATACGGCTCACCTGCAATTATTCCAGAGCAAGCCGCACTCTCTCGCTTTCTGCCCGGGTAAGATGATGCTCTGTGGGTGGTGGTCTCCAAAGGCCTGTCAGGACAATGGATCAAATGCCAGCGCAGTTCCTTTGAACTATTGTGTCTGTGTCTCTCAAAGGCATTATCTGACTCAGGACTACCTGGCCTGTCAGTGAAAGAAGCAGGCACTGCTCAATGTAGCAAAAAATCCGCTTGTCTGGTATGTGACATGGGAAATACTTTCCTTTATTCTGCTGCTTTGGGTTCTCTCAGCGAAATCTTTCAGGTCTCTGAAAGGTGAACAAATGTGGATAAGATCATGATTGAGTTCTTATCAAACTGCATTGGTTGCGAGAAAGTGAAAAAACAACAACATTTTGGTAATTTACACATAATAAAATCAAGAAAGTTCATTATAGAAGTGAGGGATAAATTAAGCTAAGACCTGAGAATCCACATCTCTGTACACGTTTAGTATAGACAAGACAAGATTAGAAGATCTGATTAGTTTCACGGTTTTAGGAACAAAACCACCAGCACCACCCTACAGCTTGTTGAGAGTTGTCCAAATACAACAACAAGACGGAATTGTTAAAACACTGTAGGGGCAGATTTTTCTTTTACGACATTGACATATTTACTGAATGATTTTAATGTTTAATCAGTAGAAACCTGGTGTAACAATCAAATAATTATTAATTGACAGAAATCTAGAAAGTATTTTGAAGAAATTAAATAAAGATTAAAAAGAAATAGTTCGTTTTTTGTCAACAACAGTGAAGTGAGGCTAAATGTGCATTGTGGCTATAACTATTTAATATACAATACTGTTCCAAAGTAATAAAATATTACCTTTTTATTTATTTATTTTTATTTAGCAGGGATGCATTAAATAAATAAAAAAAAATGTCAGTAAAGACTTTAACATAACTCCAAAAATTTTTTTTAATAAATGCTGTTCTTTTGAATGGTCTATTCAAAGATTTAGTAACTAAGTACCAAGTAACTCTGAATCTACCCCTAAACCTAAACCTATATAGTTACCTTATTAACCAGTACTTTCTTAGGTAAGTACACTATGCACGTACTGTAAAATAAAGTGCAACCCAACAATTTATTACGATTTTCCACAAAGACCTTAAGCTGCACAACTGTTTTCAGCAGTGATAATAAATTAGCAGTAGCATATTAGAAGTATTCCTGAAGGATTGCACTGTCGTAATGATGCTGAAATTTTAAAACATGTGTAAATTACATTTTATGAAGGAAGGAGGCAGAAAAAAAAGCAATTTAAATTGTATCATTTCACAATATTTCAGTTTTTGCTGTATTTTTGTTTAAATAAATGCAGCCTTGGTGAGCAAATAAAAAGACTTTTAAAAAGGACTGTTTATGAAAACAAGTACACTTTACCCTGTTTGTGTTCAATGTTGATAAGCATTTAAATATCAGATTTTTGAATAATTTAATTTTTATTTAATTTACAACGTTCATGTCAACTAAAATGTTATTTTTTGTTGGCTAAAATTAGATGCCATTTTAGTCGGAGTAAAAGTGACTAAAATTGAATGAATATGACATGTTATGCTGCAGTAATACCATTTCATGGTCCGCAGAAGCCCACCAAGATTTTCTGCTGCCGTCGTCATCTACCTTTTTGCCTCTTTTATTGGAAAAATAGCCATTGGTATTAGATGAGAAAATGTGAAAGCAACAGATACTGACAACACATGTATGAAAACAGACTTAGACAGAAAGAGATCTCAGGATTCACAAAACCTGTGACTGTTATTCAGATGAAGAGTGACAGGCATGCTTTAAGGGCAGCTAAATGAGAGATGCTGGCACAAGTAAGCAGTAAAAGCTTTGTGTAAAAGGTAAAGGTTAAAGAAAAACAAAAAAAAATGCCTTCAAAAAATTCAACTCACATTGGAAGTCCCTTAAACTGTGGTCAGAAATCCATTTAGGAACACCACTCACCGCATACAATCCACTTTGTTTTGGCTATACAGTAGATACTGTGAACGGGGTGGGTGTTATATCTGTGTGTTACACTGCAGGATTACAGCATTAAGAGTGTGCAGATGTGGGAACATCCACAGATGGGCCATCATCCCACTGACGACTTGGCCCACTGACCCACTGATGGGCACCAATCAGCTTCCACTGATAAAGTAAAGAAGATTAAATAATACTGTACATTATGAAATGTGGAGGTGGTTCCCAAACATTCAGCTCTTCAAGGCCTTTAGACAGTGAAGATTTTAATGCAAGTGCAAAAGAACGGTGTGGTGAGAGTGTTTAAAGCAGATACTGCAAAGGCAGGAGCACAGTCTGAGACAGGCCGAAGCCTCTTTGAGCTAAAGCTGATTAAAGAGGGACAGATGGACCCATATCAGACTGTGCTCACATCACTGCACATATGCATCTGTACACATGTGGCGGATTCATAATAAAGTAGGTCAACACACATGAGCATCACTATATCTATCAATCCATCCATCATCCAAAAATCATACTAACAGGTTTAATTCCAGCCTTGAAACATAATGGGAAATTAGTAACTCCATTAACCACTGAATGGCAGGCCGATGACCTTTGCCCTTCCTTCTGTGGGTTTGCTAGAGGAATCGCTCTAGGCAAGTCTGCATGATTGTTAGCCAGCCGATCTGGAAGCTGCCGTAAATCCATGGAGGAAATGAATTGCTCAGTCAACACTTACAGAGTAATACGATTGAATGCATTAAAGAATAATCCCATTAACCAATATATAAACATTTAGGCCTGCTCTAAATTAAAATGCTTAGATATGACAGTTCAGTCATTCAAATGTGGTCTAGGAAGGTAACTGCAAGACTTCTAATATCTTCTCTACATACAGATACAGATTCTTTCTTTCTCTCTCTCAATCCTTATACCCAGTATAACCCCTCATTTAATTGGAGATACTAACTCAAAGGGAAGTTTTACCCAACTGAATATTAAGTGCTCCCTATTTATGCTTCCTTGTTTCATTGTCTACAATATGTAGTTTCATTGACAGGAAAGGCTTCAGAATGTAATGTCATCCTGTTGTCGATGGAGGTTTTGTGATCAGACACTGACTCAGCGACTGCACTACTGATTGACTTAACAGATGGATCAAATCTATGAATCATCAGAGCTTTAAAAATGTGCAAGGGTGCAGCAAAACTGCCAAAACTTGCACTGCATTCACTATGGAATATAGTAAATAATAAAAAAAATATTTTTCTTAATCAGTTCATTTTCTTTGTCTAAGAGTTTGAGAAGCAAAACTGCCTCTTGCCCCACTGGCATTGTTTTAAGAACATTTAACATATTTGTAAAGGACAAATCAAACAGGGCCATTTTAAATTGCATTAAGAAGTAATTTTCTCAGCGCATTTACTTGCACACAACATACTATTAAGCATCTTTAATCTGTGGTTTTACCAGCATGGCCTCCATAATTTTTCCTCTTTACCTCAATAGATGATTTAGTTGTTTTCATTTGTGCATTAGCTCCAGATAAATTACTCCCAGCGGAAAATGAGGCACATGTTGGAATCACGGTGATTAGCATGATATTTCCTAGGGTGTTTGCATTGCAGATAGAAATCTTCGAAGGAAATGTCTGAGAAGCTATGATGACAGAAACTTTATTATAAGGAATTCAAACTGGTTAATCACGGGGAAGCTAGCAAATGCTGCAGTCCCAAGCTTTAACTATTTATTTAGAGTATAGTGCTGGATGCTTAACAACAGTTTCTTTATGCCATGCTGTTTCATTGGACGTGCAAGCCACGTTGTAAAATTAAACGGTAACATTGTTTGTCTTTGTAAATGGTAACAGCAGCATTGTTTTTGTTGAATGTAAAAATTTTAAGTCAAAATATTAATTTATTTATGTATTGCGTCTATACAGGAAGTACAAGGCTACGTACACATACTTTAATTGTGTATATAAAAAAGCCATTGCTTTTGCAGCGGTGTTGTTCATATGCATTTGCCAGATCTACTGTGTGTTGCATTACAAGCAATTATGGCTACTTTAGGGATGCAGTAAAACGCACTGATGTAGACATTTAACAAGCTCAGACAAAACTTTTCTAAGAATTAAATAATAAAAAATAAAAATAAAAACATTTAGGGTGACATCATCTGCTCCTATTATTGGATGTATATCAGCTCCACGGCACTGACTGGACGGTTTTCCTATCTGACGTCCTGGGCTGTTCTGGAGCGCTCTGGTGTTGGACTTGCCTCATGAGATTTATTCAACTTTTTTTTTACTCCTGTTTGGAAATAAACCAAGCTCTATTTTTGTAAAATGGATGTCTAGTCTACTTGCCTGTCAAACCAACAGCTATTCTGTATGGTTTCCAGTAGGTTTGTCTCATGCATTTGACCGGGATTTTAAGGACTCTTATGGAACCAGACCATGTGCAAAACTCCTCACAATGTCTTTAAAGTTATTTATAGTATTTTATAGTGATCCAACTATGCTGAATAAAAAGGTCTTTTAAGGAATAACATTCACTAAAGCCTTTTAAGTGAATCACTTTCCTTCTAAACATCAAGTTTAATGCAGTGCTATACAAGATGATAAAATATTTGACTTGTTTTGTTTTTAACGATGTATCAGAACATTAGTTTCAAAGCTGTCATTAACACCAGTAATCAGATATGTTATAACTCCAAGCAAAACAAGGTAGCTTCAGTAAATATCCAGATAAGAATTAATTGGCAGATCTTGAAATCATTGCTTCTAAAAAAACGACATTCTTTTTTTGAGACTTCCAACAATGCCAAATTCTTCCACCCCCAACTGTCGTCTAAAAGCCCAGATTCCCTTCAAATCAAAGTATAACAGTGAAGTCTTGACTTAATTCTAACTGAAAACAGCTCATTTATTTTTTTATAATAGCCTTCAGTTAGATCATTTATTATCAATAATGCATTTAATTAAATAAAAAAGTTTATATTGTTTGGGAGCCAAAAATAATAAGCCTGGCCATCTCTGGAGGTTTATTGTTTAATCAAGGTTGTTTGCATATGACTAAGGGCCAGTTTTCTTTCACTGACCAAAGGAGACAATTACAGGAAATCAACTTACTTAGCAATTATCGAAGTGACTAACAGTGCAAATAAGAGTGTGTCTTGATTGGATCAGTTCAAAGCTAAGGGGTGTGCACTTATGGAAGAATTGAGAGATTGCCCAGGAGCCCATTTTTAACAATTCGCTCAACCTTTTTTCTCCTGCCAATGCATTGTCCGCCCCAAAATGTCTCATTCTTTTCTAGCAGCAAAGTTTAAGGGATAAAACAACTGACTTAAATGGCTATGCAACATATATTTCCATTTGACTCCGTCTTAAGAAATAGTTGTTTGGTCTAGTGCTGATTGAAGGTGCTCACTTGTAGAGTTTCTATAAGATGATTTTGAAATAAATTTGAAGAAGTTTAGGATATGACTCAGAGCTGTTTGTATGGAGAGACGCCTGATATGAAAGAGATGGATGACTGATTTGAGATCTAACGTGCACAGTTGGCGTAGAGATGGATGACAAACCATGTGGTGGTTTTGGCCTGCTATGGGAGATGTGTGGGTGAACAACAGACAAAAGTCTGTACAGCTGTTTTGAGTGACCCAGTTAGTGAGTGACAGGCTGGAGAGTTTATTGTCTATTATGTGTATCTGTGATGTGACTGAAAAGCATGCGTTTACCAAAAAAGGCTTGTGTTGAGTAAGTTGGTGGCCCACGAGGAGGAAACTCCGTTGCACCACATCTCCCCAGTCTCTCACACTTTAAGCCAAAATATATATATACAGAAAAATGAAAAAAGTATGGGCCATTTTCTGCCAGGAAATGATCCATTACAAATATGCCAGCATGGCAGATTTTGGATGTCTGTGATATCTAACACTTGAACTTGATTTAACTCATCAGGGCATTTCCCAAAAGTAATGTAAGCCAATAAGTAAATTGTAGAACCATTGCCATGAATGGTCTCTACGATCAACTTAGCTCACCCTTTTCTACCCCATTTCTGATGTGTTTCTGTGAGCAAGTCATTTCAATGCGGCCTCTTTAAATAAAAAGGCGTAACTGTCTTACCCCGCCCACTTTCCAGGTCGCTGAGTTCACGGTCAGCTCAACTCAGGTTCAACTCTCCGTTCGGCCATTATTGTAGTTTGATAAGAGATACGATTACTATAGCTTCAAAGAACATTTTTATTCACACGTTAACAAAATGTCAACAACGGAAGACTTGTCCACCAAGCCTTATATATTCGAGCCAGAGCGAGCGATTTGAAAAAGATGACGACGACGAACCTGCAGAACAACATATGGAGGCAGGTATGTAAGTTAACTATGTTGTGTTATTAGTGAAAGTCGACTATTTCTCTTGTTAAAACAAGCACACTGACAAGATAAATGACTACGGTCTGATCTTACCACTAAAAATCTGTATTAATAATAAAATGATAACTTACGTTTAAAAGCATCAGGAAACACAGCAGCTAAATGATAGAAGGAATTTACCGATCGGCAAACCCTTCTGTATACTGGCCGAGGTTGTTGAAGTGGGGATCCTTGAAGTGCTTCAGGTCACTACATCCAACAACCGAACATTTTGACTAGCGTCCTCATAACTTCTGCATGATTGAGCTTGGACTACAAAATCGGAGCGAGAAATAATAATGGCGGATTGCTCGTAGTGTTGGACCGGTAGTCGATGTCCTTATTTGTCAGTTCCGCTGCAAATACGGTGACGCACTTGCTCAAAAAACGTCATAGACAACAGAAAAATCTGAACAGGTTGAAAAATATGACCAAAACAGAATATAAAGATATAAACGAAGCACCTGAAGAGAATAATTTAATCTTTTCTGTACTTATAAACCCTCCAAATCTACAACAAAATGCATTTAAGGGCTAAAAAGTGGATTGTGCATGATATGTCCCCTTTAAGAAACACAGTTCGACTACTTGTGATGCAACTACACAGAGTATTTAGCAGGACATGCAGAGGTCCATATGCATGCCATGGACAGCATTATTCTTCTCACTCACTGTCTGTGCATGCTTGCTTTTGCAACGACAATGACCTGTCTTCCTCCGTACTGGCTATTAGAGAAATACACACACACAGTTTCCCTCTCTCCACTATTTCTCTCCTCTGTTTCTCCCCACTTCCCACTCTGGGAACAGAGGCGTGCTTCAGGCCGGGTCTGGGAGAAGAACAGACAGGGATAGGCCTTTGAAAGAACAGTATTGTGAGGTCACATTCTTCCCAAATGCGAGCGGGAGCCAAGTCAGTAGCTGTCGGAATTACCCAATGAATCATACCCATTGTGATGCCTCCTCCAAGATGAGAACATGGAAAGGAATTAGGTACGGCTAGTCTTATCAGTCCTCCGACATGGACACAGGGTAGCCAAGTGTCCGCAGCGTCAGGGCGACGTTCCCGCGACCGTCAACGAGAAGAATTCTTCCGCTACCATGTGTTGTTACTTAAGGGTGTGCTGCAGCCAAGCAGAGTGTGCTTTTCCATACACGCCCGTCTTCCTGTCTGTGCACTTCCTCCCATAGCCGTTACCCAGAGATCTTTGTGGTGGGTCCTGGAGTTCAGGCAATATTAGGTTGCACCTCTTAAAACATGTCAGCTTTGTGGTGAAAATTAAAGAATGGAAAAATGATGAAACGTAATGTTTTATTGATCCTTTTCTTCAAGTTTCTACTGTTAAACAGAGAGAGAGGGAGAGAGAGAGATGGCTAGAAGGGGAATGGAAAGACGGTTTCGGAGGAGGCGTGCGAGTGGGGCCATCGCCACTCGCGAAGGGTGGTTTTCGACAACTTGGATTTATTAACCATGGAGAATTTGCATGGAAATTGTGTTACCTCCAGTGTCTGACTCACTGTTTGGTCTCTGCAGCGGCACTTTCGATTTAAAGGAGCGAATGCTGAGCTGCAAGTTTTCCGGGTTTTACAGTCAGACCTTTGTTTTTGCTCCTCTCCTGTTTTCACTTTCGCAAGTTTGTGTCTTTGATGAGGAAAAATTATTTTTTACGAAGACCTCCAGTGGAAACATCAAAACACATGTTGAATATTAGATACACAGATACCTTGTTAGGAGGCCCCTGACTGCAGAGCGAAGCCGTTTCCCCTTTGAGCCGCTGTATCTTTACGGCAGGCCTGGAGAGAGGGAGATGCAAGCGAGATATGACAAATGAACTGTGTTCTGCAAGTTAAAAGAGAAATGTGTTTGTCATTTTAGTTACGGAGGATGAAAGAGACAGAAATCAACAATGAGACAGTGTAATCTAAACCATTTTACAATGGAAAGAGACATGGTCTCTCCCAGGATATGGGAGGGTAGGGCAAGGTTAAGGAATAATCAACTGGACCTTTCAGATTTTTAGACATATGAGCTGTGTGTCCACAAAGAGCTCCGTCCTCAAGGAATCTGATGATGGATGTGCACAGTGCCAAAAAAGAGAGAGAAAAAACATTTTGAATGAAGAAATAGCGCTTTGAACAGGAAAACACACTGGCAGGAAATCTCATGTCAGCATTCTCCATGCACAGACCCACAAAAAACATATGAGAAGAGGGAAAAGACAGGGTGGAAGGAAAAAAAATTAGGGATTCTCTGAACTCACAGACACGCATCAAAACAACAAGTCTCGTGTGAGAGGGCTGTTGGTGAAATCACTTATATGTGCGTCCACAGTCTGCACACACTCTGGGCTGCTGTCTGTCAGTGGTCAGGGGAAAGAGGTGGTGCATATGTGCGAGTCATTGGTGGATCTCGTGAACCATACTTCATGTGGGCCTCTCTCTCACTTGGAGGAAACGTACTGGGTACATTACAGTATGTAGACTGTAGAGCTTATGAGGTGAACACAGGCAGAGACACACGAGAACCAGAATAGCTATGCTATGATTATTATTAGATACTAAACTGTGAAGGCAAAAAAGATGAAAACGTATTTTAAAATAAATAATAAAAATATAATAACATTATATATATTATGAATAGAAAATTCAAATGAAGAGCATTTATCTGAAATAGGAAGCTTTATACACTACTGTTCAAAAGTTGGTGGACAGTAAATTTTTTTTTAAGAAATTAAAACATTTATTCAGCAAGGATGCATTAAATTGACCAAAAGTGACAGAAAAGACATTTACAATGTTACAAAAGCTGTCTATCTATTTTGAACTTTCTATTCATCAACAAATCCTGCGCTTTGTTGACAAAATAAATTGTTGTCAACATTGATTATAATAATCAATGATTCTTGAGTAGCAAATCAGCATATAAGAATAGATTTCTGAAGGATTATATGACACTGAAGACAGGAGAAATGGTGCTGAAAATTAGGCTTTGCATCACAGGAATAAATTGCATTTTAAAATATATTCAAATAAAAAAACATTGTATATATATATATATATATACACACACTTTCTCCATTGAAAAAAAAAACTTAGATCCTTGAACAAACGGTAGTGTTTGCAGTATCTATATGTATATATAGTCAGAATACACAGCTAATTTAGAATGACTGTCAATGGAAAAAGTTTCAGGCTAACAAATTTCCTCTTGCTTTTATGTATTTAAAGGTTTCGGTTTTGGATCAGCATTAGAAGTACCACATTAAATACATCTTACACTTGCAGTGACATGCTGTGCACAAATGGCTGATAGGTTAGTGAAACTAACTAGACCAAAACTAAAACATTATACTCATTTAAAAATAGTAGTACAATTAAAAAAAAGTTTCAGTTTGTAAAACTGCAATAACCTTGTTAAAAAAAAAGAGAGAGAGACAGAAAAAGCAGATGAAATCAAAAAAGGAGTAGCGGGTGAGTGCGCAACAAAGCAGCTAGCCCCCCCAAGTTGATTTTCTCTCTGGTGAGTAAGCTTTCAGTCCATTAGGCCAAATAACAACCAGGTGCTGTCACTGCGGCTTTTCATGTAAGGAAGGTCTGCTTTGTTTCACGAAGAGATGCAGGAGGTCGGGAAGCGGTCCAGCCAGAGCCATAAAGAGGCATTTAAACTGCTCTCCTTTCGTCCCGTCACCTGAGTCACTTCTCCAACTGTCCAAAAGGGCAGCATACTTTTCACTTCACATTCTGACATCAATGTGCGTTACAGTACCTCATTCGTTTGTAACTGTGGGTGTCATCTCCCCTGAGTGAGACCTCCCTCCATTAACCGTTCACGCTGCTTCCCACAACAGAGCGCAAGGCCCCCGGGCCAGCACCAAACAAGCTATTTTCCCTCCTCTCCATCTGTCTCCCCTGAACTTTTAATGAGAAACAAGAAAAAGAGTAGGCAATGGAGGGAGAGGAATGTTTGACAGAAGTACAGAGGAATTTGACAAAACAACCACAGACAATAAATGTCAATGACAATAAGAATGGGAACAAAGACCATTCCGACCGAGTTCAAACGGTAGACTCTCTCGCAAATTGAGGGCCACCTGGACCACCTCGACAAATCAAGAATCTGACTAATGCAGGGAGACTATAGGAAGATGTTGTTTAAGAGTTTACCCAAACGTTTCTTCAAAGAATCTATGACTTAAGCTTTGGAGAATCGAGGCTTCGACCAAAAACCACAGCAGAAAGGAGTGCAGAAAATATATTTTTTCTAAGTATCCATCCATAATTCAAAAAGAAATGACAGGGAAGTCAATGCCTGGCTTGGGCGTGCCACGTACAGTAGAGCCTCTGCTGATACTGCTCATTCCCATTCATACAATCCGTCCTTCAATGGGAATACATGTCAGAACAAGGAAAAAAGCATTTATCTATTCCTTCTGGATCTAGTTTGTCAGCCTAGTCTGCATCTCGGCATCTTAACATTAAAACCCCATTCTGGGATCTTTTTGTAACTCCGTGTTTGTTTGTCCCTGGAAAAACAAACCAAGTGGAGAAGCTCATGTGTGACATGCGGTATCAGTTCACACTGTACATTCACTCGACACAAATCGACGGTCAAAAGAAGATGGTATTAGTGTCAACCCAACCAGAAAATCCCCTGGTTTATCTCCCCCAGCCCTCACCCAACTGATCTGAGAACAGTCATTATCTGACACTAGATGAAACAACTGAGTCATGAAACAACACTTCTCAGATAAAGGGACATTTTGGGGGCACTGTGCACTGTATGACTCCTCGGATCAGTTGAAATATGCTCTTTAAGCTCAGTAACGACGGACGGCTTTGTTCATACCTCTAGGCTCGGAACCAGGCTGGGGTGCAGCGAGTCTTAATGTTTTTTCTTGCTCAATGGTTCAACCCATATTTAAAGAGCCATGTTTACCAATTTGTACTGAACAGAAAATCCAATGAGAAGTACAAACAGAATGGAAATGTTTTTGTAGGAGGACTTATATTGTCACATGCATGGCAAATATAGTGTCTCTTTCAATCAATCACCGTATAAGTAGTTGTTATTTTATATTTAGAAAGGCAATGAGATGGAAAATGCTTTAGAGGCATTAGACAAGGTCCGAAAACTGGCAAATGATAATTTACTTGCCCTCACATCACAATGTTGTGCAAACATAAAAGAATTGAAAATGCTTCACAATGTTCTATATGTATTAATTAATGCCATAGCTTACACAAATTAACAATGAAAGTAGTTTTTTTTTTCACAAAAGTTTTTAAAAGATATGAAGAGTTCAGATGCAAAAGCCTCTAAGTGCCATTTGAAATTTTCTTCTAAAATTTCTTCTTCATTTTTATCAAGCTTGTATATTTAAGTTCAGTAATTTCACTTAAATGGCAATGAAGATTACCTATTAATTGTCATTTAAGTGAAATTACTGAACTTATACAAGCTTGATAAAAATGGTCATTTTAGAAGAAAATTTCAAATGGCATTTAGAGGCTTTTGCATCTGAACTCTTCATATGCTTATTCAGAAAGGGTGCATTAAAGGGTGCATTAAATTGCATTTAAAAGCCAGAGGAAAGACAAATTGTTACAAAAATTAATGGTGACACTTTATAATAACTGCACGCTATTAATCATTTGTTAAGCATGAGTAAACAGTTAAATCATCATTTATAAAGCATTAATAGTCATTAATAAGCAGTGTATAAATACAGCTATAAATGTTTTTTTCTTGATTTATAAGCATATCTATAATGCGTTTAATAATTGTATTTTCATACTTTGCATTTAAAGCATTTATTAACACATTCAGTAACCATCACTATATGTCTGAATAATAAGATGAATGAATAATAAGATGTATGAATGTACATTTAGATAGTTTATTAATCATTTACTTACACGTTCTGAGTAATCTTATGACCCACTGAAAACTCTTAAATAACTGGCTTATAAAAAATGGCTTATAATAAATTGATCATTAATAAAGGATGAAAATACAAATTAATAAAGAATATTAATATAGAATACAATTTATAGATAGCCTATGCTTTTAAATCAAGAAGAAAGCATTTATAGCTGTATTTATAAACTGCTTATTAATGTCAATTAATGCTTTATGAATGATGAATTAACTGTTTACTCGTGCTTAACTAATGATTATTAGCATGTAGTTATTATAAAGTGTCACCCAGCATTTATATAAATTAGAAATATACTGTATTTTTTACTGTAAATTTTACTGTATTTCTGATCAAATAAATGTATCATTGGATAGCAAAAAAAGACAAAAAAAAAAGAAAGAAAAAAGAAAAGAATATATCTTACAGACCCAAACTTTGGGATGGTAATGTATACTAATAGATTAGCAACCCTTTATGATATAGTATTTTCAATATTTTGAGCTGTATAAGTTAACAGTTATCGAACATGAATTAACAAAAGTTTATTTTATAGTTTAGAATTGACAGATTGATAATTACTGTAAAAAGTGGCAAACATCGTTGGGTCATCATACCAAATGCATCAACTAATGTTGATGCACGAATTGAACCTTTTTGTAAAAGTGTGACCAGAGTTCAGTTTGTAGTTCTCATGTCAACAAGGCACCGAACAAGCCATGATCTACTCAGAAAATCTTATTCTCATGCTTTACATCGACCTAACTTTACAATGTGTTTGCTTTGCGTTATGTTTATTGGGCCCAGCAGGAGGCTCTAACCTAAAAGCGCAAAGATTAATGACTGTGGTATGGAGTGGTGTTACTGAGCGGCCACGGAGCAAACAGCAGACCAGTGGTGTGGGATTCCCCCTCATTCAACACCAGATGGTGCGGCCCAGGACATGGTTTCACTTAACTGACCTCACATATTCTTATACCTATATCAAATTTACTCTTGAAGACTGTACATAGCTAGTTATATTAATTACTGTAATCCATATGAGTATTCCTACAGTCCATATGAGTTCCATATAATCCATATGAGTTCATTTCGTACAGTCAAAATTTTAATAGATATTTGGTACAAAACTGATCTGTGCAAGGCATGGCTTGATTGGACTGACTAAATTTAGAAATGAAAACCAGTAGCCTAAGTGATAAAAATGAGGAAAACTTGTACTTTTAACTTGTTGCACCCTTAAAGGAATAGTTCACTAAAATATGGAATTATTGTCATCATTTACTCACCCTCACGTTGTTTCAAACCTATGAATTTCTTTCTTCTGCTGAAGACAAGATATTTTGAAGAATGTCGGTAACCAAACAGTTGATGTATCCCATTTACTTCCATAGAAAGAAAAAAAGATATTGTGGAAGTCAATGGGGTTGTAACGGTGTGGTGGTAGTTGAACTCAAGACCTGGCTTAAACACAGACTTAATGAGTTTAGGCTGGACATACACAACTACATCTAACATTAACGAGAACCGAAAGGCACTTAACAGAACAGGTAGTATAAATACATCAGGAATCAGGAAAGTCGCTAGACACAGGTGGAGGATGATTGGTGCAGACAAAACAGAACATAATTGTGTAACACAGTCTCATCCCAAGACGTCATACAACTGACGCTTTTGACCATACGTCAACATCCGCCATTTGTTGTCCAGTGATGAAGTCCGGAAGTCCATGACCGCAAATGGTCATCGTTTACCGAACGTCGACCTTGAGTATCGAGCGAGTCCCAGCAGAGGTTCCGGGCCGACAGACCATGATGGCGATGAAGGAGTGGTGGGTCGAGGCGAGGGTAACAGGCTGACAGGATGAGGTGGCAGAGTGTGCCTGGAGGCCGAGGTACCCCCGGGACTCGGCCTCACTCCAAGCTGGTGGAGGGGAAAGCCTGAGGCATGCAGGATGAGCCGCACAGAGGATGAGCCGCACGGTCTGAGCGGCGGAGTCAGAGTCGAGTAGCTGGACCAAACCAGTGGTCCAGCTACTCGAGCAGATCCATGGGACCTGGCCGTGACCAGCGATTGAGATGGGACAAGGAGGTCAGGTAGGGATACAGGCTGGGACCGGCGAGGAGGATTAAGACACGAGGGTGAGGACTTGGGAGGGAAGCAAGTCTCGAAGCAAGTCTGAAGGTCATGTGACACTGAAAACTAGAGTAATGATGATGAGAATTCAGCTTTGCCATTAAAGAAATAAATTACATTTAATACATAAAATATATTAAAATATAAAACAGTTATTATCCATTGTAATCATATGTTTGTAATAATAATAATAATTAGAATTGCTGTTTATATTTCTGATCAGATAAATGCAGCCTTTGTGTGCTGAGACTTCTTTCAGAAAAAATTACAAAAGCTTACGGACATGAAACCTTTGAACGAAGTGTAAGTTGTCATAACTTCCCCATTTTATGGTTTCATAATCAGAGAAGAGACCTGTGGCATACTAAATTAGCCAGTCATTAATAATTCTTACAAACCATAATTATGCAACTGCACCGAAAGATAATTACTGTATTTTTCCACCTCTCAAAGATAACAGGATTATCCATTTGTACAGGCACTCTTGGCCTGTTCTCAACAAGGGATTTGGAGCTAAAAAGATTTAGTTAATATAAAAGATATAAAGCGCACTGATTTCTGGGAGATTCCTCTCATCATAATGGGGCCCCTAAGATGCTGCACGCACTCAGACGATAACACTATAGTAACATTCTCCAAATGCTGACATCAACGTTGGAGAGGACGGAGGTGGTTAGAATCAGTCAGCAGGGTGTGACTATGGTACGTCTGGCAATAGGTGCCCTAGAATATGCCAGGAGGAAAAAAGATTCCAAGTTCCTGTCCAGATTTCATTGGCTTGACATGACTTGGGTCTACTACACTACAGTTAAACCTTTATTTATTGAGTTTATTAAAAAGGTTTCTTCAATGAAACACTGTGAGAAACTATGGAAACAGAATCCAACAGAAAGCATAAACTGTAATTTGTGTTTGCTCAGTGGTTCGAGTTGCTGGACTTGCCATGGCTCACTTGGTGGGTTTGATGGAAGAGGGCAAATGATACATAATTGCCTCTTTCCACTGGTGACCCCTGTATTGCAGCAAACAGTTCAAGACCATTTTCAAATTAGATGGTAGATTTGAGGGGTCGTTGTATAATATGTGCCTCCTCGAGAAAATACAGATGAGAAATTAATCATAGCACAAATAGTGTGTATAGCACTTACCAAAGATCTTTTTGTTTAATGGTCAGCTCAATAAACTTTTCTTGAGTGACAAATCAATTGAAATTATTAAAATTACAAACATTAGCAAAAACCATCCAACAGTACCAACAGGTGGGAACCTGTGGAACTGTCTTCCTAAACTAAGAGAATGGCCTACATATAGCTTGTTTAAAGTCCAGTTGAAAAGAAAATGGCTATGGCTAACCAAAAGTTGCACACATTAGTGGTTATGTTGTATCTTATTTACTTTTTATTTTATTTTGTAATGTGTACATGGATAAGTGTTTGTGAAGTTGAATGATTTTTTAGGTTTCATGTGAACACTGTATATAGGACTTTTGATAATTTAATGATACATTTTGTAGATGTAAATGGGTGTGAGCTTTGCGACGCACTTCCGATGTCGACCCTGCGGGCTCAGCTCGAAATGTTCAACACTCAAGCTGTCACTCCTCCCTTTTCAGGACCGCAAAAAGAAGCACCGTTCTCAAAGGCTGCAGGAGCTTGTGGTCACCATGACGCGCTCGCTGGACTCCCTCCCTCGAGCCTCACCTTCTCCGCCTGCCCTCACGAGTAGCATTGCCGTCGTTTCTGATTACGAGGCTGAAGGAAAAGCCACAAGGGACTGCTTTTCCATCCTGGCATTGGACAGCGAGGAGTGGTCGGGTTCTCATCACTCCTCCTCCTCCTCGATCCAGGAATCCGGCTGGACCCGTGCTGGTGTGGACGCTGAGCTGATGCACCTCCTGTCTCAGGCAGTTGACCGACTCGGGCTTGAGTGGTCGCCGCCGAAGGAGCCTGCACCGAACAAACTTGACAGCTGCTTTCTTCAGAGTCGCCGCCGTCAAGCGCCCGCAGCCAGGGCCACCCTATTTCTGCCTGAACTCCACAAGGAACTGGTCGTGGAATGCACCATTCTCTTCAAGGCTTCACTCCCAATTCTCCGTGGCACTCCACGAAATAGCGTGCAGTGCAGAGCCTCATCCGCCCTTGTCGGCCGCTCGAGTGTTGAATGTAAGAAATGTGTCCACAAGTCTGTGCTCACTCTCTGCCTGCTCTGTTACATGGCCTCTCATATCAGTCAGGGCTCGTACCAGTCAGGTTATGATAGACACTTACTGAATAGACACTTCACCCAAGACTCTGCTAGCACATCACAAAGTGGTAAAAGTGCGCTCCCTTTCCCGGCGATCAGGACGCCACATGCTTATCAGCATGTCACGGCTGTCAGCGAGCTACTGCTTTCAAGCTTCAAACCTCCGAGTTCAGTTTCTCAATCCCACAAAATGCGGCGATCAGAACCCGTACACCATTCACCCCCTAGCTGCACATATAAAAGAATGGGAAGCCATCCCAGGGGTTTCAGAATGGGTGCTGAGCACAATAAAGCAGGGCTTTTCACTACAGTTTGCTCGCCATCCCCAGCACTTTCAAGCTTGGACCGCAACAACAGTGAATACGAAAGTAGCACATCTACTCTGTGAAAAGACCTATGAAAAGATCGTTCAAAATGCTTACGGCCAGGAAAATCCTTGCACATCGTTCACCCGAAGGGACTGGTTTATTTCTCTCGATCTGAAAAATTTCTTTTTTTTTTAATCAGATAATACCCCATCATAGGCCATTCTTGAGATTCGCCTTCAACGGTCAGGTAAAATATATCAATATGCCGTCCTGCCGTTCGGCCTGTCTCAGGGTTTGCGAATCATGAACTATCTGGACAACTGGTTGATTTTGGCACAGTCACAGAGAGAACTGCTATCTCACAGAACTATGCTCCTCAACACCTGGAAAGCTTGGATCTCAAAGTGAACTGGACCAAGAGCTCATTACTGCCCAGTCAGTCAATTTCCTTTCTAGGAATAGAACTGGACTCTGTGGTCATGGCAGCTCGTTTATCGCACCGTGTTCGACATCTAGCCGCATCTTTCCAGAAGGGCAGCATCATCCCTTTGAAGACTTTCCAGAGGATGCTGGGTTGTATGGCCTCAGCTGTGGCAGTGCTTCAGCTGGGCTTACTGCGCATGCGCCCACTTCAATGTTGGCTGAACGCTTGAGTGTCTCACCGAGCTTGGGCCTCTGGCTGTGAACGAATCAGAGTGAATCAGACCTGCATTACGGCTCTGCAGCCCTGGTTAGTGGCCGACTGGTATCAGCGGGGTGTGATAATGGGAGATGTCTCATATCGGAAGGTCATCTTGACAGATGCGTCCAACTCAGGTTTGGACGCTCTCTTCGAAGGGCAGATCGATCTTTTGGCCTGTGGTCAGACCAGGAGAAGCTCCTTCACATAAACTGTCTGGAAATGATGGTGGTGGTCGAGAACGCCCGATGATGCTCGAGAATGCTCACTGCCCGATGTTCTTTTCAAAGAATGAGGACGCACTTGCCCAAATCTGGCCCAGCCGCCCGCTGTACGGCTTCCATCCGATCTCTCTGTTGCCACAGGTAATCAAGAGCATCTGGGAAACGCACCACTGGTTGCTCCTCATAGCCCCACGTTGGGAGAATCAGACTTGGTTCCCAGAGCTGACGCGGCTGTCACAAACAGCCCCGTGGCCGATTCCGGAGCGAACAGATTTCCTCTCTCAATCTTGCGGCTCGATCTGGCATTCCCATCCTTGAAGAAATTTCAGAAACTGCTTGGTCTCATGGAAGCAGCATCGCCAGTACTCCGCATGGGAATACTGCGTATGCGCCCACTGCAGCACTGGCTGAAACACCGTGTGGCAAACTGCCAACCCATGCAACCCACGTCTTAGTCTGTACGGACAACATGTAGGGGCGTCAGGTCAGGTGAATTGCATGCTATAGCAAGAGCATCTTATGGGCACAAACCAATCGCACACACAATCGTCCAGAATTTGGGTGCAGATATGTTCTCACGGGGCAACACTTCCCTTCGGCGAGTTGTCCCTGAACCCACAGGCGGTCAGTCTGATATGGAAGGTGTTTGGCAGAGCTCAAATCAGCCTGGTCGCCTCGAAAGACAACAATCACCGCAGAATGTTCTTCTCAAAGGACAGGGGCACGTTGGCCCATGTCTGGACCAACCGCCCCCTGTATGCTTTTCCATCTGTCTCGATGATTCCACAAGTCATCAAACTGGTCAGAGAGAGCGAGTATCCAGTCCTTCTGGTGGCTTCTCTCTGGAAATCCAGACTGTGGTTTCTGTAGCTGGTTCAGTTATCAGACACAGCTCCATGGCCAGTCCTGATGAGAGAGGACCTCCTCACACAGGCGAAGGGAACGATGTGGCATCCGTGGCCCGATCTATGGGCCCTCCATGCGTGGCCCTCCATGCGTGGCCCCTAAACTGGAATCCGGGGACCTTCCTGTGAAGGTGTTAAACACTATATCTGAAGCTAGGGCCCCGTCGACTCGGGCCCCGAGTCGCTAGGGCCCCGTCAACTGCTTTGAAATGGGCGGGTTTTTCCAGCTGTTGCTCAATAAACCATATAGACCCAGAGTCATCTGAGATTTCATGGCTTGTTCTGTATGCTCTGGGGTCCTGAGCTGCAGTTCCAACCAGTTACTCAGTGTGGGATTTTGCATAGTTTTCCCACTGCGATCCCCATGGTGAATATGATTTTCTTCTTAATTTTTCTTATAAATTTATGATCGAAACTTTTTTTTCAAACATTCATACTATTGTAACGTCTGAAAGGGACTATTAACCCTTGAACGACAAGATAAGGGAACGCAAGAACCACTGTACAAACGCACCAGCCGAACTCGCTTCTTTCTACCGGCCTTTTCCCGATTCACCGCATTAATTCAATAACTGTGGGTGCAAAATAAAAACAACAATTATAGAAAGGCTTTGCGCTAAAACACTATTAAAAGTTATTAATTCAGGTAGGACAGAAGGCCTACATGTGAAATGCACAGCCCGCCACTGGGTTACTACTACAGTGAGTGGATCAGGTAGTCCGAGCTGCTGTGATTGAGTGAAGGCGGGGACTAATTCACCTTTCTTCAATAAAATTATTGACTGCAGGGGGTCTTTAAATGTAAGAATAATAATAAATAACTATCGATATGGAGGAAGGTAAGAAATGCATTATCTGTGTTTCTGTTTTGCCACTTCTATTTGATTATACGCATCTAGGATTTGACCTATTGCAGATGCTCGTTGGTTATATCTAACATTCCTGCTGTAATCAACCAAACACAAGAGACATCTACATAATTTATAGGTACAGTGCTTTAAAAATAATGACTTAAACTCTAGTTATCATTACCTTAACTGGAATCAGCCCTACATCTGTTTAATGAAAAGAGATCAAATGACAGTCATTCTCTGTATCCACAAGAGGATCAGTCTGTGAGCCAGAACAACATGTGGAGGAAATTCATGTTCTTGGATTCAAATCACAGCTGGAGACAGAAAGCATTTTTACAATGTACATGACAGGATAAAACCAGGCTATTTGAGATCATGATCTGAGCTGGCTAACTTTTGGTCTCTTTTGATCTTTGGAGAGCACCTGCATCTGATGGCTCAAGGAAATCCTTTTAAAGTGACTTCTACAGTAATGTGGGAGCAGTTGAGATGAGGCAGACCACTCTAATCTGACAATGGTTTTTCCTGTAGCATGAACAGCAAAGAGATAGAGGGACATGCAGGTCCTTAGGACACACATGGAAGCCCTAAAACACATAAAAATGATTAAAATCAATCCATGCTTACAGTCAGTACAACATCTGGGATAAGAGGAAATATATAAACCACCCATATTCCACAACGTCATTACACTTATTGGCAAATTTATGTGAGAATTGTGAATTAACATTAATATTGATGCAAATGATTTGAATGCCTAAAAAAAAAAAAAACATTTAAAAGTGCCAGGGTATGTGTGTATATGAAAGTCTAGTTACAAATGCGTTTGTTTGAAAGTGTGTTAACTCTTTCACAGCTCAACATTTAGCCATGTTATGTACTTGTCCTCCGGAAAAGGAACTCGTCATTCACTTGTCTGGAGAGAATTTGATATTTGAAGAGAATATGAGAATTTTTTAATGTAAATGTTACTAATTATTAAGTATTACATTCATCAGTGTTCTATCTGATCTTACTTACTTAAAGGGGTCATGACACGAGAAATCCAATTTATCCTTGATCTTAAACATGGTATTGAGGGACTACGCCCTGGGGTCTGCGGTATGAACCGGCGATACCAGCTCGCTTTCTTTCTTATCAGTGCAAAGAGACTCAGAATTCTCTGTTGATTTTGATCTTACATTTAAGTGTTGTACATCATTCAATCCTGTTAAGTGTCTATTTTTTATTTGTGTAAACAATTCTACAGTATACTATACTATACTGAGAAAAGAGATCCTCTGCGCGGGGCAAAGTTTGCTCTTTTCAAAGTTGACCTGAAGGCCCAGACGAGCTAGGTGCCGAAGCACTAGGTCTCTGTGTTCACAAACCTGATCTCGAGAGTGAGCTAGGATCAGCCAGTCATTGAGATAATTCAGGATGCGAACCCCGTGTTCCCGGAGGGAAACAAGGGCTGCCTCTGCGACCTTCGTGAAGGACGCGAGGAGACAGGGCTAGCCAAAAGGGAGAACCGCGCACTGGTATGCCTCCCCGTTGAAAGCAAACCGTAGGAACAGTCTATGTCGAGGGAGAATGGAGACATGGAAGTACGCGTCCTTCAGGTCGATCGCTGTAAACCAATCCTGGGGTCGCACACATTCGAAAATGCATTTGGCATTTCGGCCGGAGGGACAGCACCCTTAACCAACAGGGTAGCAATCTCCGCTCTCATGATAGGGGCATTGCCACCGAACATAGTGGAGCAGACACCCCTGAAGCAGGGTGGAGACTGTGCGAACGGAATCGCGTAGCCGAGCCTGATCGTCCGAGCGACCCAGTGGGACAGGTTGGGAAGCTCTAGCCAGGCTTCCAACTACTGTACCAGTGGGGTCATATGAACCACAAACTTGCCATCGGAGAAAACTTTTGGGCAAAGCACTCAACCGTAATGGCGAAGAGGCCGAACCTGGGATATTGAGGTGTCAAGCAGAAGGAGTCCGCCCAACATCCTGAAAATTTCCTCTATTTCGCACCCTCTACATCCTCTATTTCGCACAAACAGGGCTACCATAACATGTGAGCAACATGTATGTAAATGATTGTATTTTTAAGAGAATCATATGGTTTTGGGAATGACATGAGGGTGAGTAATTGTTGACAGTAGTTTAATTTTTGCATGAACTATCTTTTTGAGTCCTTGGACTTCATCAGACATCATTAGATAAGGTGGCCCAGACATGTTCTCTGACTTGCTCAATTGCTAAAATTCTTGAAGAACAAATTGATGGAGTGAGATACTGAAGATTCAAAGTGTTTTCCATGCAGTACAGTATGCTGGAAAGGCTGGGCCTCTGGTTTGGTGCAGATATATTGTTGTCTGATCAGACAATACCCTGAAGTGAGATGGATCTATGCTAATCGCCAAGCCTAACAGCACTGACAGCGAGAAGAATGAAGACTGAAGAAACGGCTGCCTCACAGCGCCAAGAGTTCCTCATCTGTGTTTGGGAAAGGGAGTGAGAGGGGGAAAGCGTGCTGTGTATTTACTCAGGTGTGTTCCTGTGCTTGGCAACTGCGCTACAACAATATTGAAAACAGGCTGCTGAGCTTCATGAACAACCTGAATGAGGGGATGATGTTTCAGTCAAATCTCTGGAGCTCCCCCTCCTTGCTATAATTTTTTTTTAATTCAAAATGCAAGTCATGCCTAGAAAAGTGAGTGAGTGCCTCACGACAATACTAACTTTCATTTATTGTAGTGAATTACAAACTTTTCCCTTAATCATGAATCCATTTGGGAAAAGTTTGTCTTTAAACATTGACATACACACAAATATTCAGATGTGTTTACATATCAAGCAATTAGCCTCAAATTGTCAAATATTTACTCACCCTCATGTGAACTGTCTTTAACCATTTTCTTTTCAGTAAACAGAATGATTCCTTTATGAATCGGACTGATTTGTTACATTTGCGTACTGTGTGAAGATTATCAAGAATGATGTACCCAAGTTATTTATAACTTGTGTTGTGTCTTTCACAGCATCAGTTATTGATATTGGGATCTCTGCAGAGTGGGGATACAATGATGTAATAGTCATACAGAATGTCATTTTTATCCAATGACATAATTCACTGGAAGAAACTTCAGTCGCCTGGGGTCTGCAGAGTTGCATGCCCCACACAATGCGATTGCAGTGTGCCAATGAAAATACATGTTTGTTCTGCTTCTCCTCAGAGCTATCCAGATCATTAGCTATGCTTTTGAATAGAAGTTTTCCAGGAGACGTTTTTCCAGGAGGTCTTACTTCTAAAAGGAAGCACACAGTGAATTGAATACTCACTTCAGCCTCAAATGACCAAATAAGCATATGGAACTTTTGCCAACAGTGAACATATAATATTCAAATAGTTACTCAGCTTTAATTGTTTCATGATAATGGTTACGCATTAGCTAATCTAAGCCTCAGATGTCATGCCCATAGACCATTGGCTGAACATCTGATGCATAAGGCACACAAAATTGTAAATACTTCTGGAGTTTCAAAGTCGTCATCTGATTAGTTGAATTCTACAGGATTTTACCTGCCTGTCTTTTACCAAATACAGGTCAATTGGCTATAGGAATATCAATGTTACATTGTCCCATTCCAAAACATGACGCTGAACAAAACAAACTGTGATGGGTTCTATGCACGGTGGTATTTCCGGTGAAGGTCTAAGGATGCTGGATTACTTTCGCCGATTCGTAGAATCCAATGCTATACTGAGAATTTAAATTGTTTTTTAAACTCTATAAGGCTATACTAAAGAAACGTTAGTCACAAAAACAGGCAACAGACACCCTGATTTTGTTTATGCTTCTTTGTTTATTATATTAAATAAACATAACTATATATAAAATTACATCTAAACATATTAAAGTTTCTTTCAAAGACGAGAGGACAGTAAATTTTGAAGACTCTGCCATTATCCCGTTTTTCTCAGCTTTCCTCCGCTTTAAATCTCCCCAACCGGAAACTGAAGAGCAGCCTTGAGTCAAATGCGGAACTTACAGTATGCGTGCAAATAGCCTATTGGTTGCCTTTCATGTCAGTCAGACTGCCTATAGGTGGTCATTGGCCAATGAAAGCTGCTTTGGAGTCAGAGGCCTTCCACCGTCAGTCTGAAGGTCTGGCTACACATCAGTTTGCTTTGATTGATCAAGACATTGTATTGTGCAAATAACCCTGCTGCTAACCCTGAAATTTCTGTCAGACTTCACCCAGCAGAGAAGGAATTTGGAGATGACAGATTGGGTCAGGGTGTGTCTTCATATTGAGATGTTTGTGTGTGGGACACAAGCTGTGAGTAAGGCCATGTCTTCTGTCTGGTCCTTGATGTGGACCTCTGCTGGTGTGTAGACCTTGACTGTTCATGGGCATGCTGTGGGGAATGGAACTGTCGCTTCTTTTCCAGTGACCTCTAGACTCCATAGGGAGATGCAGACATTTCAGATATTTGCTTTGCAAGTTAAGGGGATCATTTAGGAAAAGAAAGCTAAAGGAATTGTGTCGACAGCCCAAAGAAGCAATTATTGCAGGAGGAAGCACCAGTGTAAGAGACAATAATAAGAGTACATAATTCTATTGATTAATTTTCAAGGGGACCTATTATGCAAAACTTTGATATTGTTTTTGAACATAATTATGTGTCCACAGTGTGTGTTCACAATCACCTATTGTGGTGAAAATCAATCCATTCCATTTATTTTCCCAATAAAACAATTGACCCTTCAAAACCGCCACTGGCCAATCATGTCTTAGCAACCGTAACTATGCGCAGGAGGTCTGGCAAGCTTTTGAACGAGGGAAACACGCTGAAGCATTGTGCATATGGATTGAGCAAATCTGATAAGGGTATACTAAAAGTTTGGATGGGGGAGAGGAATTGTTTTCCTTCCAGAAAATCTAAAAGCCAAGGGGAGAAATGACTGGCGTGATCTAGCATCTATGACCCATTCACAACTCCTGGTAAATGTCGACATGCTTAACAAGAACACCTATTGCTTGGAAATATTGACGGTTCTTTGGTCATAATGATAACGTAAAATAAGACGATTAAAGAGACAAGACAAAGGCTCACTGACATACTTTAAAATATTTTTCAGCATTTTGTTAATCGACGTCCTACTAACGTTACCCTTACTAAGTAACTTAACCCAATTCGATCGCGGCTCTCCCGGTATTAGTGTTATTCCACAAGATTTATTGATAAGCTGTTTTGTAATTATTTTATTTTCACATACCCTGCTGTGTATGTACATAGCTGTTCCTCAATTTGTGTTTCCCATTTGAACGGTCAGCGTATGAGGTGCCGCTGCTTGCGCTGGGACTATAACGTTAGGCTTTAACTTCAATTTTTAAGAAATTATTTCAACATCATTCAGTTGATTCCAGCGATTTCAGGCACTCATGTGCATTTAAAGATGTGAACGAAAATTTGATGTCTTCCACTCAAAATGGGCATTTACATGGTATAATAAAATATCTGTGGGGTAAAAAACCTGAGACTTATATTATATCTTGTAAAAGGGGCACAATAGGTCCCATTTATTTTTCAAGTAACATAAAATGTTTACATTTGCACCGAGTTCAAATAATTAACATGCATTATAATTTTTTAAAACATTATTATTATTTTAATGTATTTCCTATTTAATTTATGGTAGCTACAGACAAATACAAATAATGTTATTTTCCTTAAGTTTCTTTTTAAAAATATGAGTAATGCAATAGAGTAAGACAACTTTTTTTGGCAAAAAGTTAAAATGTAATATTGAAAATATTGAAGTAAACCAATATTGTTGCACATTATTTTCAATAAAAGTAACGCAATTTTGTAATATTACTTTACATTATTCAACATTGTTCTCATTGTGCTGAGAATTCTTGTTATTTCATGCCAAAATGACTGTCAATCACTAGTGTTAACTAATTTCATAACTTTTTTTAATCATAGATATAATAAGAATGGCTAAACTTGTCTCCAGTACAGTTAGTGATTTGATACTTTAATGTCTGCAGTTGGCAGGGAGGCGACATTAGTTCTCTGAGGCAAAATTGACTCTGACGTTAGGGAGGATATTCCTCATCTGTTGGCCATTGTTGGAGATAATGGGAGCCATATTACATCAACACTACATCATAGGCAGCCTTTGACCCCTCTCATTTCCAGTGATGCCGCGCTGTGGCACTCCCAAGACGGCAATCATCCGTGGAGCTCAATGGGATATACTTTCACCTCAAACCCAGCTCAGAGTTGGCAGAGGCCCCTATATGTACACAGAATGACTAGAAATCTGGGGCAAGAGCAGAGGATTTGGGGTGGACACAGTCAGTGCAAAAGTATACCACATGTTAGCAACTGAGGGCAACA
Source organism: Hybognathus amarus (assembly GCA_030378365.1). NCBI lineage: Eukaryota > Metazoa > Chordata > Actinopteri > Cypriniformes > Leuciscidae > Hybognathus > Hybognathus amarus. Next base: position 469,351 of record JAQIUQ010001547.1, read on the forward strand.
TAGCTGGAAAGCTTTATTAAACATGGGCATAACCGCTATGTCTGTGACCATGTGCTTTTACGGCACCAGAGTCTGTAAAGGCTTTACTCAATGGCCTGTGTAATCTTTCAAATGACTTATGTCAGCCATAACCGGGTCTATTGCGGATATTGGCTCACTTGCCTTCCTTCCAGACTGGAAAATGTGGAACGGTCGATCTGTTTTGTATTTTTTCTTAACGAGGCATGTTTACAAGGTTTGTTTACAATGAAATAATCAAAGCTGCTGTAATACAAAGAGACTTCGCCTTGTCTGTGGTCGGTTGTGGTTATCATATGCAGATTTTGCAAGCCACTCTGGAATTCCAATAGGTCAGACTTATAAGCTGCCAAATAATTTTAGTCAATCTATTTCACATAATAGCCTTGAAGATATCTTCGTAAAATCACGACATCTGTAAACCAAAACAGTGTTTGGTATTAAAATATTCCACATATTGAAATGTTTCCGAAGTGCAACTGATAGAACATACCGCTGACACCGTTAAGGTCATGGGTTTTATTTCAAGAAAACATACTGATGAAAATGTTTAGCTTAAAGGCACTGTTGAAGGAATTGTTTTCAGTATGACAGTATCAGTCTCTCGCATTGTTCTAATCTGAGAGGAACTTTGGCCCTATTCTTTACAACATTGCTTCAGTTCATTGAGGTTTGTGGGCATTTGTTTATGCACCGATCTCTTGAGGTCTTGCCACAATATTTTATTCGGGTTTAGGTCAGGACTTTGACTTGGCCATTGCAATACCCTGATTCCTGTGTTCTAAACTTCTCAGAACTATGGGAAATTGTAAAGCACATCAAAACCATCAACAAGCCCATAAGATCCCATCACCTCACAGATTATTAAAGATGCTTTTGATGCAGTTGGTCCTTCTATTCAATTTATTCTTAACTCCTGCCTTGCCCCTGGCACTGTTCCAACATGTTTCAAGCATGCGGTTGTTCAGAAACATTAGCTAGAGATGTAAAATGTCATAATAATTTCCAGCCCATATCAGCCACAGGTTGTACCATTTATTTTTTATTTTATTTTTTTGGAGAAGGTGGTGTTAACGCAGCTGCTTTCATACCTTTTCCACAGAGAATTCCACAGAGATTCTAGAGTCTTTTCAATCTGGGTTTAAAACCTGCCCGGCATTGAGACAGCCCTGTTAAAGGTGACAAATAACCTTTTGCTCGCTCTTGACTCAGGTGATAATGCCATTCTGGTCCTATATCTTATTGCTGCATTTGACACTGTAGACCATGGTACACTACTAAAAGCATCTTGAACACTTGGTTGGTATCAAGGGTACAGCTCTAAACTGGTTTCAGTGCTATCTCCTCCAAATACCTTTTTTTAGTATCCATAGGCCTTCCCCTGCCGCTGTGTCATATGGTGTTCCCCAGGGATCCATTCTGGGTCCAGTACTCTTCTGCCTTTACATGCTCCCTCTAAGTAACATCATGCCTGCCAAGACCTGCCAAGGAACAGAAGATGTTTTTATTATGTCCTGATACTTACAGTAACACCACAGAATTCAATAGGGTGTCCTTTCTTTTTCACATGACTGTATAAAAAAATAACTATGAATTTTCGAACTTATTGGAAAAGAAATCTTCATGTGAACATGAACCTGTGTTTTCACCATGGAGGTCCCTGTTTTTTATTAGCGTTTACTGAGTAGAGACAAAGCAGGACCTCAAAGCGTTGTGTGTGTACCCCCCAGACTGCAAAAGTTATTAGTTGTGTTAGACGGTGTCTATAATGGTTTAAGCACCAGGGGCCTCCGAAAGAGCCATTTTGCTGTTAATTAGAGGGCAGTGATTTAGCCCCATGGAGAGGCAGGCCACCGGTGCACTCACTTCCCCTCATCTTCACACTCATAGTCACAACCCCTCCTGAGCGATGAGTGAGCCCTGCCTGCTCGGCCCATGCCAGACAGGAAGTCCCATCTGCCCTGCGCCGAGGCTCATCATCTGCCATCGGTGCATGCTGTGATTTCAGGTAAAACTAATTAAGTGAAACAACAAAGGATCTTGAGCCAACTCCCGCTGACTATGTGCTTGGTCTTCATATCTCCTGTGCATCTTAAAGGGTTTAGTTCACCCAAAAATTAAAATTAAGTCATTAATTACTCACCCCTATGCTGTACCAACTCCGTAAGACCTTCGTTCATCTTCGGAACACAAATGAAGATATTTTTTATTTAATCTGAGAGGTGGATCACTCCTCCATAGACTGCCTAAGGGACTGGCACTTGACGGCCCAAAAAGTCATTAAAGAAAATGTTTAAATATTCCATGTGCCTACAGTGGCTCAATTATAAGTTTATCAAGCGGCGAGACTACTTTTTTGTGTGAAAAAAACATAAATAATGACTTTATTCGACTATTCCATTACTTCCTTATGGGCCTTGAGACGAGAATTGAAGAGATTTTCAGAACACATGCGCAAGAACTGAGATGAGGACGTTCTTCTTTGACTACTTCTTGTTACCGGCTGCTCACCGCTTAGGAGTATCACCGCCACCTACCGTATAAGATGATGTGCTGATATAGCTGGAAGCGCAAAACTTTCTGTTTACAAGCAGAGGAAGGTGTGCGCTGTACATACGCTTTTCAATTACCGCACTATAAGGTGCACTTAAAAGCCTTTAATCTTCTCAAAAAACGACAGTGCTCCTTGTAATCCGGAGCGCCTTATATATGGATCATCATCTTATACGGTAGGTGGCGGTAGACTCCTAAGCGTTGAGCAGCTGGTAACTGAGAGTAGTCGAAGAAGAACGCCCTCATCTCAGTTCTCGCGCATGCGTTCTGGAAATCTCTTCAATTCTCGTCTCAAGGCCCATAAGGAAGTAATGGAATAAGTCGAATAAAGTCGTTATTTATGGGGGGGGGGGGGTTCGGCACTGGAGGCACATGGAATATTTAAACATTTTCTTTAATGACTTTATGGGCCGTCAAGAGCCAGTCCCTTAGGCAGCCTATGGAGGAGGGATCCACCTCTCAGATTAAATCAAAAATATCTTCATTTGTGTTCCGAAGATGAACGAAGGTCTTACGGGGTTGGTACAGCATGGGGTGAGTAATTAATGACTTCATTTTCATTTTTGGGTGAACGAACCCTTTAATACTTTCATACTCTGTGGTTTCATTTTTTATCTTTATTTCGGGTCAAATTGATGATAAAATTTGGTCTAAGTGGTTCTTAATTTATTTCATTTTATCTCCTCACTCCACAAATGCATCTTTTTTACTCGGGTTTGTTCTTATTTGAAATTACCAAGGCTGTTGTTGTCTAACCTAAATGTGTTGATTATATGCTCACAAGAGTCTGTGAGTTACGTCGTTGAAAACAGACCAAACACAGTATAAATTAGTGTTAACAGATTCAGATAATTTATTGATTAATGTTTGATTAATTGAGTATTCAGCGTTGGTGCTTTTTGTCAATTATATTTTTTCTCAAAAAAGACTCTTGGCCCTAACTTGCACCTAGCGCAATTGACTTTGTACGTCGAACGTATGTCTCATTCCTGATTTTGCATCTGACACAGAGCAGACTTTTCCCTCCACAGATGCAAGTCACGATATTGAGATGCTATTTTAAGGGTGCATGCTTCGCCATAATGTAGCGTGTGCAATACGCACATTCACTTTTCTTCTCTCATCTGCACAGATGCAGCAGTTGCCATTTTTTGCAAACCATACATAATTACTAGGAAAAATAATCCACACGAGGGAAATCATTGTGGTGTCCATGAAGATGTGAAAAAATAGGCATAATAGCTTACACGTTTACCCAAATTATTTTATGCCTGTTTAACCTAAAATAATTTGGGTGGGTTTCTCCCATTCCCATACAATGTCACGTCTTTTATGGCCCTGACGAGAACGTTCGGTCTCATCGGCTGTGAATGGCTCCTGATGTGCACCTGGACAAGTGAGCCTGCTCTTAAAGGGAATGTGGGATGTCGCTCTGATTGGTTTATTTCACGTTACGCCCAAACCACACCTATGAGTAATGTAGCTACTTCAGACCAACCCATTTTAGATTTGCGACGGGTGCAAGAGTCATTTATCCTGTATAATAGTAACAGCGCCTGAGATCCGCCCACAAAGTTACGGTTCGCGTTTGATACTTGCGTTTCAGATTGTTAAAAAAGGGCCCTCAATGTATTTAATTACATGTGGACCATGTGGAATCCAGAAATCCATTAACAGATTTCCATTCATGTTTTGCAAACATTATCCACATAAAACTGTCATTTACAGACTTTGCGAACTCTTCATTACACTGTTCATTACATGTTTACAAAACAATCTGCAGTCAAAATCTCAGAACAAACATATAATCCCTCAATGCAATCTAGGCTGCCATTAAAAATAAGTCATCTACTTGTTCCTGATGCTGATATCCTTCATAAGAGTCTACATGAGAAAATTAGATGTTTAAAGCAAAAGTTCCTATATGCTTCCTTTTACTTTCCATTTGTCCTTTTGCCGGCAGACTCATGGAGTACATTAGAAAGTAAATGGGCATCTGTACCCCCAGTGTATCCAGCATCAGTTATCTAACATGCATTTCTAACATGCACTCACCACATTGATTGTTGTCTTGCGGCTGTCAGAGCAGAAATGAAAGCTTCTGCTCTCGGTGTGTTTTTTCCGTTATCTCCATTCATATCTAAATTGTGCAAGCTTCAGTCTATTAGATCGAAGATACTGAAAAAAACAACAACATACATTTACCCACCAATAGATCATCCCTTGAAGAAATCAGGACAGAAGTGGTTGAAAGGGGACAAAAGAGATGGATTAAAACACCAAATGGCAATATGTCTCCTCATCTACTTGTGATTCGAATCAACCAAAACGCATCTTTACATGCACTTTTGTATGAGCGCTCTGTGAAGAGCATCAAAGGTTTATGTTTGTGTTGTTGGGTTTTTTTTTACGTTTAGCAATGTAGACCATGATCACAGGCAAGCCTGTTGAGCATGTGAACTCAATGGCCATTCAAAGGTGTTTAAGTTAGTTTAGAATCTACTCAATACTAGTCAAAAGTTTTCGCATAGGGCGAAAAAAACTGCATGCTCACTAGGGTGTAATGATAAGTTACACAAAACTGACGGTTTGGTTTTCCCACGGTTTTGACGTCTCGGTTCGGTTCAGGTTTAGAAAGCTAAAATGGCTTTTTTTTTTAAAACAGTGGTTTAATGAAAAAAAGGTCTTTGTCTTTAAATTAATTCAGTTACAATTAAACATTTCACAAGGATTAAAACAAATCTGCTAATGCTGTGAACTATATTGAAGGCTGCACATTACTATAACATTAAATGTTGTAGCCTAGACTTTTAACCTAAATTCAGATGCCATTTATTTTTTAGATATAATAATCAACACACAACACATTGCATGAAAACATGTAAACTGAACATAAGGCAGTTTTTACATTAACTTGTGTTTTTACTCTAATAATTTACACAGTTGTCATTTTCATGAAAGATATTTTAAACATAAATTAAATAATCAAGATATCATTAACAGGTTAAGTAAAATATAATATACAGGCTAACATAGTGCATTTATTTAGTGCAAAGGTTCATTTGATTTATAGGAAGTTGTGGACACTGAATCACTTGCCTGCTGAGGTAAATATAATGCTAGTGACAAGCTAAAGCTTTGCTGTTTTATTGACGTCTTTCCGCTGCTGAAACACTGATTGAGCTATTACACGAGTTATGATGCCTTTCAGTAAGTATACTGTATCTTTCAACATACCTTCAGGTGTCTTTTCTGTAACTGAGGAAGAGATGATCGCGTTCTCACACGCCACGCTGCCGCTTGAAATGAGGAGCCTAGTATGCGATCGATCACGTCACATCAAAGAGCGCCAAAACGCCATTTATTGTTTGAATTTTGTGATCAAATAGACAGAATCTGAAAGATTACACCTTGCTTATTATCTACAGTAACAAAACACGGAGCTTGTTATTTGGTGTTAATGGTGGTTAGGCTACAAAACTGAATTCATTGTGTACTGTTTCCGACATGAGGTCCATTGAGCTGGGCGGGGTAGCAGGGGGCGGGGCGTGTTCGGTACACGAATTACGTGCGTTCCATTCGACAGGGTCCCTACGCAGTGTTCACTGCTCCCTACTCCCTGAACACGGTATATCAGTTGAAGTGGACTTCACTGACTTCCTGTGAAGTGATGTATCGAATGTTCCCTTATTTGCAGTGCCCTTCAAACTGAACATGTTCGTTCCCTTCGAATTGGAATCTCACTTAAGATGGCGAAATACCCTGTGAAGTCCACTTTGCAGTCCACTTACGGTCAAATGGAACGCACCTAATGACAGTATCGCGATTCGAATGAGTTCAGTATCGCGGTTTTTTCAGTTCGGTTCGAAAATCGTTACACCCCTAATGCTCACTTTTTTCATTATAACTAACAAAGTGTGAATACAAATAAATAAGCGATTTGTTGTGCAAAGTCAGCTTCATTTATTATAACAGGAGTTTTGGCCAGAGTGAGTTTGCGCTTAATATTAGTGATTGACAGCTTTAATGATTATGGCCAAATCAAAATAAGAATATAAGTCTTATTTTAAAATGTTTCAAGTTGTTAAAGTAAAAGTTTGTGAATGACAACCATATTACCTAATCAATTGTCATGATTTACCGTGATAGCCATATGAAAGGAAGGAACTAAATAAACTGATGTCAAAACTATGAAGGCTAAATTCAATGTTTTATTAATGTATTATTTCACTTAATTATTTTTAGCATAAACAATTAAGTTACTTAATTCATTTAATAGTTATATATTATTTTATTTTCAAATAGTTCTGATAGTTCTGCTGTGGTACCAAAATTGAAGAGCGATGGTCAAATTTGACTGGGTATTGGAAATGACCTCTGAAATTTTTGTATTGTGACAACAGCAGCAGAAATTCATAAGGGTTTGGAATGGCATGATAGTGAGTAAATGATGACTATCCCTTAAAAATACTAAAAACTATACATTTAGTTAACCTCTGAGCATGGCAGAAAAATGAAAGAACATTTCCAGCTGGTTGAAAGAGGAACTAGTGGAAATAGTTGCCAGTTCTACTCATGTCAACCACATTTGTAACTAAAAGTAGAATCCATAACTTTCTCAGCTTTGTAATGGGGCCTCTCAGTCTGAATGACATAACCCTATTTGCCTGTAAACCAGGAAAAGAGTAACATAATGGTTATAATGACTGTATTGGTGGCCCTCTTTGCCTTAGAGTGGGGTTTTGGCTGAAACACTAGGCTGCATTGGAGGGCCAGCAAGTATTAGTGGTTCCAGTAAAGTGCTCTGGGCCAGTTCCTTTGTATCTGACTTCCCCTCTTCCACTCTCTTGTTCTTTTTCTTGTAGCCTTGCTGTATGCTGACGAAGAAGATTTTTTTTAAATGTATTTACGACATTTAATACCAAGTTTAATACCAAGGCAGCCTGGTCCAGAGTCTTATAATGGAGGTGAGGTGCAGACACGCCCATGTTACACCACTAGGCCTCAGTAAAATTTACCGCCATGTGTCCATGGAAACGTCTAGAGTTACGTATGTAGGACCTGAGAAGGGAACGGAGACGTTACGGTGGAATGACGACTTAACACAGAAATACCAAGGTACATTGGGAGCATATCTCAGTGGAAATATGCAATTATTGCCTTCCAGGAAGGGAAAGGGGAGGGGGCGATACACAAATGACCCAGAGGGACTGCATATGGAGAATACTGGGTGTGCAGCCTGCAGGGTGGAATGTTTTGAGACCCCAGGAGTAGCAAGGTGGCTTGAAAAGTGAAAGACACATGCTCTGAGAGGCTTACAGTGGAAATACACATGTGGGGGTCACCAGTGGGAGGCACCCAGCCAATGCTAAAGCTGATGCAGGCATAGACTCTGGCGTGGACATCAACAGCGCTGAGGAATTGAGAAATATTTTAACTCACCTGAGAAATATTTTGCACGTATCCAGTCCGTGGAGTGGAATGCCGAGCAAGCAAAGACACCAGCTGGTTGAAGCGAGTACATGGGAGGACACTGGCTCCACTAGGATTGCAGAATCTGGTGAATGTGTTGGGTGTCGCCCAGCCTGCAGTTTTGCAAATGTCTGTTAGTGAGGCGCCATGCGCTAGAGCTAAGAGAAAGCCACACTCCAGGTGGAGTGAGTTTTCACACCAAGGGGCACGGTCAACCTCGCTGCTGTGTCCACTATCCAGTAAGACAGCGTTTGCTTGGAGAGAGCCTTTCCCTTCAGCTTCCCACCATAACAGACAAAGAGCTGGTCTAAGGTCCTGAAACACTGCGTTCTGTCTTTATACGTCTCTGTACTGGACAGAGCAGTGCCAAGGCTGGGTCTGCCTTTTCCAGGGGCAGCGCTTGCAGGTTCACCACCTGATCTTGAAAAGGAAATGGTGGGAACATTGGGCACATACCTGGCCCAGAATTTCAGGCACGCTTCATCAATGGAAGTGCTCAAGGGGAGCACTCTATGGGGTAGTTAGAATCACTGAGAGGTTCCAAGAGGGAACAAGAGGATGGCGAGGAGGATTCGGTCTCCTGCTCAACTCAGGAACCTGATGACCATGGACTTACCCTCAACTGCGTAGAGATGTGCGGCGATAGCGGCAGTTTACACTTACAGGATGGAAGGAGTCATCCTTCGCTCTACACCTTCTTGCAAGAAGGAAAGCATGACACTCATTGAGCACTTTCTGGGGTCTTCTCGGTGAGAATAGCACCAGTTGATGAAGAGTTTCCTCCTCCTTCAACGCATAGGCATGTTGAATGGATGATGCTCTAGCGGAAGTGATGGTAGCCACCACCGCTGCTTGTCAGGGTACTCAAATTTGCCTTGTCCTGCCCAAGAGCCACACATGGATATTCCAAAGATCGTGACGAAGGTGCCATAGGGTGACCCGTCTCTGAGGAAGGCTCTTCAGTGCTAAATCCTCCTTAACTCTACTCCATACCCTCTTGAGACCTTTCCCTGGTGCTTCGAGCACTTCAGGATGCTCCCTTTGAGCATTTTCAATCAGCAGACTTAAAGCTTCTCTCCATGAAGACATTGCTGCTGGTTGCACTAGCCTCTATCAAGGGGTAGGGGACCTGCAGGCATTTTCAGTAGACGAACTGAGCCTAGAGATTGGGCCACGTGACAACCATGTTGTACTGAGACCCCAGCCTGGCTATGTGTCCAAGGTTCCTACAACTCTCTTCAGGGACCAGATGTTGAGCCTATAAGGGCTGCCCCTGGAGGAGGCAGACCCAGCCCTGGCTTTGCTCTGTCCCGTTCGCGAACTGTGTCTGTACATGGACAGAACTAAATGTCTCAGGACCTGAGACCAGCTCTTTGTCTGTTACAGAGGCCAGCAGAAGGGAAAGGCTGTCTCCAAGCAGAGGATGGCCCACTGGATAGTGAATGCTATCGCCTTGGCTTACCAAGCACAAGGTGCCCACTCAGGTTGCATGGTCAATCAAACTAAATTATAAAACATGGATAACAAAATTAGTGAAAATAACACAAACTTACTTTTAAAAGTAAACTTCACAGAATTATAATGTACTTTAAATACTATATATATATATATATATATATATATATATATATATATACACATATATATATACATGTATATATATATATATATATATATATATATATATATATATATGGTAAATGGTAAATGGACTGCATTTATATAGCGCTTTCATATACCTAATGGCCACCAAAGCGCTTTACATAGCCTCACATTCACCCATTCACACACACATTCATACACCGACGGCGGTGTCAGCCATGCAACGGCGCCATCCAGCTCGTCGGGAGCAGCTGGGGTTAGGTGTCTTGCTCATGGACACCTCGACACTTGGTCAGGTGGAACCAGGGATCGAACCACCAACCTTATGGTTTGTAGACAACCTACATGAACCACTGAGCCACTGCCGCCCCATTAATTAATATATATATATATTAATTTTGATATTTGCCAAAGATTATATAACATGCACAAATCCCAACATCAACAGACACAGAGAAACTAAAAACATCTCCAATATCTGATGTAAGTTTGATAATCAATATACATTGCATCCCTAAAATAAATCCTAATTAATTTGTTGTGTATCTAAATCAACTTACAGTACACGTATTTGAAGAAAACATTTCCTGGAGCAACTCACGGATACCACAGACACAACAATCCAACAGTGCAGCATATTTCAGTTTAATTTGTCTCTGTTTGGACAGAAACATGGATTAACATGAAGACAATGTTGTGTGCCTGGTTCTGACATATTTTAAGTCATATTCTCAAACATGATGGAAAATTCCCATTGATATTTAATGGCACATGCCATAATAAAGTCTCCATCATCCTCACTAAAACTCTCACTCTTAACCATATTCTCTCTCCCTCTCATCTCTACTTTCCTCACTCACTTTTCTATACCCATCTGGCTTTTATAAGAGCCAGACCCCTATGGAAGCATATTAAAGCAGCACAACACGAACGGCAGGAGAGGTAAATGGAAGGTAGTGAAGTCTTTTGAACCTCTGTTACATTATAACCCTCCTAACCACATCCAGCTGGCCAAAGTTCAGGAAAGACATAAAAGGGGCTTTTGCGTGTTACCTCGGAGAATGATAATAGCCAAGTACCACTAAAACTACTGAGACACTTCACAATCAAAGGAATGACTCCCAACACTTATTACTGGCTGCTAATGGGAAGTCTATATGAAGGAAAGCGCTACGTGAAAGGATGTCCATCTCATAACATGGGCAACAGAAATCGTAAAGGAGAGGAAATTTTCTGTGAAAGCGATTAAACCCAATTAAACCAGGGTCAATTAAATTTCCTAAAACCAGGATTTGTACTAATTTCACATGACAAGGTCGTCAATGTCATTTTGATGATAGTACAGAGGCTACAAGTGAAAAGTGGCTTTGCTTTTGGATCATGTCAGCAGCATGAAGCCCAAAGTTGAAGATTGCAGATCTGTATCTTTATTCACACACATTGCAAAACCACAGATCTGTTTGCATTAGCTCTGAGAACGTTGAAACCTCTAGTCTTCTACCATATGGTCTGGATTGGGGTGTCTGTTTGGAAAAAGACTAAAAGAAAGATTAAAACAGAAAGAGAGAGAATGGCATTTTGCATGCTGTTGGTGTGCCGATAGACTGTATCGATGGTGAGTATTTGCACATATTGTGTGTGTTTGTGCGTCTGTGTACGCAGTTTATGTTTGGGCCATGTGTTTTCTGTGGTTCCAGTGTGGAGCTTCTACCACACACAGTAAATATGAGCTTGTGGTGGGACTGCAGGGTTTCAGGAATGCTCTTATGTGGTAAGGCTGCTAACCACCATTGACAAGAGAGTCAGGAATTTTTCGTCATCCGTGCTGGCCGGTGACATATGAAAGACATGAACAGTCTCTTGATGGATAATGGGAAGACAAACAGCATTTGTTTTCCACTATCTTTAACACAACATGGTAACAATTTCAGGCATAATAACAGATCAATGCATGTTACAAATGAGCATATATTAATAAAAATATGTATATGTGGAAAATATACATACACAAACACTATACTGTTCAAAATGTTGGAGAGGTTTTTTTTCAGTCAGGCTGTATTTATTTGATCAAAAATATATCACATGAGAGACGCTTAATGAGAAATGCTAGTTTGGTCTGTCTAAAACCCAGCTGCAATGATCAGGGATCTTGTTAAAAATAAACTTCTCTCTTTTTGTTCATTTGGGATCCTTGTCACACCAGGCTCTCCCTTACTCACTCAGCCTGCAAACTTGACACTCATCAGACCTCATCACCTGCATTATAAGAAGAGCATGCACACACCCGGGCTGAATCAGAAATTGCCCCTATACCCTCAAATAGGGTGTTATTTGAGGGGACAGCGTTTTCTCAATACCAACTATGCAAAGTTCAGATTTGTGTCCTTGGTAGTTTGGACTTTACCAATAAAGGATCTAAGCAGAAAGATGAAGAATAAGCTGTTAGGGGATAATATATGCAAAACACTGACATATAGGGGGCCCGGGGACATCGTAAGTGATTTGTAGACCCCTGCTAGCTCAACAACGCCCCCAGAGGTGTCCATCAAGCCCCTGTGGGTTATTGCCCCTCATTAAATGTGAAAAGGGTAAAGTGTCCATTTCACCATTAACTTGAGCACCAAATGGGCATACATTTGGAGCACAGATCCCACCGAGTGACGCGTCCAATGGCAGGTTATATGAATGGGATTTTTTTCCATTAACTACCTAGGATCCCTTAATTCTGCAAATGCAATGTTATACGAAAAAGGGGTGCCATGAAACATCTTCTGAAAGAGTACTGAATCTGATCAAAGAAACGTGAAGAAGATCCAGAAACAAGCAATCTCATATGTAATCATATGCATATGTAAAATTACGCGATCATCAACATTAAACCGTATGTACTGTAAATCAACCAACTGCCTAATGTTACTGAATAAAATGTCGACCCAGGACGAGCTACAGCACTGTGAAGCTTCAGGGACGTTGATGGACTCAATCTACTCCATCTGTGTTTTGATCATCGTTCTGAATCTGATCCAGACGTAGTTTTTGACAAAAAACATGATTTTCTCGTAGAATAAAACTTATTATTATTATTATTTTAAAGCATAGGGTCAGTTCTTGTTTTAATATATTGCATGTTCAGATATTCATACAAACAAATTTTCTTGGGGCCATGAGATTGTTGTGAAAATGATCAAAAACGCTTTGTCATACTCATATTCTAGTCAAAACAACTCAGCACTCAATTGACCTACACCTACAATTGTTTTTTACTTGGTCCTTCATGAGTGTGACCAAAGGAGAAACCACAACGACCACAGTGTTTTCATTGCGTCCCATCTTCTAAGCCACCATCGGAGCCAGCTAATAAATTAAACTTTTACCGAATCCTGTAGGATTGGCGGCAGTCATTGGCGGGAAACCAGTTTAGACCAAGCACTCTTTGATAACGTGATGATTACGTAACTGCAGATCATCTGTCTGTTACTATCAAGTCATCCTAACATTCAAGTATCTCTCTGATCAAATTAACTGTTTAAAGACTGTGTTCCTGTCGATTTACAAATAACCTTGTCAGTTCACTCTACCATCAGTGTCTAAGCCTGTACGTGACAATCCGTCACAAGGATATACAGAGATACATGCAGCCAGGAACAACATAAGATTTAATAAACTTCCCTCCATTTAACCTTTATCATTATTTCTTCTGGTTGTTCCCAACAATAGCATCAGCATTAAACTGCTTAGTTTGAATAAAAACACTTTTCATATCATAACAAAGTTTTTTAAGTTCAAAGATTATGGAAAATTTGATTCATCGTGATACAAAATGATATTTAAAAGCAATAATCAGACTTCCCCAAACTGATATTTCCCAGAACTGGAGATATTTTTTTCTAGTTTAACAATGAACACTGATTAGCTGTTGGTCCGAGATGAATGTTTCCACAGCCACAACATCCAGAGATGGATGTGAATGGAAAAAAGGGTGAAAATGAAAGAAGACTCATAACCAATGCCAAATGCAACACTTGTAGTGATAAGCCTTTGGTATGCTTTATGAGTTAATCAATAAAATCTCAAATTTAGGACTTAAGATCTGCCACAAGGAATGAGAATGTGTTCCAGCTTCACCTCTAAAGATAAAATAAGTGGACATATTTTAAGCATTCCCTAATATGTCTATCATTAAACCTCGAGGCAGTGTGTCAACTATTTGAAAACATTACCCAGACATCTAGCAGAATGGAGAATAGAAATACTGGGCTGGTGTAGCTGACCTTGTGTGCCAGAGGTTCTGGGAAATGAATGCAAAAGGTGAGATAAACCCCAGCAGCCGTGTGTGTGAAGTCTGTGACTGATGCCACACAGTGAGACAGCACTCAAGAGAGGAAAAGCAGTTCCCTTCCCCCTGCACATGGAATACTACAACAATGTGATCATATTTGTGATTACTATCAATGTTTGGGTTAGACCCAGGAAACAGAGACAAGCATTTTTCAGAAATCTTTCTCTGTGGGACACCTGCAAGGAAATTGACATGGTTGCATGCCAACAGTCGCAGTCCTGTCACTCTCAATATAAAATGAATATAAAGTTTTGTATCTTGTTTTTTTTTTGTATTCTTCATTCTTTAAAAGGGTGGTTGATTGCTATTTTACTTTTTTCATTTTAAATAGTGTGTAATGTTGCTGTTGGCGCATGAGCAGTATCTGCAAAGTTGCAGTGCTGAAAGTTCAATGCAAGCAGAGATATCGTCTTTTAAAAATCAGGAAGTTTAATGCCTACAAAAATGGCTCGAATGGGACTACAACTGGGTTTTAGACGTCACTAACCCATACATTTACATCAACCCTCCCTCCGGAATATGCAAAAAAGACAATGGCCATATTTCTGCGGCTCGTCAAGTGTGTTATGTTCACCCAGCTGTCAGGTCTTCTGTGTTCAGGCTTTGCACGGACGTTGTAGTTCGTCAACAATGGATACAATTTATGTTTATGTTCCTGAAAACGACGATCGTAATTTAGCTCTCTGTGCTGCGCATTTAAGAAAAACAGCTTCCAGAATCTCTACAAATTCAATGCCAGATTAAACAAGAAACTGTTACTAAAACAGCGCAGTCTCATCCCAATTCGTCATATAACTGACGTTTTGGGACGTCTTTTGACCATTCGTCAATATACGACTTTTCAGGGCCCCCTTAAACGTCGGTAGATGACGTTATGGGATGCCTAACTCTACCCCAGACCTAAACCTAACCCTAAACCCAACTCGTCACCTAACGGACGTTAAAGGTAAAGCGTCAGTTGTATGACGACCCGGGATCGTCATCTACCGACATTTAAGGGGGCCCTGAAAAAGTCGTATGTTGACGAATGTTCAAAATACGTCCCAAAACGTCAGTTATATGACGAATTGGGATGAGACTGTGTTAACTAAAACATGAAGCAGTTCCAACTTTGAAACCAAAAAAGTTTTTGAGCCACAACCTGTAAGTAGGCTAAGACTTGAACTGATAATGCAGTATCGACACCATTATTTACATTTGACAGGAACATATTGCACTACCTGTTTCTGAGGGAGGGGTTTTATAGAATTAGGATGTAAACCGGTCGTATAAATGATAAAGGAGTAAGCGACTTACAATAAAGGTGAAATTTATGAAAAATAAGACTTTTAAAAAAGAAAAACCACAAATACATGTTATATTGCACCCCATAAACACAATCATGCAGAAAAAAAAGCAGTAAACCACCCCTTTAATGGCCTAATTTTAGAATCAAATTCTAATGGATCTTCAATGCGTTATTTTTTCGAGCTTAAAAAATAAGAAAAAAAAAGTATGTAGTTTTAGACAAAGATTTTTTTAGGTGCAAAGAGCTGAAATTTAAATTTAAGGATGTATAATTACAATGAATTAAAGAACTCCCTGTTTAAGTTCTATTATTTTACGAATTACATTTCATTAAATCCCACTTCCTTTCATTATAATTTAAAATATAATTTAACTT